>OY730482.1:10211789-10439480 GCA_963422695.1 Xylophagus ater | reverse complement strand
ATGTGACTAGTATTGGCCGAATTATTAAGGTTTCTTTATTTTGCATTCCTGTAACCCCCACAGAGAGGAGTCCCATTCTATCTTTTCAGTTGGGCTATCCAGAATGTATACACTAAGTTTTAAGAAAATTCGCGCACTATGGACTGAATTTTTGAAGTTTTTCTTTTTCAGCCCCACAACTCCCCATCGAGGGGAGACATTTTATCTTTTCAGTTTGCTCATCAAGTTTTATTAAAATCCGGCAGTTATTGAATGTACACACGGAGTTTAAAGAAAATCTGCCTATTATTGAGTGAATTATTGAAGTTTTTCTTTTTAGCCCTCCACAACCCCCCACCGCGGGGAGACATATTTTTTTTTTCACTTGGTCCATCCCAAACGAAATAATAATAATAATAATAATAATAATAATAATAATAATAATAATAATAATAACAATAATAATAATAATAATAATAATAATAATAATAATAATAATAATAATAATAATAATAATAATAATAATAATAATAATAATAATAATAATAATAGTAGATTAGATTAGATTAGATTGGTGATAGGGCTGGGCTCACAACCCAAAAACCACCGCGGCCAGAAATGACCTATTGTGGTACCCTAAGACTCCTAGAGCTCTCCCACGAACGCTAGGTTGCCAATAAACCCATAAACGTCCTTGAGAGGGCTAGATGTAATATCGACGGGTATTAGAAAATTTTTCCCGAGGATTTTGGATCTATATGTAGATAGGCCATCACATTCACAAAGAATGTGCTCGGCCGTTTCCCCGTGTTTACCGCAGATTCTGCACATCGGAGATATTGATCTGTCCATCTTATTTAGGTGGTAATTAAGACGACAGTGGCCTGTGAGGAAGCCTATCAAGAGCCTGAAGTTCAAGAGTTCTTTTTTTTGACAGAGAAGGAATGAATTTTTTGGCTTTTAGACAACCGGGCGTTGTCCTCCAGTGGTTCATTCTTTCTCTATCTAGCCATTTATTTATGGCTGCTTTTGCTGTGCTTAGTGGGATACCACAAAAAGGGATTGGTCGTAGAAAGGGTTTATCTGAGCCCTCTCTGGCCAGTTGATCAGCCTTTTCATTCCCCTCTAAGCCAGTGTGTCCCGGGACCCACATTAGAGTGACACTATTTGTGCACGCTAATTCTTTAAGGATGTTAAGGCAGTCCCATACCAGTTTTGATTTTATCTGGTATGAGTGCAGAGCTAATATGGCAGCTCTACTGTCCGATAGGATGTAGATTTTCCTATGCTTATACCCCAGCCTGAGATTCTCACGTATACACAGCTCTATAGCATGTGTTTCCGCTATAAAGACAGTTGAGAATTCATCTAGGCTGATTGATAAGCTTATTCTGGCTTGAACACCATAGACCCCAGCACCAACCCCTGTGCTAGTTTTAGATCCATCGGTGTACCAGACTAAGGAGTTAGAGTCAAATTTTTGAGGGTTGGTCTGCCATTCATACCGTTCTGGTATAATTACTTTGAATGGCTTTTCAAAATTGTATCTAACTAGCATACTATCCGTAATGGGTATGCTGAGGATAGGGTCTTTCCCTAGTTCATTACAGAGGTCAGCATGTGCAGCTCTACGCTTCTCCAGATCTTCATCTGTAAGGAGTTTGTAGGTCGCTATTCTGGCCTCTTTTTGTATTTGTAAATGTAATGGTGGAAGATTCAAAAGAACTTCCAAAGCAGCTGTAGGGGTGGTGCGCATAGCCCCAGAGATACCTACGCATGCCAACCTTTGCAGTTTTTGTAGTTTTAACTGAGCAGCTTTCTGCTCAGTTTTCTGCCACCACGCCGGTGCGGCATAGGTTATAATGGGCCTGACAATGGAAGTGTAAATCCAGTGTGTAATTTTGGGCTGAAGACCCCAAGTACCACCCACCAGACTTCTGCAGGTCCATAAAGCTATTCTCGCTTTATTGATGACATTATTAAGATGGCTATTCCATGTTAGTTTGTCATCTAGAGTTACCCCTAAGAATTTAACTTCATTACTAAAGCTTATGGTTTGGCCAAAAAGAGTAGGTTTAATAAGATTTTCCCTTTTCCTTCTTCTTGTGAAGTTAACCACAACGCTTTTCTTAGGGTTGATGTTGAGTCCCACTTCCAAACACCATGCCGCAACTAAATTTAGTGCGTGTTGCATGATGTTTGAGATAGTGTCCTCAAACTTTCCCCTGACTATAATGACTATGTCATCTGCATAGCCTTGAGCTTGTATGCCAGCCTTCGCTAGCTTAAGCAATAGTTCATCTACTACAATCGACCACAGTATGGGAGACAGTACCCCTCCTTGTGGACAACCCTTAGCTACCGAAACTTTTAGTGTTTCCTGTGCCATTGTGGATTTTATAAGCCTGTTTTTCAATGAAGAATCAATCCATTTACAGGTTTTATGGTCTACCCCTTTTCGTAAGGAAGCTTGCGTAATACAGTCGAAACTAGTATTGTCGAACGCTCCTTCAATGTCCAGAAAACTGCACATTGCCAGCTCCTTGTTTTTGAGTGAATCCTCAATTTTAGAAACAAGGTTCTGTAACGCAAGTGTAGTTGATCTACCCGGCAGATAGGCATATTGATGTTTATGTAATGGATTGCTTTTCAGCACATTATCTCTTATATGCCTATCAAGAATCTTTTCCATGATTTTTTGTAGAAAAGATGTAAGGCTGATTGGACGAAATGACTTAGGTTGGGTATGACATGCTTTCCCAGCCTTCGGTATATACGTCACCTTCACTATTCTCCATGCATTAGGTATGTAACCCCATGCATGGCTGGCTCTAAAGATTTTTAGAATTAGGGGTATTACAGTTTCAATTCCCCTCTGGAGTAAGGCAGGGAAAATGCCGTCTTCTCCGGGGCATTTAAAAGGCTTAAATGAGTTTATTGCCCATCTGACCTTATTTGCTGTAAATATCCTCGAAGCATTCTTCCAGTCTACCGTATTTGGTTTGGTAGAAGTTGATACAAGTTGAGAGTTAACGTTACCTTGTTCAACTATTATAGAGTCTGGAAAGTGGGTTTTAGCTAATAGTTCTAGCGTTTCTTTACAGCTCTTAGTAACTGAGCCGTCAGGATTTTCTAACAATCCTATCCTATTAGTGTGCCGTTTTGATAACACCTTGTGGATTTTTGCACCAGTGGAGAGATCATCAATCTCTTCACAGTACCTCCTCCAAGATGCTCTTTTGGCCCTTCTAATTTCAAGGTTGTACTCAGTTAGGGAGTTTTTATACAGTTCCCAGCCACCATTTATTTTGGCCTTATTGAAAAGCTGTCTTGTCCTGGCCCGCATAACAGTAAGTTTGCTGTTCCACCAAGGGACCTTGCGATTGCTTTTGCGAGCTTTTTCAGGACAGGAATGATGGTAGGCATCTAGTATTAACTCCCTAATTTTGTCAGAAGCTAGTTCTATACTTATGATATCTTTGACATTTGGTTTGAAGTCATCCAAGCTCTCCTTGAGATGTTGGTTATAATCAGCCCAATTAGTTGAACTTGGTTGTCTAAATGTCTCAGATACTACTTTACAAGATTCAATATTGAATCTGATTTGTCCATGATCGGACATAGATATCTCTTGAGAGACGTGCCAATCATAGATTTTGGTGTTGATAAAAGGAGTACCCAGAGTTAAATCTAGGACTTCCTGCCTAATTTTATTTATAAATGTCGGCCTATTGCCCCTATTTAAGATTTCTAGGCTATTGCTATTAATAAATTCGAGAAGATACTCACCCCTATCATTGATGTTTGAGCTTCCCCATATAGTATGGTGTGCATTTGCATCACAACCAAGTATAAGCTGTTTGTTGTTCAGCTTACAGAAGTTCACGAGGTCCTTCAGATCGTTGGAGACAGGATTTGATGTGTCACCAGGAAGATAGGCTGAGCATAATATTATCTCTATACTACCCCCCTGGGATGGTATATTCACCAGTGCTGCTACCAGATCTTTCGTGCAGTACCTTGAAATGGGAAGATATTTAATACCCTTTTTAAACATAATACATGCTCTGGGCTTGCCAAGGCCAACAGAATTATATAGTAACTCACCTGCAGTTAGTCCTCTTATCTGGTCCTTTTGTAAGTAAGGCTCCTGGATAAGAGCTACCTCCAAGTGATCCTTGCTAAACCTACTGTCCAAAACTGCCGAGGCTGCTTTGGCGTGTTGTAGGTTTATTTGGATACACTTGAAAATGCCCATGATTACTTACTTTTTTATAGAACCTTCCTCCAGCATAACCTGTTCTGTTGGTTGTTTAGGTTGAACTGCTGAAGTTATGGTTGTCTCCGGTAGGGCGTTATGTCTCCTAACCTTTGACGCTTGAACCTTGGTGCTTAATTTGCTCCCTTGATTACTGGTGTTTCTACCAGTGACCTTCCTAATTTGGATGGGTGAGAAGTTGAGGTGTGGACGATATTTCAGCCTGTCCAGTATTGTCTCAGAGGCACTGTCTATGCTGAAAATAAACGTCTGCCCACCATTACTTTCTGGCACCGCTTTTAGGACCCGCCACGGTGTTGTGTTCAGGCCTGCATTTTGCTTTTTGAGCCTCAGCAGGAATTTATCACTAGATAATGTTCCAGCTGGAGTTAATGGTACGAATGTTTTACAGAGAGTGGCTCTGGGCATTTTGTCACCTTGAACCACCTTCAACATCGCACCTTCCCACGGCTTAAGAGTCTGTTCCAGTTTGAGAAGCCAGTCTCTAGTAGCTTTATCATTGCAATGGATCGACAGCCATCCTGCTGTTTTTTGCGATGCAGCTGAGAATTGTGGGTGTAGCCCACTTTCTTCATCTAGCTTATCGATCTCATCCAACAAAGCTACTTTTATCTTTTCTAGCTCATCCGTTGACAGAGTGTGTTCTGGATGTAGCGCATGAATAATTGCTACCTTTTCACCGGCAACAACCTGATTAAAGGGCAACTTGAAAGTGAAAGACTTTGAGTTGTCATGTTTACTCTTACTCATAGTCTGTCTCTTTGCAATTTGCGGCTCATCTCTTTTGATGTTGGACGTGCTAGGCTTTGGGTTGATATGCTTACTCTTACCCTCTACCTGCCTTCCGTTATCATTAGAGAACTTGCTCTGCTTTGATGGCGCTTGTTCTGGTGTGCTACCATCTGATCTGCCTCTTTTCCTCAGGTCTTCTCGACTTGAGTTTGTTTTTGAGGCTTGATTGGAGCTTTTTTGTGCCTTATCAGGTCTGGAAAGTGTCGAGAGTCTCTCTCGTTCCGCTTTCCTCGCTTCTTCAGGCGCCATGCCTTGTATAATCATGGCTTTGATGCGTCTTTTAGATGCACCCGAGAAGTACTCAAATTTGTGTTTGAGCACTAGTTTACCAAGTGCTTCCGCAGCTTCGTCAAGAACTGGTCCTTCCGGCTCCTTGTTCCTGTCGTCGCCCAGAAATACTTCATTGGCTTTATCACCTTTTTGGGGTGAGGAGGTGAGCAGCTCCTCCAGTTGGACAATTTCTGGTGGTGTTAGCAAGAGGTCATTTTCGACATCTGAAGCTACCAGTTCATCCGTGCTCAGTACGTCAGCTGATTCTACTGTCTCAGCTTCAGTTCGTTTTTTATTTGTTTTTTTATTTGTTCGGTATTCATTTTGGATCCCACGAGTATGGCGAGAAATAAAGGTCCACATCCGCAGAGCTCCCTTACGGACGCAAGGCTAGATACAATGGGGTGGCGCCTGGTGCCCCAAGGAGACCGTTAGCGATATCAATTTTTAACACCTGATATCATTCAGCCATCAGCACGGTTACTTACACACCTTGGCTTTAGTGTTGGACTACTGGCAATGTGGGCTAGGAAATGGATTCTGGGTATAAGAAGGTAGGCGACTGTCGGCTACGTAAACGCATTGCCCAGAGCGAACCCGCGTGGTGGACGTGTCACGCATTCTTGGAGGTCTTCGCCACTCACTCCTAATGATAATATAAAAAATGCGTTTTGATCCGTCATAAATGGTTCAGTCTAGAAATTTATCGATTCGAATATAACATCTCTACGTCAAATACATCATTATGTCAAAGTTTGTAGAATAAAATATAAAAATATATAAAATTTCCCTTAAGAACAGAAAAAAAGAAATTTAAATCAACATCACAAATTTCCACTTTAAATGCATATACATATAAATAATGAATGTATTTATATATGGGTATAATTAGCCCTATTCTGCGATTTTGTATGTTATGTTATGTTATGTTAATTTCCCCTCATTTCTGAAATAATTTCTAAAATATTTTGAAATTTCGTATGCTGCGAAAATTGTTTTACGGGATATTTTAGGTTTAGAAAATGTGCTAGATTTTCTTACTGTTCTAGTACATTAGTATTTGAAGTTCAAATATTTTTTTAATTTGTGTGCTTTTGTGTGTTTTTAAGGCCCTTTTTAAGAAAATTTTCGAAGAAAGATAAAAATTAGTTAATTAATAATTAAATAAAAGTAATTATGACGCAAAATTTATCTAATTTTTAATAGTTAGGTTAAATTTTTTACAAATATTTAGTGTTGAAGCATAAATATTTTTAAATGCTTTTATCATTTTAACATGTCTGATTGAATTTTTTTTTTTTTTAAGCTTTATCCTCATGAAATATTTTTTATATGAAATTACAAAATATGTAAAGAAATATGTATGAACTAGATATGTTGAACCACAATTTTTTTCAACTCCATTTAATCGGCAAT
This sequence comes from Xylophagus ater, assembly GCA_963422695.1. NCBI lineage: Eukaryota > Metazoa > Arthropoda > Insecta > Diptera > Xylophagidae > Xylophagus > Xylophagus ater. The sequence continues at coordinate 10,432,744 of OY730482.1, read as the reverse complement.
GCGCATGAGCAGTATGAAAATTATTTCTCTTTTTTTAATAATCGCTCAAATTTCTGGCAAAAGCTCTCAAATTATCCCTAAAATATTCTAACATGACCTATTCAGGTAATTTTACATTCGCTCTATGTGAAATAAGAAAATACTCTAACATAACATAAAATTTGCGTGCAGAATACGAAATTAACGAAAAATATTCTTTTACGTCAAATCTAACATAACATAACATATAATGTGTACACAGAATAGGGCTAATTATCTATTGAAAAATTAAATATTATTAGCAATTACGTGGTAGTCGACAGCTTTAGTCCCACTTAATTTAAAAGGAATTTCTTGAGGAAATTAATTTCTTTAGAAAAACTTTTTGTTTGAATTTGCAATATATTGTATATACCCGTCATACATATATAAATTTAGATTCAATAAATTGTGAGCCAGTGGTGCTAAAAATAATATTAATACTATATAGGAAAATGAATTAATGTGGTATAAAATTGATCTTAGGAACTAAGGAAATAATTTAGCTCTTGTGTCGTGATTTATTTGGATTTAACGGTATGCTTTAGGTTACCCCAGGAGTCAAAATATAATTAAATAATCCACTTGTTGAGTCTCTGATCGATTCGATTGGGTAGTATACCTACTGTTGCCCAATATTCAAATTGTTTTACCTGTTGTGTCACTAAATTCTGTATAATAAACTTAACTTCTTGGACATGTCAAATATTAAAACCGGTGCTACTCGAAAAACTACAAATCAGAAAGATACTAATGCTTTGCATAAGTCACTATCAGAAGGACCTTTTTGTGGCATTAATAATTGATCAAGCCAATTATACAAGCCGTAGCCGTATATTCACCTCAAAATACTACACGTAATTCAGATCTTGGCTCCGGATATCAAACAACTGGAGCTCGGTTAACCAACAGGGGTTCTGTTAGTGCAAACCCCATGCAACCCCCTCTAATTCCTACAAATAGTCGTGTCGACCTTCATTCTGAAAATAGTGATCAGTTATTTTTACAACTATCACCTATACGAGAGTGTATGTGTGAGTTCACAACTCTTCCACCTAATAGTCCAACTTAAGCCGCAAATAAGCCTTTTCAAATCCAGCTGCCTCAATGTATACGGGAAACCAGCCTCGGAACTTTCCACCTCAGCATTTCATGTCATCAAACATAATTAACCTTTCCTTACCGCAGCAAAATATTGCCCGGCAAGGACAGTACCAGGTACAACAACCACCTAAGCGCGTACGCCACTCTATGGACAATCCAGTGCGGAACCATACAGTTGGATATAGTTACGACCAACCCTTTGCTCGTCCTCCATTTTACGATAGTAGAATCGAAGAATCGGGACTTAAATTCAGTATTACGTCAGACAAATTGACGGTTGACGAATTTTTAAACCTAATTTCCGGAACTAGCGTTAGTTCTCTTATTAAACTTCAGGAAATTTGCAGGAAGGCTGAACGCCATACATCTGCCGTGAACCAGTACGTCGTGCTATTGTTCGCCCTTAAAGACCAGTGCATGGAAGAATCTTTTCAAAGTCCAGATGGAAATAGTAGACCGCCTTATAATGATCAAATGAACATTATAAGGATTATTATCATATTATACTATTGAGGAGAATGTGCGACAATTTGACAACCAAATACCAGGATTTAATAGTTACCCTTTTTAGCACTATCTGGAACCGTCGAAAATCAGGAGAATAACCAAGAACTAAAACCAAAGACAGTAAATAAAGATAAGATGTGTAAAATTGGGTTTGCCCACAAATTTCGACTTAAAAAACTAAATGAAATATAAGGAAAAAATATACGAGGAGCATTCTTTCTTATTTTTACATTTCGTTCTTGAGCTTTGGTTTTTGTACTGGATTGATTAGTATAGAAAACTTTTTTCAAATCATTTAAGGAAATTAAGCTTTGAATTCATTCATATTATGAATCCCGTAGTGTAGTATATTTTGTTCTTGGTTTTTGTTTTTTCTTTCTAATTTTAGAATTAAAGTGTTTGATGGTAGAGAAGCTTTTGTTCTATTCATGTGCGCATACAAGCAATTTGTGACTTTGAATATATCTTATGGAGAAATTTTAATGGTATGGGTTGATATATTTGGTGTATTTTTTGCTAGCTGATTTTAGAATTCAAATGTACTTTTAGAAACATTTTTTACGCTTGAAAAAATAAAACAATTGAAAGAAAACAAGTCCATTGATGCTCATATCGATTCGTTACCTAGCCTAAACTTAAATAGCAAAGAATTTTGTAAAATGATTTTAGCTGAAAAGAATAGCTATAATGATATCCAAAAATACTTGTCTCAAAATGTCAATTATAAGTCTGCATCTTGTTATAATTTCTTGCGTGATGATTTAGGTCTCCACTTACCTAGTCAGTCAGCTATATATAAGTGGAGTCCTGTGAAACGACTTCAACCAGGTTTTGATGATCTTTTAATAAAAAAATTGGTACAATTAGTTAATAAAATAGACAAGCAGTGTAGGCAGGCAGTGTTATTATTTGATGAAATATCAATCAGAAGAGATTTAGTTTATAATACATATCATGATCTCGTAGATGGGTTAGTGCATTTAGATGAAAATGATAGGAAATTATTACTAGGAAAACAAATATGCGTTTTCATGATCAGAAGCATGTCTTCTAATTGGAAATATATAATTAGTTATTTTGTTTCTGAGAACAGCATTGATGGTGCCATTTTAAAACAAAAATTGGAAGCTAATGTAAAAATATGCTTCGAAATATGGCTTACAGTTCGAGCGATCAAGGTATGAATAATCAAAAATGCTATAGGCTCTTAGATATTAATAAAGAGAAGCCATATTTCTATTATAATCAGAATAAAATAATTGCATTATATGATCCTCCTCATTTATTAAAAAATATAAGAAATACACTCAAAGATTGCACTATTGAGACTCCTGACGGACCTGCGAGTTGGGAAGTTATAAAAAGTGTTTATAGCATAGACGAAAAATCCAAAAAATATAGGTTGTGTCCAAAGATAACAAAAAAACATATTGAACCAGAGGTTTTTGATAAAATGAATGTCAGACTTGCAGTGCAAGTCCTGAGCAATAGTATGGCTGACGCAATAGATGCATTATTAGAAAATAACTCCTTTCCACAAACGATTAATTTATATGCAGCAGCGACGAGTAAATTCGTTCGTAGTTTTGACAAAGTTTTTGACTGCCTAAATAGTCGTAATTGTGCGGAAAAAAATCCATATCGGAAGCCATTAACAGAAAATTGTACTCAATTTAATTATTTAAATGAATTCAAAGAATATCTTACAAAATTGGGTCTCCCTGCAAAAAAAAACTATTGTTTTGACGGATTATATCTTACAATTAATGGTATTTTAAATTTAAGTACACATATATTTTCGGACAAATATTTAAAAATTAACTTTATATTAACATCTCGACTAAATCAGGATCCATTAGAGAATATGTTTGCGCAAATTCGGGCAAAGGGCGGTAATAACAAAAATCCTAGTGTCCACGAGTTCAATGGAATAGTTGCGCGCCTAATGTCAATGAGAATTATAACGTTCTCATATGCAAATAAGAATTGTGAAACTGATGAAGACATTCTACTTAATTGGGATGACCCATTAGAAGATACTTATATTGATAATTCTAATGAAATTACATCCAGATTATTGGCACAAAGTTCTGAAATTGTTTTGGATGATATAGAAAAAGATGCGAAAATAAATGAAACCTTAAACTCCAAGAGTAATTCCGACGTCGCAGACCCAGCAAAACGATATATTGTCGGCTATGGAATTTTAAAAATTATTTTGAAAAAAATAAACTGTCCAAATTGTGCCATGATAATGAATAAAGACGAATGTGATTTTCTTTTACCGTCGGAAAAACTTATTAAACACAAAAATTTCGACAAAACTTTTGAAAGGACTTTTCTACAAAATCCTTCCGATCTTTTTTTCGAAATTTGCAAATTGCATTTTCAAATATATGAAACTTTTTTTGATAATTATTTGCATTTTACCAACTTAAAAGGAAAAATTATCGAGGAATGCATTCAAAGAACTAATGAATTTTATCCCAGTTGGTTTGCTGAGAACCAATGTTTAGAACATCGAAAGGAAGTTCTAGATTTTTTAATTCTGGTTCTATTAAAAAAGAATTGTTCTTGGGTCAAAAAAAATGGAAATAGTTTACCCAATAGTTTTACAAAACACCCACGCTTAAAAATTTTAAATGAATAAATAATCCTGATATATATTTTCCAACCTTCTAACACGACATCATGAAATCAGTTATTTGGTTATTCAAAGCATTCCTGAAACGAATTATGTCAACATTCGATATATAATAATCTTTATATATAATATATACAATTTAAAATTTACGGAAATCCAATAATCCTTAGTTGACTATAAAATATCAATATTCTACTATATAATTTTTAAAAAAGAAATGAATATGTCGATTACTTAAAACAAAATTCAATTCAATTCCAGGCCCAAGTTCGAAAGACTTTAAATTCTTTATTTATTATTATCTAAAAGTACACGAGAAACTCTGAGAAAAATTTTTTTTAAAAAAATACTTATAATACAATCGACATTAACTTGTTACACACACAATCGAGCATAAAAAATATTTCTAAAAGTACATTTGAATTCTAAGATCAGGCCAGCAAAAAACCTACACCAAATATATCAATCCATACCATTAATATTTCTCCATAAGATATATTCAAAGCCACAAATTGCTTGTATGCGCACATGAATAGAACAAAAGTTTCTCTACCATCAAACACTTTAATTCTAAAATTAGAAGAAAAAAAAAAACAAGAACAAAGTATACTCCATAATACGAATGAATTCAAAGCTTAATTTCCTTAAATGATTTGAAAAAAGTTTTCTATACTAATCAATCCAGTACAAAAACCAAAGCTCAAGAACGAAATGTAAAAATAAGAAAGAATGCTCCTCGTATATTTTTTCCTTATATTTCATTTAGTTTTTTAAGTCGAAATTTGTGGGCAAACCCAATTTTACACATCTTATAATTATCTACTGTCTTTGCTAAAACCACATAAATTATCTAAAGAACCGCAAGAATATGAATATGCTTTACAAAACAACAAGTCGGAATTCGGTGATACTAAACCGAACAAATCAATCCGTATATAAACCTTCATGATAGACGAGCCGAATATGATGAAGCTCGTCAAAGAATTTTCGGAAACGTATGTACAATATCGCGTTCGTGTCATCTGGAGTATTTTAGGGAGAAGTGTTGGCAACGTAAACGTTTGCAATCTTCAATTGCAGCCGCAATCGTTAACGTAGAATAGGCTGATAGGCCTTACGCTAGAGTGCAGGTACAAGGTGAAACTTTTGTAGGTTTACTAAACAGTGGACTCAGTGTATCTTGCTTAGGTTCAGGGGCGTTAGATTTCATCAAACGTCAAGGCGTAACACTGGAAGTTCATCAGTCATCCGTAAAAAAAGTTAATCACGGGGAAATTCGTTTACCAATTACAGACGGTAATTAAACCAAAATGGTTACGCTACACGTTGTTCCAAGTCTGTCTCAAGTTTTGTATCTAGACATGAATTTTTGGAGGATTTTTTTAGATAGCAACCTTATTCGACTTATCTGTAAATGCTATTTCTATTGGTGATACCAGCATACATACCCTTACAATGGAACAGGCAACACGTCTCGATCCAGTATTGTCCTTATTTCCCCTCGTTTAACAAGTTGGAATTAGGAATAACATCAATCGAAGAGCACAATATTGACGTCGGTGACGCGGAACCAATAATGCAACGTCATCATCTTTTTCTCCGGTGGTACACGGCCTACTGTACGCAGAGGTCGATCGTGTGATGGAGATGGATGTGATCGAAGAAAGTCTTAGTGCATGAAACTCTCCGCTGGTCTTGGTACGCAAACCTGGAAAGGGGCACCTCTGCCTCGACCCGGAAAAGTCAAACTGGTCACACCTGTCATATCTCTAGTATAGATTTGATCTGGCAGATACCGTTGGAGGACAGTCGTGAAAAGATTGTTTTTACTGTGCCCGGTCGTCCCACATACCAATTCTAAGTGATGCCCTTTGGATTGGGTAATGCTCCACAATGAATGTGTCGATTGATGGACAAAGCAATTCCCTCAGAATTACATGAAAACGTCTTAGTTAGTAACAATGTTATCTAGCGCAAGAAATGAAACACCAGTTAGACTTGAAAGATTACGTGTAAAACTACAGGGACTGAATTTTTCAATACAATATTGTCCTGGATCAACTAACCCAACAGATTTCTTTTCCAGATAACCTCAGGGAGAAGCTATTAAAAACAACATTGAATAACACGTAGACTTTATAACAGATCATTCGATACCAAAATCCATCACGAGAGAACAAGTCGCTCAAGAATCGTGAGCAGACAGGACTTTAGCACAACTCTCCAGAGCAGTCTACAACTGCCATGACAACTTTTAATCAACGCGAAACCCGTTTGAGAGGGTTAAACATGAACTAACATTATGTTGTGATGGAGTAATCTTAAGAGGAACAAGAATAGTCATACCTTACAACAAAAAGTAATCGATATTGCTCTAGCTGAACACTAAGCTCAAAACTAAACAATTGTTAAAAGAAAAAATATCCTTCCCAACGATAGATGACATGGTTACCGAAATAGTTATGAAATATCTAGCATGTCAACCAACAATAGTGGAACATAATAGCACACCGATTCGATCCACTCCACTGCCTGAAGCAGCGTGGATGAAGATAGCAGCAGATTTTGCTGGACATTTTCCAAATGGGAAATACTTACAAGTACTAATGGATGAATATAGCCGTTATCCATTAGTTGAGATTGTAAACACAACAAACACGGAAAGCACAACTAAGGTATTTCTCAAAGTCTTTTGTGAATTTGCAGTTCCGAAACTACAAAACCGACAATGGTCCCCCGGTCAATGGGTGTCAATTCAAAAATGTTTACAGGAACTAGGTTCTTATCACAAAACAGTAACACTTGTCTGGCCTGAAGAAAACGGCAACATAGAAAGATTCGTACGAACGCTGAAGAAAACTATCCAAGCATCTATAATTGAAAGCAAATCATGGCAGCGTAAACTAAACATGTGCTTGCTGAATTATCGTCGAGCAGCGTACACTACCACAGCAGTGTCACGATTCAGTGCCATGTTCAACAGGGAAATCAGAACAACACTGCCACACAGAAACATATTCACGAAGATAAACCAACACAAGAAACTCTCATGGAAAATGATGACAAGAACAAATTGATCCAAAAGAACTTTACAGATGTAAGCAGACATACTACAGAACCCACACTTAAATTAGAATATCAAGTTTTGCTGAAACAACATCAGAATGACAAGCTAACACCGCCACACAATCCTATCCCGCTTTCTGTCGTGGAAGTAAACGGTAATCAAGTTAAGGCTCAACAACGACAATGTATAATCACCCGCAAATCATCATTTTTCAAGAAACTCGAAACGGAACCTGTGAAGTCGACTCTAAACACCCCAACAAAAGCATCACCGCCAAACTCAAAACGAACTAGCCGAATACCAGAGAGCTTTAAAGACTATCATATTTACTGAAGGCTTGGAGGGAAAGCAGTGTTCATAGCAATGACTTAAATACTACTGGGGCCGGATTCCACAACTGTGAGAAAAATTTTAGTGTACACAAATGAAAAAACTCACTACTCAGAATAGTGTACATTATGATATTTTTATTTGAAGCGAAGCCGGAAGCAATATGTATAGTCAAATGCTGAATGAAAATTTCGAGGTGCTGAGTTTATTTTGACAAATGAAAAATGTCAAAATAATTACAATTTGTCTGAAACCTTCAATATTTATTGAAGATTTTTGATATTTTAGAAAAGTTTTTCTTTTTACTCGAAACGAAATTTTCATATTTTGCGTTCATATGTACCTATGCATGTCCATTAAAGAAGACGAATATATGAATAAGATTATAATAAATCGAATGCATATGAATGTATGTTATTGCAAATATTTTTAATTCCTAGGAAGTTTGGTGTTTTTAGATTATAATATATTTGAAAGAAATTTTGAACATTATATATATAAAAGGCTAGTCCTTCTTTCTTTCTGTTCGTCCTATATTGTCCGGAAAGAAAATTCGTTGAGCAAAAAAAAAACACTTTTTGATGTTGTAGAGAATTACTTGAAACGTGGAGAAATTTTGTTTCCGGGGAGGTTGGGGGTCGGAGGAGTTACAAAGGGGGGCTTGAAAGCTTATTTCGGAAAACCTCATTTATAATCTGAAATATGCATCGGACATGATTCTGACCTGAGGCAATCTTATTAAGATTCTTATGCCGGATATTCTGACGTACACGGCAAAGTTCCATTTCCCACCGCTTTGGCGCTGGAGGCAATAAAAATTTACGAACTTTTTATATAGAGGTCACACGCAATTACAATGTTCAGCAAAGTTGTGGAGTATTTCATGGCGACTATTTCTTTAGAAGACCATATAGTTCCATCTCTCACCGCTTTGGCGTTGGAGTCAATAAAATTTTGGAACTTCGTATTTAGAGGTCACACGCGATTACGATGTTCAGCAAAGTTATGCAGGTTTTCATGGGGATTATTTATGTCGCAGACCATATAGTTCCAGCTCTCACCGCTTTGGCGCTGGAGTCAATAAAATTTTGGAACTTCGTATTTAGAGGTCACACGCGATTACGATGTTCGGCAAAGTTATGGTGGTTTTCATGGGGATTATTTCTGTCGCAGACGATATAGTTCCATCTCTCACCGCTTTGGCGCTGAAGTCAATACAAATTTTTGAAGTTCGTATTTAGACGCCACACACGATTGCAATGTTCAGCAAAGTTGTGGAGGTTTTTATGGGGACTATTTATTTCGAAGACCATATAGTTCTATCTCTCACCGCTTTGGCGCTGGAGTCAATAGAAACTTTTGAACTTTTTATATACAGGTCACAAGCGATTACAATGTTCAGCAAAGTTTCGGAGGTTTTCATGGGTATTTTTTCTGTCGAAGGTAAAATAGTTCTATCTCTCACCAGTTTGGCGCTGCGGTTGTTTAGGCCGCTACTCTATAGAGGTTTTTGCTTTGGTAATATGTGTTTGACGGGAGCTATTTTACCAACCGGGAAATGGGATCATTTTAATGTCTTCGCTCGGGGTGTCGCGGGGTAAATATCGACTTAAGACATGAATTATATCGCCAGAGGTGCTACGAGAACGGGGTAAAAGATCCATTATGTTGCGAATTAATACGCTTCGCTTGAACTATTTTGTTAATTTACGGTGATTTGTAAACTGAAGTTTTTAGGAGGCCGTCTTAGGACGGGTTACCACCTAGTTTATTTTATATTCACTCAAATTCTGTCTGTCTGCCGTAATGCATTTGCAGTTAAAATTTGTTGAGTAATGGTTGCATGGATAGTTTCGCGGATGGTGGCATGAGTAGCCATACCGATCGTAATTTGAAAATTAACAGTGCAATACTCTTGGCACGTCTTACTACTATACGGTTTTTGATTGTACACTTTGAGACATTCGATATCGTATTTGGTAGGGAAAATTACAGAATTTGGACAATAAAAGTTTTATTCAAACATCAAAAACTTTTTTTTTTTTATTATTACATGAAAAATTTTAAAAAAAATAAATATTTTCTCGACACAATAAAAATAATACACAATAATAAACAAATAAAAAAAACTCACTACTCACGTTACAGTACATTCTTGTATTAAAGCGATTCCGCAAGCAAAGTGTACACTCAAGTACTGGGTGAAAATTTCTAGGTGCTGAGTGAAAATTTGATTTTTCAAAATAATTGTAATTTATTTGACACGTGCAGTATTTTGTACAATCATTTTTAATAATTGCATAAAAATATTTGAAATAATTTTTATAAAGATATATTGAATCATGAGCAGTTATTTACATTTAATAACATTAAGAAGTCGGGCAATACGTATCGAAGGGTAGTAATTTACTTACGAATTTATAATATGTTTATATATGTATGTCATTTTTTATATCATAGGAGGCACATGATTATTTTGCGTAGAAGATTGAGGGACACTGAAAATACTTTTGAAGTAATAAGTGATGAACTTTCGTTGAACTGTACCGATTTCGAAAATATGTCAGTAAGGACTTTTTAGATAAAATCAATTATCGTTTTGTTGTATCAGAAAGAGTTTCGGGATTGCCAGCGCATTTAAAATTTGTATGTGCTCTACGATAATTTGGTTCGGTAAGTTTTCAAAGATCAGTTGGGCAAGACTTCATGAGCAGTATATTATTATATTATACCAGAATATTATTGACAATTATTTTACATAAAATAAAAATATATTACGAAAAATGTATGTGGTAGTAATACAAGGACCCGTTACTAATCCTTTTCATTGCGCTTCTGTTTTTTTTTTGGAAAAAGTCAAGTTTTTGCAATCGAGAAGCGCAGTTAATTTTTGTAAGCGAAAAATGAAGCTAAGTTTTTGTATTGTAAAGTAAAGTAAAGAACATTTAAAGTACAGAAGAGAAAAATCAGGCCTATATATTTAATTATAGTTTTTTTTTGCTATATTCGCATTCTTAATTAAAAAATTATTGTTCATTAATTGTTATAAAATTAATATTGAAATTCATTTCATTTTTTTAATTTCGAATATCATGTCCCTTAAATAATTCCTACAAATTTGGGGCTCAACCGGGATATATGATTGGATATATGAATTTCATATGGATCTTAATCTCTATAAAAGTGGACATAAGAAAAATTGTTAATTAGAATTGAACAGTCGAAGTATACGTACGTATAAAGAAAGTACGGTGCATTTTTTTGTGGTAATTCTATTAAAAACAGTGCTAACGGATATTAAATTAACAATAGAAAAGGTCGCCCAAGTTTTATAAAAATTGTAAATTTTGAATAGAATTGAAATTACGTAGGGAAAACGAATTAAATTAGTTAAAAACTATGTAATTGCAAAAGTTATTAAGAGATCGTGGACTTTCTTATAGTTACCGACTGAAGACTGATTTAATATATAGATTAGTAGAGGATTTACGTGAAGAAAAAGAAAAGGGACAAAATAGTATTATTGAAGAATTTGAAGAACTTTGCAGTCCCTCTGAAGAAGAGGAGCAGCCAGTCCAAGATATTTCTAATCAACATAAGGTAAGTGAAATAACAAGTTTAAATAAATTTTTGGTACCTCTTTCAGATAAATTCGAAAAGTCACATACACCAATAATTACCGAAGAAAAGCCAGACACCCATACCCCTAAAACATTTGTTGCAAATAGTTTTGTCTTTAGGGACATCAAAGGGTCTCTTCAAAAATTTAGCGGAGAATCCGGTAAAAATGTAATTTGTTGGTTAAAAGAATTTGAGGGCATATCCAAGGTTTGTCATTGGAATGACATTCAAAAATATATGTATGGAAGACATTTGTTGAATGGGGCCGCAAAACTTGTAGTGGAAGCTGAAGAAAATGTCAATAGTTACGAAAGTTTCAAAGAATTTTTATTAAAAGAGTTTAGAAGCGAAACAAGTAATTTAAGCATTCATCGAGCATTAGAAACTCAGAAGAAGTTAAATATCGAAACATTATTGCAATATTTGTACAATATGAAAAAAATAGCAACTCGAGGTAATGTAGATAATCAATCACTTATTACTTATGTTGTAAGTGGCATACCTGATAGCTTATCAAATAAAATATTATTATATAATTCTAAAACATTGGAAGAATTGAAGCAAAAGTTTAAAATTTATGAAGCCATGAAGATTCAACGAAGTTGCAGTAACAACCATAATAATAATAATCGCTCAACAAATGATAATTTGCGTCAAAGTTTGAATCGAAATAGATGCAAGAGTTGTGGAGCAATTTCCCATCCATAAAACGACTATCCTAATAAAAGTAAGGGTCCACAATGTTTCCGATGTAATGGGTCAGGCGCGGTTCTACCTTAGGGGCTAATGGGGCTAAGCCCCACCAAGCAAAACTGATTTACTTCATTTCTGAAATTCAAATTTTTCAGTTAAAACTTATTTTAAAAATATATTCGAAAATTACAATATTAACGAAAAGCTCTTATATATTATACAATTAAAATCCAAAATAAATTAATTGAAAGCCCTTACTTTAGTTTCTTATTTAAAAGAAACGAGTCGAAAGCCTCGCTAGCTTAACCACAAACAGCAAAACACCATAGAAAAAACGCGATTCGTAAAACCTCAATAGCTTAAACACAGAAAAACTCTCATATCGACTAATTGAAAATCTTCAACAGAAGAAAAAAAACATAAGCATACGAAAAAGGGCTTTATTCGTTTTAGTGCCGAAACAGCAACAAAATCGTTATACACCACACATTTGTTTTTTCTTCTTCTCTTTCCTGTCTATTCAAATTTCATACATTTTGGGCTAATTTCAATCAGCTCCAAAGAGATGATTAGTGGAAGTATGGTTCACATAAGAAAGTACGCAGTTCAAATTTTGATAATTTAAGCGGATATCTCCATAATATTAATCGCTCTTTTTCTCTCAATTTGTACACAGATGATGATTGATAAATTTTTTTACATTTTTGAATATTTTAGTTTAAAAAAAATTAAATTACTTTGATACCTTACATTATAATTAAAGCATGGGTATAAAAAATATTAATTATTTAATAAATTACGATGAATTTAATTTAAATTTCTTCACACCAAATTTTCAAATAAAAATTTGAAATTTTCAATTATGTATTAAAATTTCCGGCTAAGTACTTTCAATTATTTAGTAAAATTATTTGGAAGCTCAATAATAAATTTTTATTATTCCATTGCGTATATTATTAAATAGAATATCAAAATATCAATGTCAGTTTGTTATTCCTCGATTCAGTACTGCATTTCAGCAAACAATTTCAGTAAAATCCATCCAGAATTGTGGAGGAAGAAATAATAGTAGGAAAAAAAAGTCTATTCATAAAGCTTTTTAATGTACTTTTAAAAAGAATGTACCCACTAGAATAAAATTTGCAGAATACATTTATTTCACCAGGGTCCAGACTATCTGTGATTTAGAACAAATTTGAAAAAGTTATGCAGAACAACTTTGAAATATTATTAGTTTTGGCTATTTATGCCCTATGGTTGATACTACCAGAGGGTATATTAGTGTTGTCAATCCATTTGTAACACATCCAAATAATCTTCGTAGCAAGGTTTTAAGGGTATGGTTGTGTCGGAAATCATTTTATGCATGTCCGTCCGTCCGTATTCAAGATAACTCAAAAACGCGTTATCCGATTTTGATGAAATTTACCGTGTGAGTTGCTTATTTCTTAACTTGGTTTGGTATTGCATATCAGCAAAATCGATCCAAGGGCGCAAAGTTATAAAGGAAAAACCAGCGTGAGCAGAAAGATTTGTCGTTTTTTTCTTAATGGTTTTTCCGATTTTATTGGAAAATTTGTAAATCAATTTTGTTTAAATTAATTATTTAGTTTAACTACATAAATGGACGACAGCATGTTAAATTTCAGTCAAATCCGTTCAAGGATAGTTGAGAAAGAAATAATCCTAGAAGAAAATAACCCTTTTCATATAGTTTTTTCGATGTACTTTAAAAACTAATACCCAGATTTGAATAAAATTCGCAGATGAGACTTATGCTATCAGGGTCGGGGTTATTTGCAAATTAGAAGAAATTTTGAAAAGAAGAAACAAAGTTATGAAGAAAAACCCTTGAAATAATGTTAGTTTAACAGTTTTTCTGCCCCATTTCCACCATAGGTCATCAAAAAATCGGCTATAGGCTGATTTTCAGTTATTATATGTTGGTTATTATTTCAATGACCATAGGTCGGCTCCATACTTTCGTTGAAAAATATTTGTTGAACATTTCGTTTAGTCTGACAAATATTTTCCACTTTTCGCTCTAGAAAGTGTAGTAACTGATTGCAAACATTCGTCAACGTATGTATTTTTGTATTTCTACCTTAAACTATCATTATACATTTTTGGGAAACCAATCAGATAAAACTCGGTGTCCGCTTCGATTGCAATACCTCTAGGATGAAGTACAAAGTTGCATACATTTGTTTACAATATTGTAATATTGAGTGACTTTTTTTAGGCAAGTATTGAATTAGCCCCACCTCCGCAGATAGTCACGAGCCGCCACTGGCGGAAGGTAACATCGAGCGTTATAAAGCTAGATTAGTAGCTCAAGGCTATTTACAGCAGTTTGGTGTAGATTACGATGAGGTTTTTGCACCAGTAGTAAAACAAACAACATTTCGAACACTTCTATCTATTGCGGCAGGAAATAAAATGAATGTATATCATATGGATGTTAAAACAGCGTTTTTGAATGGAAACTTAAATGAAACAGTGTATATGAAACAACCACCAGGCTTTGTAAAGGGGGATTCATCAAAAGTATGTTTATTAAAGAAGAGCATATATGGACTCAAACAAGCAGTAAGATCTTGGAATGAAACAATTCATAAAGTGTTAACTAAAGATGATTTTCGACAAAGTAAAGAGGATCAATGCTTGTATTCTAAATTCATTGATGAAAGTTTGCGTTATATTTAAATTTATGTTGACGATGAAGCTGTAGTTTGTAAAACAAAACATCAAGTACAATACATCGAAAATATGCTGCCGTCACATTTTGAAATCAAGAATCTTGGTCTAATCAAACTATATTTGGGTATACAGGTGACACGTGATAATCATGGAAATTTTGAATTATGTCAATCAAATTATATCTTAAAAACGGCATCTATTTTTGATTTGCAGAATACTAAGCTAGCTAATACACCAATAAATGTTAACTATGGAAAAAATGAAACTATTAAATTGAATAACAATAAAAATTATAAAGAATCCATTGGTCACCTATTATATGTATCATCAATACTATTGGCTCAAAAGAAAACATGGACGTGATCGAAGGAGTTCGTTCAAAATTGGTTTTACTAGACCAGAAAAAGTTTTTAGACAAATTTGATCGAATTTTAGCTCGTAATGTTGGTTACCGATCATTGGTGAAAATTAGAGATATATTGTACAAAAATGCTCAAAATCAAGGCAATGGTGAGGAAAAATACGTGTCGGCACTAACGCCATCGGAAATTACGATGTTCAAATTTGCAGTTGTTGCATCGGTGGATGTAGAGCGTTCCTTTTCAACTTACAAATACGTTTTGACTGAGAAACGTCGAAGTTTTACCTTTGAACATTTCAAACAGCATCTACTTTTTGCTTGCAATATCGAATGCTTGTGAATATTTTCTGTTCAACTGAAAAAATTCTTTATAAATAAAAAAATTTGTCATTCACCCGTATTTATTTAATTTTTCATTTGATTTTTCGTTTTTTTTGCATATTTTGGGCAATTTTCTCCGGATTTGTGCATATATTGGACTTCTAAGTTACATTTTTTCGTGCATATTTCAGAGTTTTTGGCACGTTTTAGAGCATATTTTAGAGTTTTTCTCTTAGGCCTAAGTTATACGACGATCATTGTAATGAAGGAAATTGTGGAACTAGTGAAAACCGAACGTTTTTCTTTGATTTTCAATGAAAGGTGGTTATACCTCTTTTACGAATGTCAGAGAAACTTACAGTCAGATTTTCGTTCATAGCTAAGTCGTGTAATGGTTTTTTTCATCAAATCCAATTAGATTATTTCTTCTCTTTCCTTTCTTTGCCAATGAGTCACAAATTTTATCCATTTTTTTTTATATATTATTATTTTCTTATTGGGACGCTGAAGTTTGAGGTTAGAATATCGACGGAAAATTCCTAATGAAGGAATCAACTTGGCCGTTCTCCAGTGGAATCAAATGAAATTGAAACGCAATCCACAAAACAGCTGATCGATTAAAACATGTTTCATCATTCAAATTATAAAAATAATTATAAAAAACAAATTACGAGATAATCCTAAGATTTTTTATTTAAAATCCATTTACTAAACTATTTCCTATGTTCTGCATTATTTGTTTTTAAAGAAATAATCTTTGTAATAGGTTAATTTTTCATTCTAAAATTATTTCCTTCATTACAATGATCGTCGTATAACTTAGGCCTAACATTCGTAAAAGAGGTGTAACCACCTTTCATTGAAAATCAAAGAAAAACGTTCGGTTTTCACTAGTTCCACAATTTCCTTCATTACAATGATCGTCGTATAACTTAGGCCTAACTTAGGCCTTAATTATAATTTTTGATTGAATTTTTTTTTTAATTAACTACTTTTAAAATAGAAGGCAATTTACCTAAAAACGATAAATTCGTATATTTTAATGACATTATTGTAGTTTATTTTCAAAAGGAGAACCAATCCTTCACTTTTATGTTTTTTTATTTTTTCGAGGAACGTATCTAGCGCGTAAAAACAGAATTAGGTCCATTTATTATTTTTCAATTTTGAATTATTTAGACATTATTGTAGTTTCTCTTTCAAAATTTTTAAAATATCAATTTTTCACGGAGTTGTAATTAGTAAAAACCAACTCGAGATGTAAAAAATTTCTTAGAAAGATGCATTATGGTAATGGAATAGACTTTCTAAAAACTACCCGAATAAAAAGATTTCATTAAGATTATTTCGAATATTTTTATCATAAAACAATATAGATTTTGAATCAAATTTATTCTATTCAAAAAAAAATATTTAGGAAATAAATATATTTGAAATGGAAATAATATTGGGAAAAATTTCTCGTTATTATATGCATTTTGTTTCAAAAATAAGTCTGAAAAAATAACTTCCTCAAAAATTTTGCTGTTGCTGTTGGTGTCGCTTAATGTGTTTCAAAGAGCAGCATTCACGACGTTCGCTGTTGCTGTTGCTGCTTCAATCTCATTCAGGGGTTAAAGTATTTTAGAGATATTTAGCCCTATTCTGCGATTTTGTATGTTATGTTATGTTATGTTAATTTCCCCTCATTTCTGAAATAATTTCTAAAATATTTTGAAATTTCGTATTCTGCGAAAATTCTTTTACGGTATATTTTAGGTTTATAAAATATACTAGATTTTTTTACCTTTCTAGTACATTAGTATTTGAAGTTCAAATATATTTTTTAATTTGTGTGCTTTTGTGTGTTTTTGAGGCCCTTTTTAAGAAAATTTTTGAAGAAAGATAAAAATTAGTTAATTAATAATTAAATAAAAGTAAATATGACGCAAAATTTATCTAATTTTTAAAAATATGGTTAAATTTTTTCCAAATATTTAGTGTTGAAACATAAATATTTTTAAATGCTTTCATCATTTTAACATGTCTGATTGAACTTATTTTTAAAGCTTTATCCTCATGAAATATTTTTTATATGAAATTACAAAATATGTAAAGAAATATGTATGTATGATGAACTACAATTTTTTTTAACTCCATTTAATCGGCAATGCGCATGAGCAGTATGGAAAATATTTCTCTTTTTTTAATAATCGCTCAAATTTCTGGCAAATGCTCTCAAATTATCCCTAAAATATTCTAACATGACCTATTCAGATAATTTTACATTCGCTCTATGTGAAATAAGAAAATACTCTAACATAACATAAAATTTGCATGCGGAATACGAAATTAACGAAAAATATTCTTTTACGTCAAATCTAACATAACATAACATAAAATGTGTACACAGAATAGGGCTAAATGTGAGTTTACACTTCACCCAAGAGCGAAGTATGGGTAAATATAAACTACCCAAAGTTAGCAAAGCAACCATAATACCAGTCAAAACAAAGTACAAAGAAAATTGATAAATTTTTTTACATTTTTGAATATTTTAGTTTAAAAAAAATTAAATTACTTTGATACCTTACATTATAATTAAAGCATGGGTATAAAAAATATTAATTATTTAATAAATTACGATGAATTTAATTTAAATTTCTTCACACCAAATTTTCAAATAAAAATTTGAAATTTTCAATTATGTATTAAAATTTCCGGCTAAGTACTTTCAATTATTTAGTAAAATTATTTGGAAGCTCAATAATAAATTTTTTTTATTCCATTGCGTATATTATTAAATAGAATATCAAAATATCAATGTCAGTTTGTTATTCCTCGATTCAGTACTGCATTTCAGCAAACAATTTCAGTAAAATCCATCCAGAATTGTGGAGGAAGAAATAATAGTAGGAAAAAAAAGTCTATTCATAAAGCTTTTTAATGTACTTTTAAAAAGAATGTACCCACTAGAATAAAATTTGCAGAATACATTTATTTCACCAGGGTCCAGACTATCTGTGATTTAGAACAAATTTGAAAAAGTTATGCAGAACAACTTTGAAATATTATTAGTTTTGGCTATTTATGCCCTATGGTTGATACTACCAGAGGGTATATTAGTGTTGTCAATCCATTTGTAACACATCCAAATAATCTTCGTAGCAAGGTTTTAAGGGTATGGTTGTGTCGGAAATCAATTTATGCATGTCCGTCCGTCCGTATTCAAGATAACTCAAAAACGCGTTATCCGATTTTGATGAAATTTACCGTGTGAGTTGCTTATTTCTTAACTTGGTTTGGTATTGCATATCAGCAAAATCGATCCAAGGGCGCAAAGTTATAAAGGAAAAACCAGCGTGAGCAGAAAGATTTGTCGTTTTTTTCTTAATGGTTTTTCCGATTTTATTGGAAAATTTGTAAATCAATTTTGTTTAAATTAATTATATAGTTTAACTACATAAATGGACGACAGCATGTTAAATTTCAGTCAAATCCGTTCAAGGATAGTTGAGAAAGAAATAATCCTAGAAGAAAATAACCCTTTTCATATAGTTTTTTCGATGTACTTTAAAAACTAATACCCAGATTTGAATAAAATTCGCAGATGAGACTTATGCTATCAGGGTCGGGGTTATTTGCAAATTAGAAGAAATTTTGAAAAGAAGAAACAAAGTTATGAAGAAAAACCCTTGAAATAATGTTAGTTTAACAGTTTTTCTGCCCCATTTCCACCATAGGTCATCAAAAAATCGGCTATAGGCTGATTTTCAGTTATTATATGTTGGTTATTATTTCAATGACCATAGGTCGGCTCCATACTTTCGTTGAAAAATATTTGTTGAACATTTCGTTTAGTCTGACAAATATTTTCCACTTTTCGCTCTAGAAAGCGTAGTAACTGATTGCAAACATTCGTCAACGTATGTATTTTTGTATTTCTACCTTAAACTATCATTATACATTTTTGGGAAACCAATCAGATAAAACTCGGTGTCCGCTTCGATTGCAATACCTCTAGGATGAAGTACAAAGTTGCATACATTTGTTCACAATATTGTAATATTGAGTGACTTTTTTTAGGCAAGTATTGAATTAGCCCCACCTCCGCAGATAGTCACGAGCCGCCACTGGCGGAAGGTAACATCGAGCGTTATAAAGCTAGATTAGTAGCTCAAGGCTATTTACAGCAGTTTGGTGTAGATTACGATGAGGTTTTTGCACCAGTAGTAAAACAAACAACATTTCGAACACTTCTATCTATTGCGGCAGGAAATAAAATGAATGTATATCATATGGATGTTAAAACAGCGTTTTTGAATGGAAACTTAAATGAAACAGTGTATATGAAACAACCACCAGGCTTTGTAAAGGGGGATTCATCAAAAGTATGTTTATTAAAGAAGAGCATATATGGACTCAAACAAGCAGTAAGATCTTGGAATGAAACAATTCATAAAGTGTTAACTAAAGATGATTTTCGACAAAGTAAAGAGGATCAATGCTTGTATTCTAAATTCATTGATGAAAGTTTGCGTTATATTTAAATTTATGTTGACGATGAAGCTGTAGTTTGTAAAACAAAACATCAAGTACAATACATCGAAAATATGCTGCCGTCACATTTTGAAATCAAGAATCTTGGTCTAATCAAACTATATTTGGGTATACAGGTGACACGTGATAATCATGGAAATTTTGAATTATGTCAATCAAATTATATTTTAAAAACGGCATCTATTTTTGATTTGCAGAATACTAAGCTAGCTAATACACCAATGGATGTTAACTATGGAAAAAATGAAACTATTAAATTGAATAACAATAAAAATTATAAAAAATCCATTGGTCACCTATTATATGTATCATCAATACTATTGGCTCAAAAGAAAACATGGACGTGATCGAAGGAGTTCGTTCAAAATTGGTTTTACTAGACCAGAAAAAGTTTTTAGACAAATTTGATCGAATTTTAGCTCGTAATGTTGGTTACCGATCATTGGTGAAAATTAGAGATATATTGTACAAAAATGCTCAAAATCAAGGCAATGGTGAGGAAAAATACGTGTGGGCACTAACGCCATCGGAAATTACGATGTTCAAATTTGCAGTTGTTGCATCGGTGGATGTAGAGCGTTCCTTTTCAACTTACAAATACGTTTTGACTGAGAAACGTCGAAGTTTTACCTTTGAACATTTCAAACAGCATCTACTTTTTGCTTGCAATATCGAATGCTTGTGAATATTTTCTGTTCAACTGAAAAAATTCTTTATAAATAAAAAAATTTGTCATTCACCCGTATTTATTTAATTTTTCATTTGATTTTTCGTTTTTTTTGCATATTTTGGGCAATTTTCTCCGGATTTGTGCATATATTGGACTTCTAAGTTACATTTTTTCGTGCATATTTCAGAGTTTTTGGCACGTTTTAGAGCATATTTTAGAGTTTTTCTCTTAGGCCTAAGTTATACGACGATCATTGTAATGAAGGAAATTGTGGAACTAGTGAAAACCGAACGTTTTTCTTTGATTTTCAATGAAAGGTGGTTATACCATGCCATATTAAACAAAACAACACTAATGAAAGAAATAAACTGATTTCAGTAATATAGTTTTAGCCCTATTCCACATATTTAAAGAGAAACAAAATAAGTAAAAAAAAATTACAAAAAGGAAAGCAATTCATTATAGGGTTTGTCACGCGTTACTTCGCAAACTTGCGAAGTTAGTTGATTATTTTTGACAATCCGTTAAACCAATCAAAATGGTTAAAAGATTTCGCAGATTTGCGAAGCTTATGTCAAAAATATACATGCCCTGGAGCTGAATATTTTCGCAATCTTGCGAAGATGAATTTTTCATTTTTGACACATGCCATTTTGGATTCATTTTAACGAGTTTTTCTTTTGGAAGCCAGTACCAAAAGCTATTAAATTGTATCAAATGTCAGGGAGAAGGGAATTAGTAGAATTTTGAATTCAAAATGCTTTGTTTAAATGCTGAATTGCCAAAATGAATAATTATAATTGCGAAATGTTGTCACGGGCGCAGATTATTTTAAATTTTCCCGGACCAATCTGTTGAAACATTGGCAACACTGCTTTGTATATATAACTTTTGTATTTCAAAATTTGTCAAAAAGAGCTTTGTTCACTTCATCTAGAACTTTTGTCAAAGAACGTTCTCTATAATAAATATAGATATTAAACAACTGCGTTTTATTAATAGGTTATGAGCCCAGTATTTAAAGGGGCGAAGCACCATCATTAATTGTTTAATTGGTATTCAGTTTTTTGGAGAACAGAAAAGTATTCTGGAATAATTTCTCGAATTGTTTTTAATAATTTTTTTTTTTGTGAATTGATGTAAAAATGGCGTCGGCAAATTTTATGGCATCAATTGAAAAATTGAAGGGACGAGAAAATTGTAATACTTGGCAGTTCGCTATGAAGACATACTTAGAGCATGAAAGGCTTCTTGGAACATTGGACGATACCGACAAGAATGAAAAGAATATTTCAAGAGCCAGAACTACGTTGATTCTTTCAATCGAAAAAGTTTTATATCCACATGTGCAAGAAGCTAAAACGGCAAAGGCGATTTGGGATGCATTAAAGAATACTTTTGACGATTCTGGTTTATTACGAAGAGTTGGTTTGTTGCGAACACTGATTACAACCAAATTAGAGGATTACGATTCAATGGAGGTTTATGTATATGAAATTATTTCAACGGCACATACATTAAATAGCATAAATCTTGAAGTTTCTGAAGAATGGATCGGCATTTTATTGGCTGGTTTACCGGAAGAATACCGCCCAATGATCATGGCAATTGAAAATTCAGGAGTTGACATTAGTGGTGATTTTGTTAAAACCAAGCTTTTACAAGAAAAATCAAAGAAGAAAAAGAAAAATGTAAAAAGTTATTCTAAGAAGAATAAGTATGGTTCAAATAGCGGTATTCGTTGCTTCAAATGTAATGGCAGAGGTCATAAGGCTAAAGTATGTGCGAATGGACAACAGAAAATAGAAAATAAATCAGATGCTCCGGCTAAAGCATCTTCGGCATTTAGTACTGTTTTTTTGTCCGGAAAATTCAATAAGAATCATTGGTTTTTGGGTAGTGGTGCATCTCACCATATGACAATGAATGGTGAAATATTGAGAAACACTAGAAAACCGGCATTTTCACGTATAACTGTAGCAAACAACAATAAAATGAAAATTGAATCAGTTGGTGATTTGACAATCAATTTTCAAAATGGTGATGGTTTCCAGGCAGCAGATGTGAAAAATGTGTTACATGTTCCTGAAGTCATAGCAAATTTCTTATCAGTAAAGCAAATCACGAGAAAAGGGTTTACAGTAAAATTTCATAATGACGGCTGTCAAATTATCAATATTGAAGGTGATATAATTGCAACGGCAACACTTTGTGATAATTTGTATCATATGAATGAATTCCGACATGAAAGTTTGACGAAAACAATTTCAAACGAAAGTGCAATTATGTGGCATAGACGTCTTGGACATATTAATTATCAACCAATGTGTGTAATGAAAAACGGTGCAGTTGATGGTATTAATTTCAACAGAGTCAAAGGAAATTTGCGGTGTGAAATTTGTTTAAAGGGCAAGCAAAGTCGATTACCTTTTAAGAACACTGGTACAAGAGCTGAACATAAGTTGGAGATAATTTATTCGGATTTATGTGGACCTATGGATAACAAGTGCATTGGTGGAGCTAAGTATTTCTTAACTTTTATTGATGATCACACTAGAAAAGTATTTGTTTATTTTCTTAAAGCAAAATCTGAAGTTTTCAGTAAATTCGTGGAATTTAAACAGCTGGTAGAAAATCAATCTGGAAAGAAAATTAAGATTCTTCGTTCGGACAACGGAACTGAATATTGTAACACGGAATTTGATACGTTCTGCCGTAAACAGGATATTCAACATCAGACTTCAAATGTTTATACAGCTCAGCAAAACGGCGTGTCAGAAAGGATGAATCGTACAATTGTTGAACGAGCAAAATGTATGTTATTCGATGCTGGATTAGAAAAATCATTTTGGGCTGAAGCAGTTAATATGGCGGTTTATTTAATCAATCGAAAAGTCAACTCAGCTTTGAGTAATTGTGTGCCTGAGGAAATGTGGACTGGTTCGAAAATTGATTTAAATGGTTTGCGTATCTTTGGATCTCCGGTAATGGTCCATGTACCAAAACAAAATCGTAAAAAAAGGGATTCTAAATCGAATAAGTTATTATTTGTTGGAATTGATGCAAACACAAAGGGGTTCCGACGCATCAATCCAAATACAAAGAAAGTCACAATTAGCAGAGATGCTGTTTTCATCGAAAAGGAAATTGATTCATCTGTAATTAAATTTGAGATTACCGATTCAGTATGGGATACTGATGAAATTGAGAATTCTTCAATTTTGAGTGATCCTGATTTTGTACCAGAATCATCAGTACATAATTCTAAAGAGGTAAGAAGATCTTCAAGAATTCCAAAACTAATTAAACGTCCTGATTATGTAACATATGTCGTTGAACAGGAATCTTCAGATCCGTTAACTGTGAATGAGGGTTCAGATGCTTTTCATTGGGAAAAGGCAATGCAGGAAGAATTTAAATCTCCTCAGGAAAATAAAATTTGGAATTTGACTAAACTTCCACCAGGACGGAAGACGATAAAAACCAAGTGGGTTTTTAAAACGAAGCGAGATGAAAATGGTGACATCATCAGATATAAGGCACGATTAGTTGCTAAGGGATATGCGCAGAAATATGGCATCGATTATACAGAAACATACTCACCGCTGGTGCGTTATGCTTCGTTACGTTATTTATTTGCTTTGACCGCAAAGTATGGCTTAAAAATCGATCAAATAGATACCATAACGGAATTTCTACAAGGAGAACTAGCAGAAGAAATATATATTGAGCAACCAGAGGGATTTAATGATGGAACAAATAATGTTTGTAAACTTCAGAAATCAATGTATGGTTTGAAGCAGAGTAGTAAGCAATGGAATTTGAAGCTAGAAGCTGCTCTCAGGAAGTTCGGTTTGACGAAGTCAAAGGTTGATCCTTGCATATATTTTGATGTAAATAATTCAAAACTGTTGGTTGCAATTTACGTTGACGACTTGCTAATTTTTTGGAATAATGATCAACGTAAAAATGAGTTAAAGGAATTTCTTTCTAGTAAATTCAGAATGAAAGATATGGGTAGAGCTAAAAATTGCGTTGGCCTACGAATCACTTACGATCCGGATAATGGTTACATATGTTTAGATCAATCAAGTTATATTAAATATATTTTAAGACGTTTTAATACGATTGACTGTAATCCAGTATCAACTCCAAGTGATATAAATCAAAAATGATCGGCTTCAATGAGTCCATCCAATGAAGAGGAGAAATTACAAGTGCAGAGTATACCATATCAAGAAGCTGTTGGAAGTTTATTGTACTTGGCACAAGGTACACGTCCGGATATCGTTTTTGCAGTAAATGATGTCAGTCGTTTTAACGCAAATTATGGGAAGGTGCATTGGGCGGCAGTAAAACGAGTCATTAGATATCTTAAGGGGACAATTGATTTGAAACTTCGCTATTCTGTAAATGGTAATTGTCAATTAAATGGTTATTCAGACTCAGATTGGACTTCTGACATTGGCAAGCGAAGATCATGTACTGGTTTTTTATTCAAACTGTCTGGTCGAGTCATAACCTGGAATAGCAAAAGACAACAAACGGTTGCTTTTTCTAGTACAGAATACATGGCGATGAGTGCGGCCATACAGGAGGCTATTTGGTTGAAACAATTTGGGAAAGAACTGGACAATGACATCAAAGATGGCAGCATTGAGCTTAGTTGCGATAACATGAGCGCAATAAACTTATCATCCTCGGAAAGGACCGAACCAACTCAAGAATCAAAATAATTATTAAATAATTCTAAAATAAAAACTTTAATAAAATTATTATATACATTAATAAATAATAAGTTCTGTTTGTTCAAATTAACAAATTAATTATAACATTAAAAATAACTTTTACATTTCTTTTTAATTCTTTCGCGAAAATATGTAGCGCTCACCAAGGAGCACTGCATAATTGGTGACACCGACGTGATCAAATAGAATATTTAAATGTTTTAAATCAAAAATCGTGAAAATATTTGAAATATGCAAATATCAGCTTTTTTTCTTCACTTAATACAAGCGTCAGTTTGGTATATATAATAACTATGCGTATAAAGATTTTTTCAAGTAGGCTTTACTCCCACTGAAATCGAAATTATTCGCATTAACATTTACCGCCGGCAACATTCGAGCAATCGGCTCGTTTCTTCCATAGTCTGCCTTGAGATACATTATTTTGAATATATCCACGGACCTAAGGGAGTTCGGATTGACATTTAGATGCATCTTTTCTAATAGAGAGGGAGCATCTATGAAACCATTAAAAGTTTGATAGACAAAAACCACGTCAGCGACCTCTCGCCTCTTTTCCAGTGAATGCAGTGCAATAAGTTTTAATCTGTTCACATAAGGGGGCAATAAGAGGGAATCTTTCCAGGGAAGGTTTTTTAATGCAAATCGTACGAATCTACGTTGTAAAGGTCTAACCGAGGTAATAAAAAGTGCTTTGGTAATGTGAGGGTCACAAAACTCCTTAGACCAACGCTTTATAAAACCAAGAGTTGAGTTGGCCCTACGGACCAGCGAGTCAATATGTTGGCGGAAATCAAGTTTACTATCACAGACCACTCCCAAGTTGGTAATGATGCTCACTCAACGAAGAGGCGCACTTTTCATGACGTACGGGTGTAAAGAAGAGTTACATTTCCTACTAAAAGTGACAGCCGGACATTTATCGCAGTTAAGTGCCAAATTATTATTGACGCACCAGGTAGCAAAGTTATTTAAATCTTCTTGCAAGAACTGAGAGTCACCAGGGTTGTTTATTTCCTTATAGATTGTCATATTATCAGCGAAGTTAGATATTTTGGGGTGTCTCATTACAAAGGTAACATCGTTCATAGCTATAACAAATAAGATAAGTCCCAAATGGCTACCTTGAGGGACACCAAAGGTGGCAAGATAAGTCTGAGACTTTGAATTTCGGAATAGCACCTGATAACTTCTACCGTATAGATAGGAGCGAATCCACTCAATAAATAAGTTAGGAAATCCTAAAGCATTAAGCTTTAAAAGGATTAGGCTGAATGATAGCTTATCAAACGCTTTACTGAAGTTAGTGGTAATACAGTCCACAATGTTCCCATTTTCCATAGCGCAGATAGACGTTGAGACCAGTTCGGCCAAACTTGTGACCGTAAACCTTCCTTTCAAGACACCGTGTTGATAATTAGAAATGAAAGGTTTGCAGACAAAGTATAAGCATTTGTGGATAATGCGTTCAAATAATTTGGGGATGCAGGATAGTTTGGCAATCGGTCTATAGTTCTCTACAAGACCCCTGTTGCCCTTTTGGTGAGTTGGTATAATAAAAGATACCTTCCATATCTTCGGAAAAATTCCAGAGTCCAGGGATTTTTGAAAAGAACCGATAGCGGGCGTGCGAGTATATAACCACATCTTTTCAGTACGATGGCAGGTATTCCATCAGGGCCCGATGAATAATCTTCTTTTTACTCTCGAATATGCTCGTCAATTTTAGTAGTAATGAGGGAAGATTTAGGGTATTCATCAAGGAAACTAAACTATGCCTTCGCAAAATAGGCAGGAAATAGATTAGAACTAACTAGTGGATTATTCGATGATTGATCCAAGTATTTCAACGATGATGGGTAGCCATCCATTTTCTTTTTGTTATTAGCAAACTGCCAGAAAGGGTGCGGGTCGTTGGAAAGTTTACATCTCATTTCATAAATATAGGAGTCATATTGATACGCAGATAGTGACTCAAACTCATTAAATAAAACAATGTATTTCGCAAAGTCACTGTTATCCCGTGAAATCAGATATCTTTGCCATGCTCTATTTCTCCTATTGCGTAACGAACGCAGGTAGTTATTGAACCAAGGTGGTGAAGATGCTGAATTTTTAAATCGGATAAAGGGAACCGACACGGCAAATGCGTCCAGAATTACTGAGTAAAACTCTGTGATGCAAGCTTCAAAATGTGTGCCAACTACAATTTTGTCGAAGTTAACCTTATTAAGAAGGTTAGCAAGAAGTTCGAAATTGGTTTTACGAAAATTCAAGCGATATGAATCCTCTAAGCCTGAATTCTCCGAAGCTTACTCCTGCGGGAGAAGTAAATGTAAGGGAGGATGATATTTGTCAAGATTAGATCGCTTTTCAGAACTGTGTTCAGAAACACAATTAGCTACGTCAGTATATAAAACCAGATTTAGCTGCTTGTCAAGTGAATTAAGTACACCACTAACTTGCTGCAGACCACAGGCCATCACACTGTCAACAAATAAAGATTCACATGCATAGTTCATATTCTCTGCCACAAAGCAAACTTCATCATGAAGTTGCGTCAAACGTAAATTCGGGAGATTAAAATCGCCAAGGAGCAAAATATTATCCTTTAGTTCAATAACGTCAAATAGGTGATCGATTGCGTTCGATAGAAGCTGGTACTTTGCTTTAAGACTGTTTGGTGGAATATAGCAATTCGCTATGAAAACGTTACTAGTCTGAGCTGACAATTTGACACATAAGAATTCCAAATCTCGCAAGTTAGGAACTTGTACCTGCGAGCTTTCATGATTTGTGCGGACAGCTATGAGTACTCCTCCGCCCAGAGACTTAACCCTAAAGCATGGCGATCCTTGCGAAATGCCTCATAGTCGGAAAAAAATAGCGCGTTATTAAGAAAACTGCTATTAAGCCAGGTTTCAGACAGAACAATGATATCATGTGGATATGAAATACTTGCGAGGAATAACTCGCGCGTTTTAATGCGGAGTCCCCTTACATTCTGATAGTAAAGGGACAGGCATTTCAGTTTTTTAAATCAATAAGTTTATTGGAGGACTTCTCGTTAGGACTCAGTTTGGTTTGCCGTCCTTTCCGCCGAAACTCTTTTACGAAGGCGGAAGGAGGCCAAAAATCGCGAGAGATTAAGCTCGAAAGCAACTGGGGAGAAGCGGTAATATTAAAAGATGAGACAATACTGGACGTCTTACTTATTTTCTCGCATTTAATACGAGAAGTGTCAACTTCGTTTGCAGTTATATATCGCAAAATATCGTCTACGGATGTTAAGGGCTCAAGCCGCGAAACAAAAATGTTCTTAGGGGGTGGCACAGTCTTTAAGATTGCAGTATTACTGCTAAAGGTTGATGTTGAGGCAACGTGGATTGAAGAAGTGCTCATTGCAGGTGTTATTTCACACATTTCCTTAGGAGATTTCCTACTGCATCTGTTCCTTTTGACTGGAATATTGTCCGCTGCAGGGGACGATTTATCCAGTATGTGAGGAAATTTCCTATAGTGTAAGTTCCGTTTATAACCGTTTCTATCGGAAAGAACTCTTATGTTGCTATCTACGTTAGTATTGCAAACTGGTGCGGTTTTACTTTCAATCAAAGCCATAAATAATGATAAGATATGTAAAATTGGGTTTGCCCACAAATTTGGACTTAAAAAACTAAATGAAATATAAGGAAAAAATATACAAGGAAAATTCTTTCTTATTTTTACATTTCGTTCTTGAGATTTGGTTTTTGTACTGGATAAGGAAATTAAGCTTTGAATTCATTGTTGTTTTTATGTATTTTATGTTGTATGTTATATTTGCTGGTTTATTATAGTTTATAGATATTATAGTACATGTTCTATGTTATATTTATTATATGTTGTATTTATGTTTTAAATTATATTTTTATGTTTTGTGTTAGATTCTATATTATAAGTTGTATGTTATGTTATGTTATATATTCTATGTTTCGTTTCATTTGTATGTTTTTAGGTTTTTAAATTAACTTATATGTTTTGTTTTTAATTTAAAATTATATGTATTTTAGGTTTTTAAATTAAATTATATGTTTTCGTTGTAAATGTTTTAAATTATATGTATATTTTAATTTGAATTTTACATGTTGTTCTTTACTATTTTAAATCTTGTATTTTAGGTTATATGTTATATTTTAGGTTTTATGTTTTGTTCTAATTAAATTATGTTTTTGTGTTTTTATTTTAAATGCACTTAAAATTAGCTTGCTTAAATTTAACTTCTTCACTTAATACTTAAATTTAGTAACTTAATTTTTTAAAATCTTATAATATTATTTATTATTCATGTGATTATTGCTTATATGTTTTATATGTATTACTAACATTATTATATTATTAATTATTTATTATTATCATTTATTATTTTTATTAACCAGAAACTTAACAGAAATTACTTTCATAAAACAAAAAATAACTTTAATAAAAAAGTTATTGGAAATCCTTTAAACACCTATCAAAATTATCACGACATTTTGAGCAATTCAAAATTCAAAATTCAAAACCCAAAACTATTTATTAATTTAATAAAAACGTAACCAATTTACTTTAAAATTTAACGTCCTATCTTTTAGATTAAATATTTGAACTCTTTCCGAGGCTCTACATCGCAAAAAAAACTTTCTTAAGACATTCTTTCCTAAAAACAAAATCCTGACCGCACTTGTGCCATATTCCAAGTTCAAAATTCAACTCTTGAAAAAAAATCAGCCCATCAAAATTTTTAGAAAAAGGACCCGTTGGCTTTTTTTTTCAACTTTTCAAAAAAAACCGTTGGATCTTTCGATTTTCATTTTTCTTCAAACAAAAACTTCCCCAGTTGCAATTGTAAAAAAAAACACAAAAACAATGATTTGTATTTTTTTCAACTGCAACTAACGCTAGTTTTAATTTTAAAAAAAAATTGAAAAAATTGAATAATTGTAAAGCAATTCAATTTTGCCATCCGCTATTATTCTTTTAATAAAAACCCAAAATGCAGTGGTGGCAAAACCAAATTGCTCACGTTACAAACTAAGGATTATTGGATATCCATGAATTTGAATATATATATATATATTAAGATATGAGGATTATTATATAATATATTTATTTGGAAGAATTTTGTCTAACTCATTTTAAATGCTTTCGACAGTTAATATGTGATGATATTCGGCAACATACATTTCCTACAATTTTAACATCGAATGTTGACATAATTTGTTTCAGGAATGCTTTGAATAACCAAATAACTGATTTCATGATGTCGTGTTAGAAGGTTGGAAAATATATATCAGGATTATTCATTCATTTAAAATTTTTAAGCGTGGGTGTTTTGTAAAACTATTGGGTAAACTATTTCCATTTTTTTTGACCCAAGAACAATTCTTTTTTAATAGAACCAGAATTTAAAAATTCGGAACTTCCCTTCGATGTTCTAAACATTGGTTCTCAGCAAACCAACTGGGGTAAAATTCATTAGTTCTTTGAAAGCATTCCTCAATAATTTTTGCTTTTAAGTTGGTAAAATGCAAATAATTATCAAAAAAAGCTTCATATATTTGAAAATGCAATTTGCAAATTTCAAAAAAAAGATCGGAAGGATTTTGTAGAAAAGTCCTTTTAATAGTTTTCTCGAAATTTTTGTGTTTAATAAGTTTTTCCGACGGTAAAAATAAATCGCATTCGTCCTTATTTATTATTATGGCACAATTTGGACAGTTTATTTTTTTGAAAATAATTTTTAAAATTCCATAGCCGACAATATATCGTTTTGCTGGGTCTGCGACGTCGGAATTACTCTTGGAGTTTAAGGTTTCATTTATTTTCGCATCTTTTTCTATATCATCCAAAATTATTTCAGAACTTTGTGCCAATAATCTGAATTTAATTTCATTAGAATTATCAATTTAAGTATCTTCTAATGGATTATCCCAATTAAGTAAAATGTCTTCATCAGTTTGACAATTCTTATTTGCATATGAGAACGTTATAATTCTCATTGGCATTAGGCGCGCAACTATTCCATTGAACTCGTGGACACTAGGATTTTTGTTATTACCGCCCTTTGCCCGAATTTGCGCAAACATCTTCTCTAATAGATCCTGATTTAGTCGAGATGTTAATATAAAGTTAATTTTTGAATATTTGTCCGAAAATATATCTGTACTTAAATTTAAAATACCATTAATTGTAAGATATAATCCGTCAAAACAATAGTTTTTTTTTTGCAGGGAGACCCAATTTCGTAACATATTCTTTGAGTTCATTTAAATAATTAAATTGAGTACCATTTTTTGTTAATGGCTTGCGATATGGATTTTTTTCCGCGCAATTACGACTATTTGGGTAGTCAGAAGTTTGATCAAAACTACAAGTGAGTTTACTCGTCGCTGCTGCATATAATTACATCGTTTGTGGAAAGGAGTTATTTTCTAATAATGCATCTATTGCGTCTGCCATACTATTGCTCAGGACTTGTACTGCAAGTCTGACATTCATTTCATCAAAAACCCTGGTTCAGTATGTTTTTTTGTTATCTTTGGACACAACCTACATTTTTTTGATTTTTCGTCTATGCTATAAACACTTTTTACAATTTCTCATCTAGCAGGTCCGTCAGGAGTCTCAATAGTGCAATCTTTGAGTGTATTTCTTATATTTTTTAATAAATGAGGACGATCATATAATGCAATTATTTTCTTCTGATTATAATAGAAATATGGCTTCTCTTTATTAATATCTAACAGCCTATAGCATTTTTGATTATTCATACCTTGATCGCACACTACAGCACTAACCGTAAGCCCTATTTCGCAACATACTTCCATATTAGCCTTTAATTTTTGTTTTAAAAAGGGCACCATCAATGCTGTTCTCAGAAACAAAATAACTAATTATATATTTTCAGTTAGAAAACAAACCCCTGATCATGAAAACGCATATTTGTTTTCCTAGTAATAATCATTTTCATTTAAATGTACAAACCTATCTACGAGATCATGACACAGGGTCTACATTAGCCAATATTTCTGGTATACCATCAAAATTGGTTGCTAAAAAGCTAATGTAGACCCTGCTGGTATACCAATTTTTCTGGTATGACAATTCTGGTATACCATTTTCGTAGACAGCGCTGGTATACCAATTTTTGACACTTGCATTTAATAAAATTCTTTGCTAAACTAGACATTATAATTCATTAAAAAAATCATTTTCCTACTTCCTAGAAGATTTAAATTCAATTCAGTTATTATTTATCATTTCAGACTTTTCAAATATTCTTTAATTTATTGATATATTGTATATTCGATCATGGTTTCGGATTTATTTGTCATATTGAAATCAATTATTTGGTTATTCAAAGCATTCCTGAAACAAATTATGTCAACATTCGATGTTAAAAATTTAGGAAAAGGAAT
Source organism: Xylophagus ater (assembly GCA_963422695.1). Taxonomy (NCBI): domain Eukaryota; kingdom Metazoa; phylum Arthropoda; class Insecta; order Diptera; family Xylophagidae; genus Xylophagus; species Xylophagus ater. The sequence goes on along the minus strand of OY730482.1, from coordinate 10,399,982 downwards.
TTTGCCGAATATCATCATATATTAATTGTCGAAAACACTTAAAATGAGTTAGACAAAATTCTTCCAAATATATATATTACATAAAAATCTTTATATATAATATATATAGTTTCAAATTTACGGAAAGCCAATAATCCTTAGTTGAGCATAAAATATCAAAATATCTATAATTTTTAAAAAAGAAATCAGATACATGCATATGTCCATTACTTAAAACAAAATTCAATTCAATTCTTGGCCAAGTTCAAAAGATTTCAAATTGTTTATTTAGCATTATCTAAAAGTACACGAGAAACTTGCAGAAAAATATAATACATTCAATATTATCAAATTAAGCACACAATCGAAAATACAAAATATTTCCAAACATACAATTTAATTTTAAAAACAGAATAGCAAACAACCAACACCAAAGTAAAACAATTGATGCCATTCATATTTCACCATAAGATATATTTAAAGCCACAAATTCCTTATATGCGCACATTAATAGAACAAAAGTTTCTCTGCCATCAAATATTTTAATTCTAAAATTAAAAAGAAAAAAAAAACCACAACAAAATATACTCATCCACGGGATTCATAAAACGAATGAATTCAAAGCTTAATTTCCTTATCCAGTACAAAAACCAAAGCTTAGAACGAAATGTGAAAATAAGAAAGAATTTTCCTCGTATATTTTTTCCTTATATTTCATTTAGTTTTTTAAGTCGAAATTTGTGGGCAAACCCAATTTTACACATCTTATAATTATTTATGTCTTTGCTTTCAATAATGACAATATTGGGAACGCCCTTAGTATTTGCCGGGGGATCTTTTTTTGTTGTGGAGGCCATATCCTCCAACATTTCATTACTGTTTGCAGACGAGAAGAGGATGTTAGAAGCCACAGTTTTCATGTCAGTAATGCAGTCTTTGTTGGCCAATAGCAGGGATATACCAGACCGAAACTCTCCTTGCACCGAATCTAACTTGGCAATAATGGCGTTTTCCGTCTGCCGGGATTCCATTACTGGTGTTCCCAATACTGAGGTTGGAGAGCACATAAAATCGGAAAGGTTTCCCTGCAGCGTGTTGAGCTTAAGGTCGAATTGAGTCGTCTTTTTCACTATTTTTGTTACGTCATGTTGTATCAGCGCGCACGAGGATGTCAGTTTGTCAATTTTATCAAAATTGTCATGTAAGTCGTCAAGAACATCATTAAGAGGAAGTAATCAGTCGTCAATAATTTTTACCTCATTTGCTATAAATTCTAAGTCATCACAAAATTTGACATTATTCAAACTTAGTTGTTCTATTCGCGCGGCAGAGAAAATTAAATATGTTAAGATGTGACATAGCTTAATATCGCAGCATTCAGGACATATAAAACTGTTAGTGTTACTGCGAGCATCAATGCAGGAGTGGTGAAAACGACGGTCACATACCCCATCACAGGCAACGAAGGTCATTTTAGACAAACTATCATCACACATGACGCATATATTAAGGACCATGTTTAGACAAATAAATGAAATAATAAATAAATAAATAAGTAAATACAATATGACACACTTAAAAAAAAAAGCAAAAAAAACCAAACGAAACACTAAATTTCAATTACCTCTATAATTACTAATAGTGAATTAACATTAAAAAGTTTAAAAAGTGAGTTTTGGGGAATTGTGAAGAAGGTTCGCAATTAAGTAATTAGAATAACCACGAAAAACTAATTAAATAATAAAATAGAAATGTGGGAAAAGCCGTAAATTCTGGTGTGAGGCTGCACCAGGCATTTTTATTTTCTTTTTCTAACATATTTAAGAGCCCAAAGAAGAGGTTACTTCTAGCTGGAACAAAAGCGAGGAAATACAGGAGTTAATAGTAATTTAGCACAAGAAAATACAAGAAATCGCTGCTCGAAGGAAAATTAGAAGACGATTGAAGGTTTAAAGTTCGCTTGGGTGTTGATCCCATAGGAAAATATTTTATACCAGCACAAAAATACAAGAAATCACTGCCCGAAGAAAAATTAGAAGATGATTGCAGGTTTCAAGTTCGCTTGGGTGTTGATCCCATAGGAAAATATTTGTTACCAGGTATTTGGTAGTCTTCTGATAAACTCTACTCCTATTTTGTTGAAAAATTCTCAGAAATAAGTAAATTTAAATGAAAATTAAATTATTATTAAATATATGTATTTTTTAATTCAAGTTAAGTTTTAAGCTAACCAGAATACACGTGCTGTTACAAAATCCTCATCTTCCAGTTAACGCGAGTTCGGGTAAAGTTATTTTTTGTTTTGTTGTTTTCTTTGGGGTGTGTGAATTGGATAAATTAAGTGAGTGTTAGCGAAGTGTGCCCTTGGTGGCGATGGGACGAGAAATTCCCCCCGGGGATGGCGTGGCACCTGTTATATAGGCTGCACCCATAAAGATTCCGCCGTTTTGGGCAAACCGCCCCGAAATGTGGTTTACCCAATTAGATATGCAGTTCTCTTTAAAGGACATAATGCAAGATTCCAGAAAATATTTTTATGCGGCTGGAGCATTAACGGAGGAAATACTGTATTCCATGTACGATAATATAATGAACCCTCCAGCTAGCGAAAAATACGAAACCTAAAGAGAACTCTCATTTCTAGGTTTTGACTAAGTAGTGAAAAAAAATTGGAAGAACTCTTACCGGGTGTTGTAAGCGGCGTCTTCCTAAAATCGTTTCGGTAGCTTTGTCTTCTAATTCAGAAAATAATCCCACCGAACTGGAAAAAGTCGCAGACAGAGTGTGGGAGGTTTCGAACTTTCACGAAACACAATACAGAAACGCGTACGACACACAATTCACGAACAATGCTCCAGGGAATCAATTCGAACTTTTAGAAGCAGCTATTATGAAGCTTAGTCAAACAATATTAGAGTTACAAACGTAACACAATAATAAATTAGAAATGATGCAGGATCAATTTGACGCTTTTCAAGCGGGGCAAAAATCTGTCAGGTACAGAAGCAAATCGCCAGCTCGATCTCGTGTTTATACCGATAAACCCACATATTTTTTCACTACAAATTCGGTGATAAAGCTGGTAGATGCATCTGAGCATGGTTTTTTTTCTGGAATGAAAGTAAATTTGCAGAAAGTTCTAACCAGGAGAACTAAACAAAATTATCGCGAACGCGACTATCGATGGTTCTTTCACAATCCGTAGCCTTTTTGTGCAAGATTTTAAAACAAAATTACATTTTTTAGTTGATACAGGAGCCGATATCTTTATAATTCCACACAACATATTTGCAAATAGCAAAAAAGACCATTACTGTCTTCTTTCTGCAGTTAACGGATCGGATATTAACACTTACGGGAAAAAAATTTTAAACCCTAATCTGGGATTAAGACGTGAATTTCCTTTTATATTAACAACTAGCTTTATCCGGCCACGCGTTGCTGTGGCTCAGTCTGGTTAAATGGAAAAGAAAAAGTGCACGTTTAATTTCACAATGCTTGTGGGTATACAACATTTTTTGTTGTTCCATTTTCTGTGCAGATATAGAGATTTTCTGGTTTGCCGACTCTAGAACATGCAACATATAATTGTCCATGGGAGAAGCAATCCGTGTCTAGATCTAAACCGCACAATTCTAAAGATTGGCCCTGAGCTTTGTTGATGGTGATTGCAAACGCCAATCGAATCGGGAATTGCAATCTCTTAAATTGAAATGACATATCCGTTGGAATCATAGGAATGCTAGGAATTAGGACATCTTCACCTTTAAAAGGTCCTGTCAAGATTATTGCTTCTACGACGTTGCTCATTAATTTTTTTACTGCAAGCCGCGTGCCGTCGCAAAGCTTTGGCTGGTTGCTATTTCGCAACATGATAATTGGCACACCGACTTTCAATTGCGGTACGTGCGGTGGCATCCCTGGCAGACCGAGTGAATTCAAAAATTCTGTTGGATAACTAACCGCTTCATCCGCTTCGACAACAGTGTCAACGGACTTGTATATGACCACCTCGCTTTGAATGTTAGACTGAATAATATTGTTAAGTTCGTAGACGTCTTTGTTCTTAGCCGCAAGAATAGCCCGTTCACTAATCGAATTGTTATTCTTATAATTGGTTTGAATATTGGGAAATACTTTTTCAACCAATTCTCCTTTTGACGTTACTAAATTGCAGAAGTTATGAGGCAATGAAATTCGTCCTGACGTCAGATCAACCGGCATTTTTCCGTTCCCAATTTCCAGAAATTGATGTGAGAATATCTCTGCTGACCGATCGTTTTACAGCTGGACTCGCATATTTGTAGTTAATTTTAACGTCTTTACGCGTCGCCACAAAGTAGAGTATTTCAGGCAAGCTTTTTTTCGTGCGCTGGTGTCGAAAGAGGAATTACAGGCAATGTTTGCCTGAAATCTCCTGCACGATATTTGCACGTAAATCATGCAATGATCGATCAAGGGCCTCGACCGATTTTTTGTGCGCCATTGTGCATTCGTCTGCTTCGACAACAGTCTCGGCGGACTTGTATATGACCACCTCTCTTTGAATGTTAGACTGAATAATATTGTTTAGTTCGTAGACGTCTTTGTTCTTGGCCGCAAGAATAGCCCGTTCACTAAGCCAACTGTGATTCTTATAATTGGCTTGAATATTGGGAAATACTTTTTCAACCAATTCTTCTTTTGACGTCACTAAATTGCAGAAGTTATGAGGCAATGAAATTCGTCCTGACGTCGGATCAACCGGCATCTTTCCGTTCCCAATTTCCAGAAATTGATGTGAGAATATCTCTGCTGACCGATCGCTTTGCAGCAGGACTCGCATATTTGTAGTTAATTTTAACGTCTTTACGCGTCGCCACAAAGTAGAGTATTTCAGGCAAGCATTTATTTCGTCCGCTGGTGTCGATCGAGGAATTACAGACAATGTTTGCCTGAAATCTCCTGCACGATATTTGCACGTAAATCATGCAATGATCGATCAAGGGCCTCGACCGATTTTTTGTGCGCCATTGTGCATTCATCCCAAACAATAAGTTTGCATTTCTGCAATACTTTTCCCATGCCGGATGCTTTGTAAAGGTTGCATGTGGGATTTTCAATGAATTGAATGTTTAATGGCAATTTCAAAGCGGAATGAGCCGTTCTTCCATCTGGTAGCAATGTCGCAGCTATTCTGAATGTCGTAAGAGCTTAGGCTATGTCATTTTGGGATCGAATTGTGGCCAGAATTAATCTAATTAGGAACGTTTTACCAGTTCCTCTTGGCGCATCTAAAAAGAATATTTCTCCAACTCCGTTATTGACAGTTTGCATTATTCGATCGTAAATGCCCTTTTGCTCAAACGTTAGCTTAGGAATATTTGATTGCACATAGGACAAAAGATCACCCGTGTTGCAATTTTCACGACCCAATTCTATATCAAACAAAGCAGCAGCAGATCGATTCGGTGATGGCATTCCCAATTGATTGAGAACTTTGTTCGCGATTTCTAAGCACAAATCTTCAATCATTATCAACACTTCGTTGTAGATTTCTGCTGTGAAATCCATGTTCATATTTGAATTTTCCATGCGTTTTCGACGGAAAATATCTTCAGCCATGTGCGATTTATATTTCTGCCACAACTCTGTTGGAGATGAAGGAGAGAAGGCGGTCAATATGATTGCAAACAATGCACGAATTTGATTCGGATGTGTAGTGTTGCACGCGTCATTAATGCATACATCCCAATGTCGGTCGTTCTCCAATAAATTCAGAGCTTGGCATGCACTGCGGAAAGTGGCATGTGTAACACCGTTGACAATTCTCAATTGGTGGAAAGAGGCTGGGTTGGGCACATTTATCAACGGCATGCGAAGAAAGAAGCATTCACCTTGATTGGGATGCACGGTGTACAGTCCGCCTATCGCAGTTTCTTTGAATATGCCAGGTTGTCCGTCGACTCGCTCTCCTCGTTTGCGTCGTTCAAATGATTTTCTACTCGCATTCCATGTGTAATACGTGGGTACTTCCGAATACAGCAGTGTTTTCGCAAACGCGTCATTTTGACATAACGTGAAGAAAGTTGTTAACGTTGTAGCCGGTGGATTCAAGGCTATTTGTTGCACATTTGCAGCTGTGAAATAAACGCGTTGGCCATTTTCTAGACGTACTGCTAAGTGAACAACAGTTGGTTTTCGTTCATGTATTGGAAATGAAAGAATTCGCCATACAGCTTCATTGCTGCTTATGTATCTTCCAGTCTGATACTGTGCTATTTCATCGGTATGTATGACCGCATTCCTATCACTTCTTTCCGTTTGCACGCCAAAAACTGCCATGTCGCTGCCTTTGTTCACGTACATGCAAATATATTTGATCGATTTAACAGAGTTAAAGCGCAAAGGCGAATATGGAGCAACCCACCGGTTATCTACTTCGATCTAACCATTTCGCAATTGTATGGTTGCTAATTTACCGCCATCTTCAGCTGATCTTCTTCTGTATAAAAGATATCCACCGTTTCCTGTAACTGTGTAGGATACTAATGCTCGGGGATATCGCTTAGAGCATTTTCCGTCTATCATGCACGGTGAATTCGGATTCAGTGTATGTATCATATTTTTTGTCACAACTTCATGCAAATACTTATCGACGTCGGCATCGGGTATTTCAGCGCATATTATATCGTCGATTTCGGTTGACGTGATTTTGTTATAGATTATTATATGTGCGTGTGGCAGTCCTCTCTTTTGCCATTCCACTGAGTACATCCAGCAGCGCACAGACCCAAACACTTCATGTTTTACCATGAATTCCATTGGCGATTTCAACTTCTGTTTAAAAACACGCGCTGTCATGTCTATCCACCGGCTATTACTGTTGTATATCGTGCCAAGCTCGATTACGTGTGAATGTAATGAATAAGTCTGGACGCACGTAGTGACGGACATATCCAATGGCATCTTGAGCGTACTCATGCATATGACGTGGACTGCCTATATATGAAGATGGCAAAATCGTTAGTCTTCCAACGCTAGTTGTATTACTGTCATTTACAATTGCATCTAGCAAATGAATGTATTCTTCAGAGCGTAGCTTGGTCTGATTCAAACGGATGAATATCAAAGGTTCTGTTTCAATTTTTGCATACATATCTACGATGTATTGGTGAAACAATTGACGGCATTTCAAAATGTGATTCTCCTCATTCTCTCGAATCATTAATTGGTATGAATAATAGTTCATTGCGCTGCATTTCTTATTTGTTTCTTCGCCACTGACTGGATTAATCATCTTAACATTGAAGTGATATCCATCCCAAAAAATAATTGGATATTGCAGGGCATCGTAGCATCGATGAGTTTCTGAAACTGTTGTCAATTGATCGTTTCTCCGATGAAGAACAATATCTCTACGTTGGAAATGATCTCCGACTATAACAATTGCCACTTCATCTATAGTTGAAGCATTGAATCTTCGTACATGTTCTCCAGCAGGCGTTTTGTCAGCATGAATAATGAGCTTGTGTGAATCAGATGGCATCATATCAATTGCTGTTTTGAACAAACGCACTAAATTATTTTTTTCGTGAAGAAGCTCTTGCAGTTGGGAAACGGTAGAAATTCCGCAGCTTGCAGCTGCAAAAGTTGCGAGTCTTGTATGTCATGTGTGTAAAAGTGGCGCGCAATTTGAAGTTTTTATGCTGCTGCAACCTAAAATACTGCAACTTTAAAAAAAAAACGTTGCAGGGATGTTCACACATAGCGTGCAGCTTTTATTGCTTGCAACTTCCTCGCATTTTTTTCGTGTCTGTATGTCTTAAAAATTTGCCGTCTTGTTTTAATTTGACCATTTAATTAATACAATAAAACACGTTTTATGGCGGGGAAGAACAACCTGTTGCATGTCTAACACTTATTTTATTGAGAAGAGAGAGATGACGGCGTAAAAAATAAAAGAAAATGGATAAAACGACGTGAACAGTTCGAATTTGTTCATAATTTTTTACGTGAATTACGTGTTATTTTTTAAACATTTTTTGTAAATATCAGCATCTGATTTTGATTATCTTTTGGAAAAACTGAAACCCATAAAATAAGGATATTCTCATGTGAATTTCATTACATTTTAAAAACTTACCAGAAACAATAATACTAAACTGTCAAAAACTTGCATGTAGCATGCAGCAAAAGTTTCAACCATTTTAATATTTTTTGTTGCACATGCAACCTTGTTTTTTACTATTCACACGTCGAAACTTTCCAGATTGCGCGTAAAAAAAATTTAGTCATGCAGCAAAAATGAATCGCAACTTTCTGTATTGCAATGCTGTTCACACTGTGCAGCACTCTTGTTTCGTATCTTTTTAAGCTGCATTGCAACAAAAGTTGCTGTGCGTGATCTTAGCTTAAAGCAGATCGATAGCACTGATTCCAATGATGCTATGAAAAATGAAGGAAAATCGTTGTTTTTCAAAGACGCTATCAAAGGCAAAGAAAGAAAATGAAGTGTTAGGGCCACTGAGTCTTATGATTTCTCAGATCATAAGAGCTTACCAGCGTTGTCGCTGTCAAAGAAAATTCTTTGAGCGCCGAGTTTGGAACTATGATAATGAAACGAATTTTAAAATCAACAATGCCAACAAAATTGAAGAAAAAGCGTTAAACGAACAAAAAATTTCTTTTTCCGACGATGCTACGAAAAAAGGAAGAGAAAACGTAATTTTCCATCGATGCTTCGAAAAACGAAGAAACAATGTTCTCCAACAATGCTAGGAAAATCGAAGAGAAAATGTTATTTTCCAACGACGCTATCAAAGGCAAAGAAAGGAAATGAAAAGTGTTGGGGCCACTGAGTCTTATGATTTCTCAGGTCATAGCAGCTTACCAGCGTTTCCCCTGTCAAAGAAAATTCTTTGAGCGCCAAGTTTCCAACGATGACAATGAAAAGAATTTTCAAATCAACAATGCCAACAAAATTTAAGAAAAAGCGTTAAACGAACAAAAAATTTCTTTTTCCGACGATGCTACGAAAAAACGAAGAGAAAATGCAATTTCCCAACGATGCTACGAAAAACGCAGAAAAATGTTATTTTCCAACAATCCTACGAAAAAACGAAGAAAAAACGTAATTTCCCAACGATGCTACGAAAAATGAAGAAAACATGTTATTTTTCAACGATGCTATCAAAAACCAAGAAAAATAGGTTGTTTTTGAAAGGCAAAGAAAGGAAATGAAGTGTTAGGGCCACTGAGTCTTATGATTTCTCGGGTCATAAGAGCTTACCAGCGTTGTCGCTGTCAAAGAAAATTCTTTGAGCGCCAAGTTTCCAACGATGATAATGGAGGGAATTTTCGAACCAACAATGGCAACAAAATTTAAGAAAAAGCGGTTATCGAACAAAAAATTTCTTTTTCCGACGATGCAACGAAAAAACGAATCGAAGACGTAATTTCCCAACGATGCTTCGAAAAACGAAGAAAAAATGTTTCCCAACGATGCTAGGAAAATCGAAGAAAAAATGTTATTTTCCAACGACGCTATCAAAGGCAAAGAAATAAAATGAAAAGTGCTAGGGCCACTGAGTCTTATGATTTCTCAGGTCATTGCAGCTTACCAGCGTTTTCGCTGTCAAAGAAAATTCTTTGAGCCCCAAGTTTCCAACGATGACAATGAAAGGAATTTTCAAATCAGCAATGCCAACAAAATTTAAGAAAAAGTGTTAAACGAACAAAAAATTTATTTTTCCAACAATGGTAATGAAATGAAAACCAGAGATGCAAACTGGTTTCTTTGAACCGCTTTGAACCGAACCAAAACCACTGAACCATCGAAATTTTCCGAACGAAAACCAAAACAAAAACCAAACCACTTTTAAAATGATTCGGTCGAACCAAACCAAAACCAAACCAGTTTAAAATTAATACTTGGACCGAACCATAAACCGAAATTTTTCTATTGGTTTATGGTTCGGTTCAACAGAAAAAATTGTCCTATAATTTACATTTTTCTTTAAAAAAAACTGGAAAAGTCTACTACATTTTCTTATAAAAACGATGGTTAATCAACATACAACAGTTTGCCAGTTTTCAAATTGGTTTTTAACGAGTAATCAAACACGACATAGTTTTTCATTTAGTGAAATCATAACTAAAATAAAAACAGAAACAAACATAAGAAGGAAGAATATACTTAAAATTAAAAGATATAAAATTCATATCTAAATGACAAATGTAAGCAAGTCTGTATATTTTTGAGTTCAATAATAATTTGTTTAGTATTTCCGAAAAGAAAATGTTAGGCACCAAAGATAAAAAATACCCGGTTTTTTAAAAAATTTGTTTGTGATTCAATAACAAATAGCAGTAAGTACAATGAATACTGTATTGTTATGACAAATAATCACCCAGAAAATTTAATGCGGCATCTTTAAAAAAGCACTCCGAATCATACGACATAATTGACACGAAGCGAACAAATAAAACAGCTGAGCAAATCTACATGGGCTTCCTTCGTTTCTGTCACAACAACTAACGAAAAAGACATATTTGTTCTGAACCAAAACCAAAACCAAACCAAAACCAAAACCAAAAATTATGCAGTCTTTAAACCAGAACCAAACCAAAACCAAATTTTGAAATATTTAGAAACCAAAACCAAACGGTTTTTGGTTTATGCTTAAACCAAAACCGAACCCACTGTAAAAAAGTCTTGGTTTGAATCTCTGATGAAAACACAAAATCACGTTCACAAAAATCAGAGCTCTTTTTTTATTTCCACTGAAAAAACAAAAACTTAGTCACAAATATTAAGTTTTTTTTTATTTGCACTGAAAAAATCAAAGCGTAAGCTTTTTTACAAATATTAAGTTTTTTTTTATATGCACTAAAAAAAAGGCCTCGAAGAAAACTAGCTTTTTACTCGGTAAAATTACAATATGAACTGGTTGATTCAATATTATTTTGTGTGGGGATGACATCATTAATATTGATATGCGTGAATAACCACTACCTTGTGTATATATGATGTAGTATAGTAATTGTTAAAACACTGATTATGTTAATTTGGTTAATTTCTATTTAATATTATTCAATAAACTTAATCTAATTTACTTCAATATTTAAAACATATAAATGTTTATAAAAAATTATATAATAGTTTGAATAGGTTTTTAATTAGCGCCCTTGATAAATTTTTAAATTGTTTTTTAGTATTTAGGTTGTTGTTTATACTATTACTAGGTGGTAACCCGTCCTAAGACGGCCTCCTAAAAACTTCAGTTTGCAAATCACCGTAAGTGAACAAAATATACTCAAGCGAAGCGTATTAATTCGCAACATAGTGGATCTTTTACCCCGTTCTCGTAGCACCTCTGGCGAAATATTTCATGTCTTAAGTCGATATTTACCCCGCAGCACCCCGAGCGAAGACATTAAATTGATCCCATTTCCCGGTTGGTAAAATAGCTCCCGTCCAACACATATTACTAAAGCAAAAACCTCTATAGAGTAGGGGCCTAAACAACCGCTGCACCAAAGTAGTGAGAGATAGAACTATTTTACCTTCGACAGAAAAAATACCCATGGAAACGTCCGAAACTTTGCTGAACATTGTAATCGCGTGTGACCTGTATATAAAAAGTTCAAAAGTTTCTATTGACTCCAGCGCCAAAGCGGTGAGAGATAGAACTATATGGTCTTCGAAATAAATAGTCCCCATAAAAACCTCCACAACTTTGCTGAACATTGCAATCGTGTGTGGCCTCTAAATACGAACTTCAAAAATATGTATTGACTTCAGCGCCAAAGCGGTGAGAGCTGAAACTATATCGTCTGCGACAGAAATAATCCCCATGATAACCACCATAACTTTGCCGAACATCGTAATCGCGTGTGACTTCTAAATATGAAGTTCCAAAATTTTCTTGACTCCAGCGCCAAAGCGGTGAGAGCTGGAACTATATGGTCTGCGACAGAAATAATCCCCATGAAAACCTGCATAACTTTGCCGAACATTGTAATCGTGTGTGACGTCTGCATACGAAGTTCCAAAATTTGTGTTGACTCCAGCGCCAAAGTGGTGGGAGATAGAACTGTTTGGTCTTCGACGGAAATAATCCCCATGAAAACCTCCACAACTTTGCTGAACATTGTAATTGCGTGTGACCTCTATATAAAAAGTTCGTAAATTTGTATTGCCTCCAGCGCCAAAGCGATGGGAAATGGAACTTTTACGTGCACGTCAGAATATCCGGCATAAGAATCTTAATAAGATTGCCTCAGGTGAGAATCATGTCCGATGTATATTTCAGATTATAAATGAGGTTTTCCGAAATAAGCTTTCAAGCCCCCCTTTGTAACTCCTCACACCCCCAACCTCCCCGGAAACAAAATTTCTCCACGTTTCAAGTAATTCTCTACAACATATCAAAAAGTGTGTTTTTTTTTTCATTAGGAACTTATACACATTTTTTATATTTTCCCCAATGATTCGACTTTATTTTGAATCTTCATCATGGATCAACATTGTTTTGTATATCAGAAAATCCTAATTATTACAGAATTTTGACTTTTTACTGTTGTTAAATAAAATTATGAACTATAATTCATAGTTTTCTATAACTGTGACTTTTTTTCTCTTTGTTTTTTTACTATTATTTCTATATCTCGTGAAAGAGATGGGAAATCACGTATTGCTTTAAGATTTTTTTTTCATATAATAATCGTTTTCGCACTATATACCAATTGTACTTAAGGCTCATCAGCTGGACTTGTAGATTTGGCTGTCCAGGAACGATATTTTATTATTATATTTTATTAAGCATACTTAAGAATGAAGAGTTCTAATTTTTCTATATTCAATACCATCTAGAATTTTACTTCTGCGAATTAAATACTAAATGAAAATTTTCTGTTTTACACCGAATTATATATATAAAAGGCTAGTCCTTCTTTCTTTCTTTCTTTCTTTCTTTCTGTCCGTCCTATAATGTCCGGAAAGAAAATTCGTTGAGCAAAAAGAAAAAAAACACTTTTTGATATGTTGTAGAGAATTACTTGAAACGTGGAGAAATTTTGTTTCCGGGGAGGTTGGGGGTCGGAGGAGTTACAAAGGGGGGCTCGAAAGCTTATTTCGGAAAACCTCATTTATAATCTGAAATATACATCCGACACGATTCTGACCTGAGGCAATCTTATTAAGATTCTTATGCCGGATATTCTGACGTACACGGCAAAGTTCCATTTCCCACCACTTTGCCGCTGCAGGCAATACAAATTTACGAACTTTTTATATAGAGGTCACACGCAATTACAATGTTCAGCAAAGTAGTGGAGCATTTCATGGCGACTATTTCTTTAGAAGACCATATAGTTCTATCTCTCACCGCTTTGGCGCTGGAGTCAATAAAATTTTGGAACTTCGTACTTAGAGGTCACACGCAATTACGATGTTCAGCAAAGTTATGCAGGTTTTCATGGAGATTATTTCTGTCGCAGACCATATAGTTCCAGCTCTCACCGCTTTGGCGCTGAAGTCAAGAAAATTTTGGAACTTCATATTTAGAGGTCACACGCGATTACGATGTTCGGCAAAGTTATGGTGGTTTTCATGGGGACTATTTCTGTAGGAGACGATGTAGTTTCAGCTCTCACCGCTTTGGCGCTGAAGTCAATACAAATTTTTGAAGTTCGTATTTAGAGGCCACACACGATTGGAATGTTCAGCAAAGTTGTGGAGGTTTTTATGGGGACTATTTATTTCGAAGACCATATAGTTCTATCTCTCACCGCTTTGGCGCTGGAGTCAATAGAAACTTTTGAACTTTTTATATACAGGTCGCAAGCGATTACAATGTTCAGCAAAGTTTCGGACGTTTCCATGGGTAATTTTTCTGTCGAAGGTAAAATAGTTCTATCTCTCACCACTTTGGCGCTGCGGTTGTTTAGGTCCTTACTCTATAGAGGTTTTTGCTTTAGTAATATGTGTTTGACGGGAGCTATTTTACCAACCGGGAAATGGGATCAATTTAATGTCTTCACTCGGGGTGTTGCGGGGTAAATATCGACTTAAGACATGAAATATATCGCCAGAGGTGCTACGAGAACGGGGTAAAAGATCCATTATGTTGCGAATTAATACGCTTCGCTTGAATATATTTTGTTAATTTACGGTGATTTGTAAACTGAAGTTTTTAGGAGGCCGTCTTAGGACGGGTTACCACCTAGTTATATATATAAAAGGCTAATCCTTATTTATTTCTTTCTTTCTTTCTCTCTTTCTTTATGTCTTTCTTTCTTTATTTTTTTCTTTATTTCTTGGTTTCTCTCTTTCTCTCTTTCTTTCTTTCTGTCTGTCCGTCCTATATTGTCTGGAAAGAAAATTCGTTGAGCAAAAAAAAAAAAAACACTTTTTGATATGTTGTAGAGAAGGACTTGAAACGTGGAGAAATTTTGTTTCCGGGAAGGTTGGGGTCGGAGGAGTTACAAAGGGGGCTTGAAAGCTTATTTTGGAAAACCTCATTTATAGTCTGAAATATACATCGGACATGATTCTGACCTGAGCCAATCTGATTAGGATTTTTATGCCGGACATTCTGACGTACACTGCAAAGTTCCATTTCCAATACAAATTTACGAACTTTTTATATAGAAGTCACACGCGATAACAATGTTCAGCAAAGTTGTGGAGGTTAGAACTGGGCGAGAAAGAAGTAGTAGTGTGCTCTTTATATCTGCCCTACGACGCAGTCACCCCTCCCCCTTCAGAGGAGCTGGTCGACTTAGTGTCCTTCTGTGAGACAAATAATCTACCTCTTATAATTGGCTGTGACTCCAACGCGCACCACACACAGTGGGGCAGTACGGACATCAACCAAAGAGGTAGAACACTCTTTGGATACCTTGGTGCAACCACCCTGGAAATTGCAAACAAGGGTACGGCACCAACCTTCATCACCTCTACACGTGAAGAAGTGTTGGACATAACGCTGTGCTCACAGGGCATTGCTCAAGATATTCAAGGATGGAAAGTGTCCTCCGAACCTTCATTGTCGGACCATAGGCACATTCTCTTCAGTCTGTTCTCAGAACCGTTGAAACCGGTTTCTTACAGGAATCCTAGATCCACTGACTGGTTCTCCTTTCACGAAGAGCTGTCAGAAAGAATCCGGGAAGTTCCAAAAGCAGCCCGGAATATTCCGGAACTAGAACAAACAGTCGCTTTAACATCGGAAGCCATTTACTCCTCCTATGAGAGTAATTGCGCCTTACGCACTAACAGGCTCCCCAAGAAAGCGCCCTGGTGGGATATATCCTTGGACAGCCTCAGAAAAGAAACGAGAAAAAGTTTCAACCGAGCCAAACAGCATGGTTTGAACAGTGAGTGGGAAGCCTGGAAGGCGGCCCAACGCAAGTACAAATCGGCTGTTCGGAGGAAAAAACGAGAAGCTTGGAAGAGTTACTGCGGCCAAATTGAGGAACTCCCTCAGGCTTGCAGACTCCAAAAAGCCCTCTCCAAAGACCCGAGATCTAGATTAACGGTGCTGCGCCAGTCGGATGGGGAATTTACCTCAAGTAATGAGGACACCCTGAAGCTGCTGCTCCACACCCATTTTCCGGAATCTCGCGAATCACCGGCATGCTCGTCTCTACAAGTCGAAAGTTCTCGTCCCCAAAAAACCGACTGGAGAACGGCTTCAGAGATTGTAACATACGATAGAACTAACTGGGCAATCAAAACCTTTGCCCCGTACAAATCAGCAGGGCCTGATGGCATTTTCCCAGCACTTCTTCAGAAGGGAGCTGATTTGCTAATCAAACCACTCTGTCAAATCTACCGCACGAGCCTCGCCTGTGGCTATGTTCCTTCGCCATGGAGGAAGGCACGTGTGATCTTCATACCTAAGCCTGGTCGTACTGACTACACCGAGGCCAAGAGCTTCCGTCCCATCAGCCTCACGTCATTCTTGCTTAAGACACTGGAGAGGCTGGTGGATAGATACCTGAGGGGGAGGATACCAAGTATCCTCCCTCTCCACCCAAACCAACACGAGTATCAAGAGGGCAAATCCACGGATTCTGCACTCCATCAACTAGTGTTCAGAATTGAAAAAACTCTAGACACTAAATCATACGCTCTTGGTGTTTTTCTTGACATAGCAGGGGCATTTGACAATGTCACTTTTGATGCCATGAGCGAGGCAGCCGAAATGCACGGCGCGGGTCTGACTGTCACTAGATGGATAAGAACCATGCTGTCCACTCGAACTGCTTCGACCAGTCTGGGAAGAGATACAGAATCAATCTCAGTTATGAGAGGATGCCCGCAGGGAGGTGTACTATCTCCACTGCTGTGGTGTCTGGTTGTAGATGATCTTCTTAAGATTTTAAACACCTCGGGCTACTATGCTCAAGCGTATGCGGATGACATAGCTCTGCTTGTATCGGGAAAATTCCCCAGTACATTAGCTGAGTTGTCTCATCAAGCTCTTATCAAGGTTCAAAAATGGGCCCTTTCCAAGGGTCTCTCCGTCAATCCTGACAAAACTGAACTCGTTATGTTCACCAGGAATAGGAATCTCGAAGGTTTTGAGGCTCCTTGCCTAGGTGAAACGAATCTGCAACTCTCCGAGTCAGTGAAATATCTAGGAGTATATCTAGATAAAAAGGTGACCTGGAAAAAGCACGTGGAGGTCAAAGAACAGAAAGCGTCGGCGCTCCTATGGGCCTGTCGCAGAACCTTTGGACCCACCTGGGGACTAAAACCAAAAATGTTGTACTGGATGTACAATGTGGTGGTTAAACCTCTGCTGACCTACGCATCAATTGTTTGGTGGCCTCGTACCCTAGTATCCAATGCTAGAGAACTTTTAAACCGTATTCAAAGACTTGCTCTTCTAAGTATCACGGGTGCAATCAGAACCACGCCAACTGCAGCCATGGAAGCCCTCTTGGGAACCCCACCGCTGCACTTGGTGGTTCAAAGTACAGCAATGGCAACGTCCTATAGACTGCGAAATGCTGGACTCTGGATTGATCGATCAGATATCAAGGGCCATACCAGGATCCTAGCTAGTCTGATCAAATCATACCCCATACTCTCGATGCCATCGGACGTTATGTCCCCGGCATTTGTTTTCAAACACAGATTCGAGACTGTCATGCTTCCTAGAGAATCCTGGATAGCGGACGGTGAGAGTCTCGCAAAACCACCCGGCCTCATCTGGTTCACGGATGGGTCTAAATCGGATGCAGGAACGGGGGCAGGTGTCATTGGTACGGTGCCCAAAAAGGCAATATCTATCGCCTTGGGCACTCATTGTTCAGTCTTTCAGGCTGAAATTTTCGCCATAATGACATGCGCCAATGAGAACCTAAACAGGGGCTACAAAAACCTGCATATTAACATCTTCTCGGACAGCCAAGCTGCACTACAATCTCTGAGTGCAGTCAAGATAACATCTTGCATCGTCCAAGAATGCTTCAACACCCTCAACCAACTAGCTGAGCACAACAGAGTTGTACTCAACTGGATACCGGGACACCTCAATACAATGGCGGATGTACTGGCCAAGATGGGCACCATTAGGAAACCTATCGGGCCGGAACCCATCATTGGTATTCCTAAGAGCACAGCCAAACTCTCCATTAGAGAATGGATTACCGTACAACACAAAATTCAGTGGCGAAATGAGTCCCTACGACAATCCAAAATTTTCATAACGGAACCAGGCCTTGTCAGGGACTCGTTACTGAAGTTGGACCGTAATAAAATCAGAGTGCTGGTGGGCGCCCTCACGGGACATTGCCTCCGCAAGCATTTACATACCATAGGTATCCTATCTGATCCCACCTGTCGTAAGTGCAGAACCGTTGAGGAAACTTCACTACACGTTATTAGTTTATGTGATGCCTTAACGGGCCTGCGAAAGAAGATCTTCGGAAAACCATTCTTGACCTTGTCGGATGTCCGGAATCTGAAGGTGGAATCTTTAATCGATTACCTGAAGAAAACAGAACTGTTTCCAGAGTTGGGACAAGCTACCACTCCGTAAACGGTATACAGGTAATTGATCTTTTTTCCCACAGGTTTTCTTAGAAAACTTGTGCAATCCCAGGACATATGTCCAGATTCTCCCGAGGGTACAATGGGCCGAAAGGCCTAAGTACGGGGTGCTTTGGCACCCACCTCCTTATAAAAAAAAAAAAAAAAGAAGTTGTGGAGGTGTTTATAATGACTATTTCTGTGGAAGACCATATAGTTCTATCTCTCACCGCTTTGACGCTGGAGTCAATTCAAACTTTTGATCTTTTTATATAAAGGTCACACACAATTACAATGTTCAGCAAAGTTGTGTAACTTTTTATGGGGACTATTTCTTTCGAACAGGATATAGTTCTATCTCTCACCGCTTTGGCACTGGAGTCAATAAAATTTGGAACTTCGTATTTAGAGGTCACACGCGATTACAATGTTCAGCAAAGTTTCGGAGGTTTTCATTGGGATTATATCTGTCGAAGACCAAATCGTTCTATGTCTTAACACTTTGGCGCTGGAGTCAATAAAATTTTGGAACTTCGCATATAGACGTTACACACGATTATAGCGTTCGGCGAAATTGTGCAGGTTTTCATGTGGATTATATCTGTCGAAGACCAAATAGTTCTATGTCTTAACACTTTGGGGCTAGAATCAATACAAATGTGGGAACTTCGTATATAGACGTCACACACGATTACAATGTTCGGCAAAGTTGTGCAGGTTTTCATGGGGATTATTTCCATCGAAGACCAAACAGTTCTATCTCTTACCGCTTTGGCGCTGGAGTCAATAATATTTTGGAACTTGGTATATAGACGTCATACACGATTACAGTGTTCGACAAATGTGTGAAAGTTTTCATTGGTACTATTTCTGCCGAAGACAATATAGTTCTACCAGTCACCACTGGAGTCAATAGAAACTTTTGAACTTTTTATATAGAGGTCACAGGCGATTACAATGTTCAGCAAAGTTTCGGAGGTTTTCATGGGGATTTTTTCTGTCGAAGATAAAATAGTTCTACCTGTCACCACTTTGGCGCTGTGGCTGTTTAGGCCCCTACTCTATAGAGGGTTTTGCTTTAGTAATATATGTTTGACGGGAGCTATTTTACCAACCGGGGAAATGGCATCAATTTAATGTCTTCGTTCAGCGTGTTGCGGGGTTTATAGTGTGCATTCTGAATAGGTCGACTTAAGACATGAAATATATCGCCAGAAGTGCTACGAGAACGGGGTAAAAGATCCACAATGCTGCGAATTAAGGTCCTACGCTTGAATAAATTTTGTTAATTTACAGTGACTGAAATTTTTAGGAGGCCGTCTTAGGACGGGTTACCACCTAGCTTTTAAATATTTGAATAGGCTTTTATTTAGCGTCCGTGATAAATTTTTAAATTGTTTTTTTAGTATTTAGGTTGCTGTTTATACTATTATATTTAGTCGGTAGAGGACAATGTAATTTTTTATTAGGAACTGATACACATTTTTTATATTTTCCCCAATGATTCGACTTTATTTTGAATCTCCATCATGGGATCAACATTATTTGTATATCAGAAAATCCTAATTATTACAGAATTTTGACTTTTTTTATTTATTTTTTTTTTTTTACTGTTGTTAAATACAATTATGAACTATAATTCATACTTTTCTAGTTCCACATTTCTTAAGTCTCACGCATGAAAAGTGGTTCTAAGAAAAAAACTACTCAGTTAAATTCGGAACCTATTCCGAATCAAGAATTTTAAATCACACTACCTTTTCGTTTTGATGCGCTATGAAAAAAGAAAACTACGAGGTGTTGCAATTTATCCGCTATGGAGTGAGGTCGATTATATGACCTGATCGGTCGGTGTTCCTTTAAACCTAAAAGTCGTTTTAATCAATTTAACTTTCTCTGTTTAACTGTTATATAATTTTTTATAAACATTTATATGTTTTAAATATTAAACTAAGTCAGATTAAGTTTATTGAATAACATTAAAATAAGAATTAACCAAATTAACATAATCAGTGTTTTAACAATTACTATATCGTCCTCGACACCCAAAATAAAATGAATGGGCGAGTTTAAGAATAACTCTAGAAAAACCCAACTGAACACTTCGGGTATAAATGATTCTATCCATTAAACCCTCATAATTGGTGACCCCGATTAAGTCGGAACGAGATAGCGTCTGTAATTAAGGAACAACACCGCCGCCTCATCAAGAAAATTATATATTTCTTAATAACACAATCAACTCCATCAACAAAAAGTCTTCATCATGAAGAAATCCGCATCCAACGCCGATGTAAAAGAAAGCAACTGTCGCAGAGACTAAAAATTATATTACCTAATCGACACTACGACACACATGGCGGTACATTCGGTAGTTCATTATTTGGAAAAACTTAAACATTTGGAACATCCAAAAGTCAACAATTCCGCCAAATATCATCATGCGAGAAATTTCATCAAAAAAAAGAAATACCCACTCCGAAAAGACTTCGTCAGCAGCAAAAACATCAGTGTCACAGAAAATTCACATCCTAAAATTAAAATGCTGCGGTAAATCGTATAAAAAACGCAAGTAACAAATTAATTAGTTTTTGCAAGAAAAATATAATTAATTTTATTTTATTCAAAAATTTTATTTCCACAAAAATTATATTCATTTTAAGCAAAATTATTTTATCACAAAAATATACATATTTTAAACAAAAAATTGTACCAAAATTGTAATTTTAGGTTTAAACTTCAAAGTTTCGCTAATTCGGTAAAGCGAATTTAGATATCGAGTTCGGTTAATCGTATTTAACTTGTTTTGTTTTTTTCGCTCAAATAAAAGAGTAAAACAGTGTGATTTATCAAAACATACCAAAAATCAACTGCTGTCATAGTAATTAATGTGATTTAGCGAAAATAACAGTAATTACAAAATCTTTTCAAAAATCACATGCCATTATGACCATCGACAAACATTCATGATCTCTGCTTCCTCACAATAGACGCATTATAATGATTTTAAACAAGGCAGTAAACTACATCATTTTATTATACTTGTCGGTCTACAAACAAAAAGCCAATCAACCCTATTACCAAAATCGAAATTATAACGTAAATGGTAATAGGATCTCTTCACACTTCGACCCGCGTTACATTCGTCACGAGTTTACACGAATAATGCATTCAGTTTGGACGTGGATAACTCAGATCCCGTCGGTGCATTAGTCGAATCTTGAAAACTATAATAGAACACTTAATGCAAAGTAAGAAATCAATGTCATCCCCTGCATTTTCACTATGCAATCACAAACATTAAATCATGGATTTTTGCTACTCAAAATTTTGAATTCAAAATTTTTGCAATCTCCGGCACAAGTCTTCACTTTATTCACTGGTGAGTGAGTACTGCGGCGACCGTGTATTCCTAAACAAGATACGGCGGTTCCATATTTCTTAAGTCTCACGCATGAAAAGTGGTTCTAAGAAAAAACCACGCAGTGAAATTCGGAACCTGTTCCGAATCAAGAAGTTTAAATCACACTACCTTTTCGTTTTGATGCGGAATGAAAAAACAAAACTACGAGGTGTTGCAATTTATCCGCTATGGAGTGAGGTCGATTAAATGACCTGATAGGTCGGTGTTCCATTAAACCTAAAAATCGTTTTAATCAATTTACGTTTCTCTATTCAACTATTATATAATTTTTAAATTGTTTCTTTAGTATTTAGATTGCTGTTTATACTATTATATTCAGTCGGTAGAGGACAATGTAATTCTTTATTTGGAACTGATACACATTTTTTATATTTTCCCCAATGATTCGACTTTATTTTGAATCTTCATCATGGGATCAACATTATTTGCATATCAGAAAATCCTAATTATTACAGAATTTTGACTTTTTTTATTTATTTTTTACTGTTGTTAAATACAATTATGAACTATAATTCACAGTTTTCTATAATTGTGACTTTTCCTCTTTGTTTTTTTTTACTATTATTTCTATATCTCGTGAAAGAGATGGGAAAATCACGTATTGCTCGAAGATTTTTTCCATATAATAATCGTTTTCGCACTATATACCAATTGTATTTAAGGCTCATCAGCTGGACTTGTACATTTTGGCTGTCCAGGAACGATATTTTATTATTATATTATATTAAGCATACTTAAGAATGAAGAGTTCTAATTTTTCTATATTCAATACCATCATCATAGTCTCCGCCCATGAAAATTCATTTGAACCTCCGTTTTTTACGTAATTGTGAATTCAATTTTAACAGCCTGCACATAATTCATAACAAACAGCTTTGTGAATTAACTTAGCAGAGGTCTCATTTACTTCAAAGGCACACGTTTTAATAGAAAAATGTCAACAGCTGTGTCAATTGACTTAGCGGAGGTCTCATTTACTTCAAGGGGACATGATTTAAGAGATAACTGCCAACGGCTGTGTGAATTGACTTAACGGAGGTTCTATTTACTTCGAGGGGACACGTTTTAATAGAGAAATGTCTTCTTTTTACATTTTTGTCTCTGCGCATTACAATTGTCCCCAGATTTTCAAAAATTTTAATTTTATGTTGTCATTACAATGTTAACTCTTTTATTATTTTGATTTATATCAACTTCTGCCACATTTACCTATTAAAACATCCCCACGAAGAGAATCAGGACTCAACGAAGTCAATTCATACAGCGGATCGATCTATAAATATAATTTCTTGTCATATTGCCTCGGAAAGTTGATATTTTAATATATTTATATCAATTTCAGGATTCAGCTTCCTTTAGTCTGCTAGTAAAATGTCGGATCCCCCGAGGGAAAATTACACTCAACAAACGTCCGATCAAGATGAAACAACTGCGAAAAAAGCAAAATCAGCTGCGTATTCCCGTGCTTATCGAGCTCGAAAAAAGGCTGAGGAGACAAATAAAACGGCATCTACGAAGTCACTTGAAAGTATTCAACATCGAAGAGCCAAAATTGCTGAAAACACGAGGGCTTATCAGCTCCGACAAAGGACTGCAATAACTATAAATCGAACAGTTCAACTGGCAACGAATGAGACGAGAACAATGCCGTTGGCCTCCAATGAGCCCACACCGATGCCAGTGGATTCCGCTTCGACTGCAACAATTCAAGTACAGCCAAACGAGGAGATCGAAGAACAATGTACGCCGTCAGTGCTAACCACCACTTATGCAGCTTTCTTTACACACGATAAAGCTCATGCTCAGTTCAGAGGGAAGTTTTTAGAGAATAATTTTGAATTAGCATGTGCCATATGCGACAGATTATGGTACAAGAACGATTTAAAGCCAGTTCCGTCTGATTCCACAACTCTTCTCTCAGTAGAATTTGCTGATATAAATGTGCAATCGGCACGAGCATGCGGCACTTGTTATAGTTCATTGCAGAGAGGAAGAATACCTACTTTTTCTACGACAAACGGTTTCAAGTATCCTCCACTGCCAGATAATTTGCCGCGACTTGATTTAGTATCTGAACGTTTAATATCACCTCGCTTGCCATTTATGCAAATAAGAAGACTTAGACATGGTCAAGGTCAATATGGAATTCTTAGGCAAGTTATAAATGTTCCACTTTCCGTTCATACTATGGTTCACCGTCTGCCTCGAGAGCTCGACGACGATTATTGCATCAACGTTCATATAAAGCGAAAAAAGATACACAAATCAAGTTACCTTGTCGGCATGGTTAAGAAACGCGTTATCAAGACTTGGCTACGGTATCTCGTCGACACACCAATGTACAAATTCTATGACATTACTATTAACGAGTCCTTTTTCTCAACGAATGTGCCAGCGGTTGATTCCAACGAAGATCTGAGTGAAGAAATCAACAGTTGCTTTCAAGTTCGTTGGGAAGGATACGAAACTCACCAGGGAACAAATAGAATCAACTGATTTCATCGATGGATGTTTCGAAAAAAATTTGGCGTTCTTGCGGTCGATTCCTAATTCCGTCTACTACTGGTCGCAAAGAAAGAGAGACCTTTTTGCAATGATTCGCCAGTTAGGAAGACCCACATTTTGCTTAACGATGAGCGCGAACGAAATTGGTTGGCCAAAATTAATGAAACTCCTGTATAAACTCCGAAATAAGGGAGCGGACATCGACTCAGACGATCTTGCGAATATGCACTACAATTCGAAAGCTACTCTCATCAACGAGGATCCCGTCACTTGTGCTATCCATTTCAATAAACTCGTGCAAGTCATTATGGGTATACTACAATCGAAACGCTTCAGCCCCTTTGGAAATCATTACGTCCAGCATTACTTCAAACGGATCGAATTCCAGCACCGCGGTAGTCCACACGCGCATATACTGCTTTGGTTGAATGGATAAGGCTGCTGCTGAGAGTCTAATTGACAGACTTATCTCCGTATCGCCAGCTGATGCTTCTGGTCATCAAAAGCTTCAGCGACATAAACATACGTTCACGTGTTACAAGAAAAGAAATTCCACCGCTTGTCGTTTTGAGGCGCCGTTCATGCCAAGTCGCTCAACAATTATACTTCAACCTATGGCAAAAACAGATCCACGTCGCATGCCGTATTCAACGATTTATAAGCGTATCTGGAAAGCACTCGAAGATAATGATTATCCCGATTTGGACGAGTTCTTAAGAGTAAACAACATGAAGTCGTACAATACGTACTTGGATATCTTGAGAGCCGGCATAACCAGGCCACGAGTATCCCTCAAACGTCAACCTACAGACAAGTGGATAAACCCATTTAATCCGTTTATACTCACGCTTTCAAAATCTCTATAGGGCGGACGCTGCCTCTATCATTTGAAGTGGCCCAACAATATCGCAGTCTCTTCAAGTACATCCAATGCATTTTAATGGACGAAATCAGCATGATATCAGCGGAATTGAACGAAAAAATTGACTCGCGATTGAAACAGATCACAGCTGTTGACTCTTTTTACGGTGCAAAAGACATTTTTCTCACAGGGGATCTCCGACAATTACCAGCTGTCCGCACAACTGTTATTTATAAACAATCGAAAAATACCATGGTAGGTCCAACATTGTGGCAGAGCCTGAGATTCTACGAACTCAACGAAGTCATGCGTCAAGCCAACGTCAGCTTCTCGGGTTTGCTTACAAAAGTCGGAAACAGCCAAATATTGGACGAGTGCGAGCAGAATTTGATTGAGTCTCGCTTCTTCACTAAAGACGAAGCTGACGAACAATGTCCCAACGGAGTACGGTTGTTCTTCAAAAATCACGACGTCGATAATAACAACAGAGAGATTCTTAACACTGCCTCAGAGAAAGTGTTATCTGTAGCGAAAAACATTTTCGCCGGCTACAATAGCGCTGAACAACTAGCACATGTTCGACAACAGCTACACAAAAAGGCCGTTTTGGATACTGGAGGATTGCCATATGAACTTACGCTCGTTAAAGGGCGGCCTTACATGATATCGACGAATATTGACGTGTCGGATGGTTTAGCAAACGGAGCCGTAGGGTTTCTGGAACTTATTGAATATGGGAACGAGACCCAAGCTGATGACAATAATATCGACGTAGAGAACTTTGAAAACAATAGCATTCGGCAAGACAACGGCACGGTGAAGCGCGCGTGGTTACGATTTCCTGAAAATTGTAAAATTGGTCGAAAAGTGATGAGACTCGCGACAAGATACGTACTACGAAATGATATAGCAAAAGACTTGGTTCCCATCGCACGCAGAAATTCTACTACTTACTTAAACACGAATCGAACAATAACTGCCAAGCGAAATCATTTTCCTCTCATTCCTCTCTGTGGTATGACGATCCACAAATCACAAGGTGGAACTTTCGACCAAGTTGTCTACGCTTACGACAAGTCGCATGACCAACAGCTCGTCTACGTGGCTCTCTCGAGAGTAACTAATCTTGGTGGACTTTTCATTGTTGCACCAAACAACAATCGACAATTTCATCATGGGCGGAGAATTGCACGCACCTTGATTCCACTCCAAAATGAATTTGCTAGACTTGCAAATAATTCGTTACACACCTATCAGGACTCGATTTTAGAAATTTTGGATCACAATCTATGTACATCGTTCTTCGTGTTTAATTGTCAAAGTCTTAGGGCACACAACAACGACCTCACAGATGCGGTCACTCAACAGTGTACTTTCTTGATGCCCAGCGAAACTTGGCTACGTAACGATGAGCATATTTCCGTTCCAAACTTTGATTGTTGCGTGCAGTTTAAAAGAGAAGGACAACGAGCTGGTGGTGTAGCGATATATCAGAAGCGCGATACAGCACGTATAAATATACCAAATGTGACTATTACAGATCGCCAAATTTCGAGTGCCACAATGACGTCAAGAGCAATCGGAGACGTTTGTGCAGCTGAATTTGTAATGCAAAACGGGCAGAAGATACTTTCAGTAGTCGTGTACATCTCGCCAAATCAACCCGTCGACGCAATTATAAAATGCATTCATTTTGTTCTTTTACCATACACTCCGGTCGGATCCGCTGAGCTTGGGGCAGACCTCGACAAATTACCCATGATATTGGGAGGCGACTTCAACATTAACTTCGCCGTAGATGAGGCAGAGCCGCTCATTACATTCTTGCGGGAAAAATTAAACTTGGAAATGAATTCGAACAGACACATTCCAACGACGAACACAAAAACGACAATCGATGCGATATTTTCACGGTACATCGATACACTTGGGACGACGGTATACGTCTCCTATTTCAGTTACCACAAACCAATTATTTGTTCACTTAAACATTAAAAATAAATTTTGTCTTTTACATTAAATATATATAATGGCTTTATTTCAATAAAAGACCCAAATCTCTAGCTTATTAAAACCACAACCTCTGCGATATTCCCACATGCAACGCTAACGAGCCTACATGTTTACACATCAACTACCATGAGAGCAGCGTCGCTCACACCTTTTTTATTTTAATGTTATTCAATAAACTTAATCTGATTTACTTTAATATTTAAAACATATAAATGTTTATAAAAAATTATATAATAGTTAAACAGAGAAAGTTAAATTGATTAAACCGATTTGTAGGTTTAAAGGAACACCGACCGATCAGGTCATATAATCGACCTCACTCCATAGCGGATAAATTGCAACACCTCGTAGTTTTGTTTTTTCATTGCGCATCAAAACGAAAAGGTAGTGTGATTTAAAATTTTTTATTCGGCATAGGTTCCGAATTTCACTGCGTGGTTTTTTTTTTAGAACCACTTTTCATGCGTGAGACTTAAGAAATATGGAACCGCCGTATCTTGTTTATGAATACACGGTCGCCACAGTTTTAACCTGCTTGCGGCTATTCGTTAGTGATTGATTTTTTTAAACGTTTTTTAACTAATTACAGGTGTAACATAGGTAAATAAAAAGTATGTAAGAACCTGCTCATGTACCTAAGGAATGTTCTATAAAAATTTCAAGTCAATTGGTCAAGAATTTTCGGAGATTATCGATTTTGTACAAACGTACAGAAACGATTTTATTTATATAGATAGCGAGTCTAGATAAACCGATTTTCGGTGCCGAAATTTGGTTTAATGGTGGATCTCAAAAATAAAAGATTAATTGACACTAACACTTCTTATTTTATTAATGCCTTCTCATGTAAAGCGAATGCCACTTCGCCAAGTTTTCCAAATTTCTAATCCATACTCAAACCTTTTATCAAAATTTCCGGAACTTACTTCACAACCAAAGCTGCTCCACTTAAACATAGCATTCGCCATCACATTATTACTAAAGGTCATCTCCCTTTCACTCGACCCCGTAAGCTAGACAATACCAAATTTAAATTAGCAAAAATGGAATTTGAACCTATGTGCAAGTTAGGTATCTGTCGTCCTTCCTCCTCGGAGGTTGCTTCACCTTTACACATGGTACCTAAACGAGATTCTAAAGATTGGAGACCTTGTGGCGACTACAGACAATTGAATGCAGTTACAGTTCCAGATAGATATCCTCTTCCACTAATTCAAAATTTAAATATGAATCTTAGGGGATGTCGAATATTTTCTAAAATCGATTTAATTCGCGCTTACCAGCAGATTCCCGTAGCAGAAGAAGACATTCATAAGACTGCTATAACTACACCGTTTGGTCTGTTTGAGTTTCCACGAATGCCTTTTGAGTTGAGAAATGCAGCTCAAACTTTCCAACGGTTTATGAATATAGTTATTAGCGATTTGGACTTTGTTTTCGTCTATTTATGTGATATTCTAGTAGCAAGTAGAGATAAGAACGAGCATTTTAAACAGTTAGAAATGATTTTTACTCGTCTTAACGATTATGGCATCAATATTAAACTTTCAAAATGCGAATTTGAATTTTTAATTAAAACTAAACTAGCGGATGTCACTTTATTAGCTCACTCGAGAAACGAAGGTTACCTAACTCTCACTGTAGATGCTTCATCCTCGGCCCTGGGAGCGACGCTAGAATAACATGAACAGAAAACTTGGGAGCCTATAGCACATTTCTCTAAAAAAAATGTCTGCAACTGAGTCTCGATATTCTGCTTTTGACAGAGAGCTGTTAGCCATGTATGCAGCAGTTAAACACTTAAGACACTTCATTGAAGGTCGTAGCTGCATAATATATACTGACCACAAACCGTTGATTACCGCTTTATTGGCTAAAACGGATAGGAGTCCCGGACAAACGTGGTACATGGAATTCATCGCACAATTCACAGCAGATGTACGACATATTTCCGGTAAAGTGAATGTTGTTGCAGGTACCCTATCTAGATTAGACGACATATCAGTTTTAACTACTGTATATCGAAACTTTCTGTAACGCACAACACGATTCCGAACTGAAATCAATTGTCACAAATAATTGCCTGTATGACAAGAGAAATAAACAATTCAAAAGAAGAGATGTTCAAATAAAAATTTGGAACGATATTGCCACAGAATGTGCCATGGAAGGTAAAAAAAAATATAATAAATCATATTAATTTTTACGTATTTAAGATATAGAAACTGCTAAAAAAGTAAAGATACTTCCGAGATCGGTTTACTAAAGAAAAGCGTAGAAGGGAATCAAATAAGTCTGGGGATGCAATGGGTGATGACACGGACGATTGGATTTTGTTCGAAAATTTGTTGTTTTTATTAGTTTTCGTCGAAACAAGAAAAAGAAAAAGGTAAGTAATTACAAAATTTTTGCTTGATCCATGTAACAATTATAATTTCAATATTTTTATTTGTATAGAAAAGAGACCGTGTCCACATCCGGCGAAAGCACAGTTAATTCTCTTTTTGATGATTCCACTTTCGAAACGGAATATTTGGAGAACATTAGTGATAATGCAAAAGCCCTTCACTTCCATCAGCGTCCCAAAAAGCATGCCACAAAACTTCGTCCAGGGATGACAAATGATGAAGTGATGGAAAGCATTGCAGATTATTTCAAACATAAGTCGAAAAACGATTCGGACTCGCATTTTGTAATTATGTGGTTACCGAAATGGCCTCTATATCAGCGAGAAAGAAGTCAAAGCTAAAGGTGGCAGCGGTGAATATCTTTTTAGAAGATTCAGAAGATTCAGACTAAGAATATAAAAAATGTATTAAATTCTTTTAAAACTAAACTCAGATATCATTTCTAATTAATATTTATTTTTGAAATTTTCTTAAACAACACTTACAAATCCAATTTACACTCTTTCTGCAAATAAATAGCAAGTGTATCACGAGTTGCTCTAATTTTCTTTTCATTGTTATTGCTTCCGAATTTTTTAATAGATCGGATCATTTGTTCAGGTGGTACTTCCGCACGCCATTTATCATTATTTTCGTCATTGTAATCCACGTATTTTGGTGGACAATATTTTCCTGGAATATTGATTTTGAGAAAATTGTGGAGAACCACCGTGGTTTTTACTATGGTCTCAACTAGTTCAACGTCTGCGTTGATGTTGTGGAGAAGAATTCTCCATCTGGCTGCCAAATCCCAAAATTATTTTCTACCACTCTGCGTGCTCTGGATAAGCGTTTATTAAAATGTTCGTGGATTCTGACTAAGGAAACTGAAGAAAATGTATGATTATATTTATATGCATTGTACTAAAAATGAAAAACATAGTGCAATGTAATCGCCAATCGCTTTTCTGCTGTAATTGGATTGGGTTCTTCTAAATTAATGGAGCTATCATTTTTAAGAGATTATCAAACACCTCGACGGTCATTCTGATATATTTAAAAAATTTTACGAAAGCTTTACTTTTCATCGGCAAAAAATAATTTATAAAAAAGACATGTTTTATTCTATTCCGATTTATTGGTCGCACTTTGTACACTCTTTTTTTTTTCTTTTTTAATAATGCCAGGTAAATAAACAAATCTGCATTCTCTTCCATATCCATGTTTCAATATTTTAAACAAACTTATTTTTTCGAAACTAAATTTTCTTACTTTCTTACTTTTCTTACCATACTTATAAATCAAGGGTCCATTAGACTTTTTTGAAGACTTATTTTCAGTCGGACTGAAAAAAGGTCTTGTGGAGACAAAAAATTTGACTTTCTTTCAGTCGGATATAAACGCGGCCTTTTTTGAGGAAGACTTTTCCAGACTTATTTTTGACATATTCAAATTAAAAATGGTTGCAAAAATTGAATGCTTACGAATGTACGTAATTGAACGAGGTTTTTCCAATATTATCTCCATTTCAAATATTTTTATTTCCAAGACATTTTTTATACAAAAAATTAATTTGGCGCATTCAAAACGGCAGCAATAAAATGTATGAAATTTAGTATATTTCATTTAAAAAAAGGAACCAGTATCTCCCTTATGGGGAAAAACATGAGAACATTAATATGCCCTGTGTTGGTAGGCTATTGATCTGGTTTTCCCATCGCACGCAGAAATTCTACTACTTACTTAAACACGAATCGAACAATAACTGCCAAGCGAAATCATTTTCCTCTCATTCCTGTCTGTGGTATGACGATCCACAAATCACAAGGTGGAACTTTCGACCAAGTTGTCTACGCTTACGACAAGTCGCATGACCAACAGCTCGTCTACATGGCTCTCTCGAGAGTAACTAATCTTGGTGGACTTTTCATTGTTGCACCAAACAACAATCGACAATTTCATCATGGGCGGAGAATTGCACGCACCTTGATTCCACTCCAAAATGAATTTGCTAGACTTGCAAATAATTCGTTACACACCTATCAGGACTCGATTTTAGAAATTTTGGATCACAATCTATGTACATCGTTCTTCGTGTTTAATTGTCAAAGTCTTAGGGCACACAACAACGACCTCACAGATGCGGTCACTCAACAGTGTACTTTCTTGATGCCCAGCGAAACTTGGCTACGTAACGATGAGCATATTTCCGTTCCAAACTTTGATTGTTGCGTGCAGTTTAAAAGAGAAGGACAACGAGCTGGTGGTGTAGCGATATATCAGAAGCGCGATACAGCACGTATAAATATACCAAATGTGACTATTACAGATCGCCAAATTTCGAGTGCCACAATGACGTAAAGAGCAATCGGTGACGTTTGTGCAGCTGAATTTGTAATGCAAAACGGGCAGAAGATACTTTCAGTAGTCGTGTACATCTCGCCAAATCAACCCGTCGACGCAATTATAAAATGCATTCATTTTGTTCTTTTACCATACACTCCGGTCGGATCCGCTGAGCTTGGGGCAGACCTCGACAAATTACCCATGATATTGGGAGGCGACTTCAACATTAACTTCGCCGTAGATGAGGCAGAGCCGCTCATTACATTCTTGCGGGAAAAATTAAACTTGGAAATGAATTCGAACAGACACATTCCAACGACGAACACAAAAACGACAATCGATGCGATATTTTCACGGTACATCGATACACTTGGGACGACGGTATACGTCTCCTATTTCAGTTACCACAAACCAATTATTTGTTCACTTAAACATTAAAAATAAATTTTGTCTTTTACATTAAATATATATAATGGCTTTATTTCAATAAAAGACCCAAATCTCTAGCTTATTAAAACCACAACCTCTGCGATATTCCCACATGCAACGCTAACGAGCCTACATGTTTACACATCAACTACCATGAGAGCAGCGTCGCTCACACCTTTTTTATTTTAATGTTATTCAATAAACTTAATCTGATTTACTTTAATATTTAAAACATATAAATGTTTATAAAAAATTATATAATAGTTAAACAGAGAAAGTTAAATTGATTAAACCGATTTGTAGGTTTAAAGGAACACCGACCGATCAGGTCATATAATCGACCTCACTCCATAGCGGATAAATTGCAACACCTCGTAGTTTTGTTTTTTCATTGCGCATCAAAACGAAAAGGTAGTGTGATTTAAAATTTTTTATTCGGCATAGGTTCCGAATTTCACTGCGTGGTTTTTTTTTTAGAACCACTTTTCATGCGTGAGACTTAAGAAATATGGAACCGCCGTATCTTGTTTATGAATACACGGTCGCCACAGTTTTAACCTGCTTGCGGCTATTCGTTAGTGATTGATTTTTTTAAACGTTTTTTTACTAATTACAGGTGTAACATAGGTAAATAAAAAGTATGTAAGAACCTGCTCATGTACCTAAGGAATGTTCTATAAAAATTTCAAGTCAATTGGTCAAGAATTTTCGGAGATTATCGATTTTGTACAAACGTACAGAAACGATTTTATTTATATAGATAGCGAGTCTAGATAAACCGATTTTCGGTGCCGAAATTTGGTTTAATGGTGGATCTCAAAAATAAAAGATTAATTGACACTAACACCTCTTATTTTATTAATGCCTTCTCATGTAAAGCGAATGCCATTTCGCCTAAAGTTTTCCAAATTTCTAATCCATACTCAAACCTTTTATCAAAATTT
This sequence comes from Xylophagus ater, assembly GCA_963422695.1. Lineage (NCBI taxonomy): Eukaryota > Metazoa > Arthropoda > Insecta > Diptera > Xylophagidae > Xylophagus > Xylophagus ater. The sequence goes on along the minus strand of OY730482.1, from coordinate 10,367,065 downwards.
CCGGAACTTACTTCACAACCAAAGCTGCTCCACTTAAACATAGCATTCGCCATCACATTATTACTAAAGGTCATCTCCCTTTCACTCGACCCCGTAAGCTAGACAATACCAAATTTAAATTAGCAAAAATGGAATTTGAACCTATGTGCAAGTTAGGTATCTGTCGTCCTTCCTCCTCGGAGGTTGCTTCACCTTTACACATGGTACCTAAACGAGATTCTAAAGATTGGAGACCTTGTGGCGACTACAGACAATTGAATGCAGTTACAGTTCCAGATAGATATCCTCTTCCACTAATTCAAAATTTAAATATGAATCTTAGGGGATGTCGAATATTTTCTAAAATCGATTTAATTCGCGCTTACCAGCAGATTCCGGTAGCAGAAGAAGACATTCATAAGACTGCTATAACTACACCGTTTGGTCTGTTTGAGTTTCCACGAATGCCTTTTGAGTTGAGAAATGCAGCTCAAACTTTCCAACGGTTTATGAATATAGTTATTAGCGATTTGGACTTTGTTTTCGTCTATTTATGTGACATTCTAGTAGCAAGTAGAGATGAGAACGAGCATTTTAAACATTTAGAAATGATTTTTACTCGTCTTAACGATTATGGCATCAATATTAAACTTTCAAAATGCGAATTTGAATTTTTAATTAAAACTAAACTAGCGGATGTCACTTTATTAGCTCACTCGAGAAACGAAGGTTACCTAACTCTCACTGTAGATGCTTCATCCTCGGCCCTGGGAGCGACGCTAGAATAACATGAACAGAAAACTTGGGAGCCTATAGCACATTTCTCTAAAAAAAAATGTCTGCAACTGAGTCTCGATATTCTGCTTTTGACAGAGAGCTGTTAGCCATGTATGCAGCAGTTAAACACTTAAGACACTTCATTGAAGGTCGTAGCTGCATAATATATACTGACCACAAACCGTTGATTACCGCTTTATTGGCTAAAACGGATAGGAGTCCCGGACAAACGTGGTACATGGAATTCATCGCACAATTCACAGCAGATGTACGACATATTTCCGGTAAAGTGAATGTTGTTGCAGGTACCCTATCTAGATTAGACGACATATCAGTTTTAACTACTGTATATCGAAACTTTCTGTAACGCACAACACGATTCCGAACTGAAATCAATTGTCACAAATAATTGCCTGTATGACAAGAGAAATAAACAATTCAAAAGAAGAGATGTTCAAATAAAAATTTGGAACGATATTGCCACAGAATGTGCCATGGAAGGTAAACAAAAATATAATAAATCATATTAATTTTTACGTATTTAAGATATAGAAACTGCTAAAAAAGTAAAGATACTTCCGAGATCGGTTTACTAAAGAAAAGCGTAGAAGGGAATCAAATAAGTCTGGGGATGCAATGGGTGATGACACGGACGATTGGATTTTGTTCGAAAATTTGTTGTTTTTATTAGTTTTCGTCGAAACAAGAAAAAGAAAAAGGTAAGTAATTACAAAATTTTTGCTTGATCCATGTAACAATTATAATTTCAATATTTTTATTTGTATAGAAAAGAGACCGTGTCCACATCCGGCGAAAGCACAGTTAATTCTCTTTTTGATGATTACACTTTCGAAACGGAATATTTGGAGAACATTAGTGATAATGCAAAAGCCCTTCACTTCCATCAGCGTCCCAAAAAGCATGCCACAAAACTTCGTCCAGGGATGACAAATGATGAAGTGATGGAAAGCATTGCAGATTATTTCAAACATAAGTCGAAAAACGATTCGGACACGCATTTTGTAATTATGTGGTTACCGAAATGGCCTCTATATCAGCGAGAAAGAAGTCAAAGCTAAAGGTGGTAGCGGTGAATATCTTTTTAGAAGATTCAGAAGATTCAGACTAAGAATATAAAAAATGTATTAAATTCTTTTAAAACTAAACTCAGATATCATTTCTAATTAATATTTATTTTTGAAATTTTCTTAAACAACACTTACAAATCCAATTTACACTCTTTCTGCAAATAAATAGCAAGTGTATCACGAGTTGCTCTAATTTTCTTTTCATTGTTATTGCTTCCGAATTTTTTAATAGATCGGATCATTTGTTCAGGTGGTACTTCCGCACGCCATTTATCATTATTTTCGTCATTGTAATCCACGTATTTTGGTGGACAATATTTTCCTGGAATATTGATTTTGAGAAAATTGTGGAGAACCACCGTGGTTTTTACTATGCTCTCAACTAGTTCAACGTCTGCGTTGATGTTGTGGAGAAGAATTCTCCATCTGGCTGCCAAATCCCAAAATTATTTTCTACCACTCTGCGTGCTCTGGATAAGCGTTTATTAAAATGTTCGTGGATTCTGACTAAGGAAACTGAAGAAAATGTATGATTATATTTATATGCATTGTACTAAAAATGAAAAACATAGTGCAATGTAATCGCCAATCGCTTTTCTGCTGTAATTGGATTGGGTTCTTCTAAATTAATGGAGCTATCATTTTTAAGAGATTATCAAACACCTCGACGGTCATTCTGATATATTTAAAAAATTTTACGAAAGCTTTACTTTTCATCGGCAAAAAATAATTTATAAAAAAGACATGTTTTATTCTATTCCGATTTATTGGTCGCACTTTGTACACTCTTTTTTTTTTCTTTTTTATATAATGCCAGGTAAATAAACAAAGCTGCATTCTCTTCCATATCCATGTTTCAATATTTTAAACAAACTTATTTTTTCGAAACTAAATTTTCTTACTTTCTTACTTTTCTCACCATACTTATAAATCAAGGGTCCATTAGACTTTTTTGAAGACTTATTTTCAGTCGAACTGAAAAAAGGTCTTGTGGAGACAAAAAATTTGACTTTCTTTCAGTCGGATATAAACGCGGACTTTTTTGAGGAAGACTTTTCCAGACTTATTTTTGACATATTCAAATTAAAAATGGTTGCAAAAAATTGAATGCTTACGAATGTACGTAATTGAACGAGGTTTTTCCAATATTATCTCCATTTCAAATATTTTTATTTCCAAGACATTTTTTATACAAAAAATTATTTTGGCGCATTCAAAACGGCAGCAATAAAATGTATGAAATTTAGTATATTTCATTTAAAAAAAGGAACCAGTATCTCCCTTATGGGGAAAAACATGAGAACATTAATATGCCCTGTGTTGGTAGGCTATTGATCTGGTTTTCCCATCGCACGCAGAAATTCTACTACTTACTTAAACACGAATCGAACAATAACTGCCAAGCGAAATCATTTTCCTCTCATTCCTGTCTGTGGTATGACGATCCACAAATCACAAGGTGGAACTTTCGACCAAGTTGTCTACGCTTACGACAAGTCGCATGACCAACAGCTCGTCTACGTGGCTCTCTCGAGAGTAACTAATCTTGGTGGACTTTTCATTGTTGCACCAAACAACAATCGACAATTTCATCATGGGCGGAGAATTGCACGCACCTTGATTCCACTCCAAAATGAATTTGCTAGACTTGCAAATAATTCGTTACACACCTATCAGGACTCGATTTTAGAAATTTTGGATCACAATCTATGTACATCGTTCTTCGTGTTTAATTGTCAAAGTCTTAGGGCACACAACAACGACCTCACAGATGCGGTCACTCAACAGTGTACTTTCTTGATGCCCAGCGAAACTTGGCTACGTAACGATGAGCATATTTCCGTTCCAAACTTTGATTGTTGCGTGCAGTTTAAAAGAGAAGGACAACGAGCTGGTGGTGTAGCGATATATCAGAAGCGCGATACAGCACGTATAAATATACCAAATGTGACTATTACAGATCGCCAAATTTCGAGTGCCACAATGACGTCAAGAGCAATCGGAGACGTTTGTGCAGCTGAATTTGTAATGCAAAACGGGCAGAAGATACTTTCAGTAGTCGTGTACATCTCGCCAAATCAACCCGTCGACGCAATTATAAAATGCATTCATTTTGTTCTTTTACCATACACTCCGGTCGGATCCGCTGAGCTTGGGGCAGACCTCGACAAATTACCCATGATATTGGGAGGCGACTTCAACATTAACTTCGCCGTAGATGAGGCAGAGCCGCTCATTACATTCTTGCGGGAAAAATTAAACTTGGAAATGAATTCGAACAGACACATTCCAACGACGAACACAAAAACGACAATCGATGCGATATTTTCACGGTACATCGATACACTTGGGACGACGGTATACGTCTCCTATTTCAGTTACCACAAACCAATTATTTGTTCACTTAAACATTAAAAATAAATTTTGTCTTTTACATTAAATATATATAATGGCTTTATTTCAATAAAAGACCCAAATCTCTAGCTTATTAAAACCACAACCTCTGCGATATTCCCACATGCAACGCTAACGAGCCTACATGTTTACACATCAACTACCATGAGAGCAGCGTCGCTCACACCTTTTTTATTTTAATGTTATTCAATAAACTTAATCTGATTTACTTTAATATTTAAAACATATAAATGTTTATAAAAAATTATATAATAGTTAAACAGAGAAAGTTAAATTGATTAAACCGATTTGTAGGTTTAAAGGAACACCGACCGATCAGGTCATATAATCGACCTCACTCCATAGCGGATAAATTGCAACACCTCGTAGTTTTGTTTTTTCATTGCGCATCAAAACGAAAAGGTAGTGTGATTTAAAATTTTTTATTCGGCATAGGTTCCGAATTTCACTGCGTGGTTTTTTTTTTAGAACCACTTTTCATGCGTGAGACTTAAGAAATATGGAACCGCCGTATCTTGTTTATGAATACACGGTCGCCACAGTTTTAACCTGCTTGCGGCTATTCGTTAGTGATTGATTTTTTTAAACGTTTTTTTACTAATTACAGGTGTAACATAGGTAAATAAAAAGTATGTAAGAACCTGCTCATGTACCTAAGGAATGTTCTATAAAAATTTCAAGTCAATTGGTCAAGAATTTTCGGAGATTATCGATTTTGTACAAACGTACAGAAACGATTTTATTTATATAGATAGCGAGTCTAGATAAACCGATTTTCGGTGCCGAAATTTGGTTTAATGGTGGATCTCAAAAATAAAAGATTAATTGACACTAACACTTCTTATTTTATTAATGCCTTCTCATGTAAAGCGAATGCCATTTCGCCTAAAGTTTTCCAAATTTCTAATCCATACTCAAACCTTTTATCAAAATTTCCGGAACTTACTTCACAACCAAAGCTGCTCCACTTAAACATAGCATTCGCCATCACATTATTACTAAAGGTCATCTCCCTTTCACTCGACCCCGTAAGCTAGACAATACCAAATTTAAATTAGCAAAAATGGAATTTGAACCTATGTGCAAGTTAGGTATCTGTCGTCCTTCCTCCTCGGAGGTTGCTTCACCTTTACACATGGTACCTAAACGAGATTCTAAAGATTGGAGACCTTGTGGCGACTACAGACAATTGAATGCAGTTACAGTTCCAGATAGATATCCTCTTCCACTAATTCAAAATTTAAATATGAATCTTAGGGGATGTCGAATATTTTCTAAAATCGATTTAATTCGCGCTTACCAGCAGATTCCGGTCACACCGTTTGGTCTGTTTGAGTTTCCACGAATGCCTTTTGAGTTGAGAAATGCAGCTCAAACTTTCCAACGGTTTATGAATATAGTTATTAGCGATTTGGACTTTGTTTTCGTCTATTTATGTGACATTCTAGTAGCAAGTAGAGATGAGAACGAGCATTTTAAACATTTAGAAATGATTTTTACTCGTCTTAACGATTATGGCATCAATATTAAACTTTCAAAATGCGAATTTGAATTTTTAATTAAAACTAAACTAGCGGATGTCACTTTATTAGCTCACTCGAGAAACGAAGGTTACCTAACTCTCACTGTAGATGCTTCATCCTCGGCCCTGGGAGCGACGCTAGAATAACATGAACAGAAAACTTGGGAGCCTATAGCACATTTCTCTAAAAAAAAATGTCTGCAACTGAGTCTCGATATTCTGCTTTTGACAGAGAGCTGTTAGCCATGTATGCAGCAGTTAAACACTTAAGACACTTCATTGAAGGTCGTAGCTGCATAATATATACTGACCACAAACCGTTGATTACCGCTTTATTGGCTAAAACGGATAGGAGTCCCGGACAAACGTGGTACATGGAATTCATCGCACAATTCACAGCAGATGTACGACATATTTCCGGTAAAGTGAATGTTGTTGCAGGTACCCTATCTAGATTAGACGACATATCAGTTTTAACTACTGTATATCGAAACTTTCTGTAACGCACAACACGATTCCGAACTGAAATCAATTGTCACAAATAATTGCCTGTATGACAAGAGAAATAAACAATTCAAAAGAAGAGATGTTCAAATAAAAATTTGGAACGATATTGCCACAGAATGTGCCATGGAAGGTAAACAAAAATATAATAAATCATATTAATTTTTACGTATTTAAGATATAGAAACTGCTAAAAAAGTAAAGATACTTCCGAGATCGGTTTACTAAAGAAAAGCGTAGAAGGGAATCAAATAAGTCTGGGGATGCAATGGGTGATGACACGGACGATTGGATTTTGTTCGAAAATTTGTTGTTTTTATTAGTTTTCGTCGAAACAAGAAAAAGAAAAAGGTAAGTAATTACAAAATTTTTGCTTGATCCATGTAACAATTATAATTTCAATATTTTTATTTGTATAGAAAAGAGACCGTGTCCACATCCGGCGAAAGCACAGTTAATTCTCTTTTTGATGATTACACTTTCGAAACGGAATATTTGGAGAACATTAGTGATAATGCAAAAGCCCTTCACTTCCATCAGCGTCCCAAAAAGCATGCCACAAAACTTCGTCCAGGGATGACAAATGATGAAGTGATGGAAAGCATTGCAGATTATTTCAAACATAAGTCGAAAAACGATTCGGACACGCATTTTGTAATTATGTGGTTACCGAAATGGCCTCTATATCAGCGAGAAAGAAGTCAAAGCTAAAGGTGGTAGCGGTGAATATCTTTTTAGAAGATTCAGAAGATTCAGACTAAGAATATAAAAAATGTATTAAATTCTTTTAAAACTAAACTCAGATATCATTTCTAATTAATATTTATTTTTGAAATTTTCTTAAACAACACTTACAAATCCAATTTACACTCTTTCTGCAAATAAATAGCAAGTGTATCACGAGTTGCTCTAATTTTCTTTTCATTGTTATTGCTTCCGAATTTTTTAATAGATCGGATCATTTGTTCAGGTGGTACTTCCGCACGCCATTTATCATTATTTTCGTCATTGTAATCCACGTATTTTGGTGGACAATATTTTCCTGGAATATTGATTTTGAGAAAATTGTGGAGAACCACCGTGGTTTTTACTATGGTCTCAACTAGTTCAACGTCTGCGTTGATGTTGTGGAGAAGAATTCTCCATCTGGCTGCCAAATCCCAAAATTATTTTCTACCACTCTGCGTGCTCTGGATAAGCGTTTATTAAAATGTTCGTGGATTCTGACTAAGGAAACTGAAGAAAATGTATGATTATATTTATATGCATTGTACTAAAAATGAAAAACATAGTGCAATGTAATCGCCAATCGCTTTTCTGCTGTAATTGGATTGGGTTCTTCTAAATTAATGGAGCTATCATTTTTAAGAGATTATCAAACACCTCGACGGTCATTCTGATATATTTAAAAAATTTTACGAAAGCTTTACTTTTCATCGGCAAAAAATAATTTATAAAAAAGACATGTTTTATTCTATTCCGATTTATTGGTCGCACTTTGTACACTCTTTTTTTTTTCTTTTTTATATAATGCCAGGTAAATAAACAAAGCTGCATTCTCTTCCATATCCATGTTTCAATATTTTAAACAAACTTATTTTTTCGAAACTAAATTTTCTTACTTTCTTACTTTTCTCACCATACTTATAAATCAAGGGTCCATTAGACTTTTTTGAAGACTTATTTTCAGTCGAACTGAAAAAAGGTCTTGTGGAGACAAAAAATTTGACTTTCTTTCAGTCGGATATAAACGCGGACTTTTTTGAGGAAGACTTTTCCAGACTTATTTTTGACATATTCAAATTAAAAATGGTTGCAAAAAATTGAATGCTTACGAATGTACGTAATTGAACGAGGTTTTTCCAATATTATCTCCATTTCAAATATTTTTATTTCCAAGACATTTTTTATACAAAAAATTATTTTGGCGCATTCAAAACGGCAGCAATAAAATGTATGAAATTTAGTATATTTCATTTAAAAAAAGGAACCAGTATCTCCCTTATGGGGAAAAACATGAGAACATTAATATGCCCTGTGTTGGTAGGCTATTGATCTGGTTTTCCCATCGCACGCAGAAATTCTACTACTTACTTAAACACGAATCGAACAATAACTGCCAAGCGAAATCATTTTCCTCTCATTCCTGTCTGTGGTATGACGATCCACAAATCACAAGGTGGAACTTTCGACCAAGTTGTCTACGCTTACGACAAGTCGCATGACCAACAGCTCGTCTACGTGGCTCTCTCGAGAGTAACTAATCTTGGTGGACTTTTCATTGTTGCACCAAACAACAATCGACAATTTCATCATGGGCGGAGAATTGCACGCACCTTGATTCCACTCCAAAATGAATTTGCTAGACTTGCAAATAATTCGTTACACACCTATCAGGACTCGATTTTAGAAATTTTGGATCACAATCTATGTACATCGTTCTTCGTGTTTAATTGTCAAAGTCTTAGGGCACACAACAACGACCTCACAGATGCGGTCACTCAACAGTGTACTTTCTTGATGCCCAGCGAAACTTGGCTACGTAACGATGAGCATATTTCCGTTCCAAACTTTGATTGTTGCGTGCAGTTTAAAAGAGAAGGACAACGAGCTGGTGGTGTAGCGATATATCAGAAGCGCGATACAGCACGTATAAATATACCAAATGTGACTATTACAGATCGCCAAATTTCGAGTGCCACAATGACGTCAAGAGCAATCGGAGACGTTTGTGCAGCTGAATTTGTAATGCAAAACGGGCAGAAGATACTTTCAGTAGTCGTGTACATCTCGCCAAATCAACCCGTCGACGCAATTATAAAATGCATTCATTTTGTTCTTTTACCATACACTCCGGTCGGATCCGCTGAGCTTGGGGCAGACCTCGACAAATTACCCATGATATTGGGAGGCGACTTCAACATTAACTTCGCCGTAGATGAGGCAGAGCCGCTCATTACATTCTTGCGGGAAAAATTAAACTTGGAAATGAATTCGAACAGACACATTCCAACGACGAACACAAAAACGACAATCGATGCGATATTTTCACGGTACATCGATACACTTGGGACGACGGTATACGTCTCCTATTTCAGTTACCACAAACCAATTATTTGTTCACTTAAACATTAAAAATAAATTTTGTCTTTTACATTAAATATATATAATGGCTTTATTTCAATAAAAGACCCAAATCTCTAGCTTATTAAAACCACAACCTCTGCGATATTCCCACATGCAACGCTAACGAGCCTACATGTTTACACATCAACTACCATGAGAGCAGCGTCGCTCACACCTTTTTTATTTTAATGTTATTCAATAAACTTAATCTGATTTACTTTAATATTTAAAACATATAAATGTTTATAAAAAATTATATAATAGTTAAACAGAGAAAGTTAAATTGATTAAACCGATTTGTAGGTTTAAAGGAACACCGACCGATCAGGTCATATAATCGACCTCACTCCATAGCGGATAAATTGCAACACCTCGTAGTTTTGTTTTTTCATTGCGCATCAAAACGAAAAGGTAGTGTGATTTAAAATTTTTTATTCGGCATAGGTTCCGAATTTCACTGCGTGGTTTTTTTTTTAGAACCACTTTTCATGCGTGAGACTTAAGAAATATGGAACCGCCGTATCTTGTTTATGAATACACGGTCGCCACAGTTTTAACCTGCTTGCGGCTATTCGTTAGTGATTGATTTTTTTAAACGTTTTTTTACTAATTACAGGTGTAACATAGGTAAATAAAAAGTATGTAAGAACCTGCTCATGTACCTAAGGAATGTTCTATAAAAATTTCAAGTCAATTGGTCAAGAATTTTCGGAGATTATCGATTTTGTACAAACGTACAGAAACGATTTTATTTATATAGATAGCGAGTCTAGATAAACCGATTTTCGGTGCCGAAATTTGGTTTAATGGTGGATCTCAAAAATAAAAGATTAATTGACACTAACACCTCTTATTTTATTAATGCCTTCTCATGTAAAGCGAATGCCATTTCGCCTAAAGTTTTCCAAATTTCTAATCCATACTCAAACCTTTTATCAAAATTTCCGGAACTTACTTCACAACCAAAGCTGCTCCACTTAAACATAGCATTCGCCATCACATTATTACTAAAGGTCATCTCCCTTTCACTCGACCCCGTAAGCTAGACAATACCAAATTTAAATTAGCAAAAATGGAATTTGAACCTATGTGCAAGTTAGGTATCTGTCGTCCTTCCTCCTCGGAGGTTGCTTCACCTTTACACATGGTACCTAAACGAGATTCTAAAGATTGGAGACCTTGTGGCGACTACAGACAATTGAATGCAGTTACAGTTCCAGATAGATATCCTCTTCCACTAATTCAAAATTTAAATATGAATCTTAGGGGATGTCGAATATTTTCTAAAATCGATTTAATTCGCGCTTACCAGCAGATTCCGGTCACACCGTTTGGTCTGTTTGAGTTTCCACGAATGCCTTTTGAGTTGAGAAATGCAGCTCAAACTTTCCAACGGTTTATGAATATAGTTATTAGCGATTTGGACTTTGTTTTCGTCTATTTATGTGACATTCTAGTAGCAAGTAGAGATGAGAACGAGCATTTTAAACATTTAGAAATGATTTTTACTCGTCTTAACGATTATGGCATCAATATTAAACTTTCAAAATGCGAATTTGAATTTTTAATTAAAACTAAACTAGCGGATGTCACTTTATTAGCTCACTCGAGAAACGAAGGTTACCTAACTCTCACTGTAGATGCTTCATCCTCGGCCCTGGGAGCGACGCTAGAATAACATGAACAGAAAACTTGGGAGCCTATAGCACATTTCTCTAAAAAAAAATGTCTGCAACTGAGTCTCGATATTCTGCTTTTGACAGAGAGCTGTTAGCCATGTATGCAGCAGTTAAACACTTAAGACACTTCATTGAAGGTCGTAGCTGCATAATATATACTGACCACAAACCGTTGATTACCGCTTTATTGGCTAAAACGGATAGGAGTCCCGGACAAACGTGGTACATGGAATTCATCGCACAATTCACAGCAGATGTACGACATATTTCCGGTGAAGTGAATGTTGTTGCAGGTACCCTATCTAGATTAGACGACATATCAGTTTTAACTACTGTATATCGAAACTTTCTGTAACGCACAACACGATTCCGAACTGAAATCAATTGTCACAAATAATTGCCTGTATGACAAGAGAAATAAACAATTCAAAAGAAGAGATGTTCAAATAAAAATTTGGAACGATATTGCCACAGAATGTGCCATGGAAGGTAAACAAAAATATAATAAATCATATTAATTTTTACGTATTTAAGATATAGAAACTGCTAAAAAAGTAAAGATACTTCCGAGATCGGTTTACTAAAGAAAAGCGTAGAAGGGAATCAAATAAGTCTGGGGATGCAATGGGTGATGACACGGACGATTGGATTTTGTTCGAAAATTTGTTGTTTTTATTAGTTTTCGTCGAAACAAGAAAAAGAAAAAGGTAAGTAATTACAAAATTTTTGCTTGATCCATGTAACAATTATAATTTCAATATTTTTATTTGTATAGAAAAGAGACCGTGTCCACATCCGGCGAAAGCACAGTTAATTCTCTTTTTGATGATTACACTTTCGAAACGGAATATTTGGAGAACATTAGTGATAATGCAAAAGCCCTTCACTTCCATCAGCGTCCCAAAAAGCATGCCACAAAACTTCGTCCAGGGATGACAAATGATGAAGTGATGGAAAGCATTGCAGATTATTTCAAACATAAGTCGAAAAACGATTCGGACACGCATTTTGTAATTATGTGGTTACCGAAATGGCCTCTATATCAGCGAGAAAGAAGTCAAAGCTAAAGGTGGTAGCGGTGAATATCTTTTTAGAAGATTCAGAAGATTCAGACTAAGAATATAAAAAATGTATTAAATTCTTTTAAAACTAAACTCAGATATCATTTCTAATTAATATTTATTTTTGAAATTTTCTTAAACAACACTTACAAATCCAATTTACACTCTTTCTGCAAATAAATAGCAAGTGTATCACGAGTTGCTCTAATTTTCTTTTCATTGTTATTGCTTCCGAATTTTTTAATAGATCATTTGTTCAGGTGGTACTTCCGCACGTCATTTATCATTATTTTCGTCATTGTAATCCACGTATTTTGGTGGACAATATTTTCCTGGAATATTGATTTTGAGAAAATTGTGGAGAACCACCGTGGTTTTTACTATGCTCTCAACTAGTTCAACGTCTGCGTTGATGTTGTGGAGAAGAATTCTCCATCTGGCTGCCAAATCCCAAAATTATTTTCTACCACTCTGCGTGCTCTGGATAAGCGTTTATTAAAATGTTCGTGGATTCTGACTAAGGAAACTGAAGAAAATGTATGATTATATTTATATGCATTGTACTAAAAATGAAAAACATAGTGCAATGTAATCGCCAATCGCTTTTCTGCTGTAATTGGATTGGGTTCTTCTAAATTAATGGAGCTATCATTTTTAAGAGATTATCAAACACCTCGACGGTCATTCTGATATATTTAAAAAATTTTACGAAAGCTTTACTTTTCATCGGCAAAAAATAATTTATAAAAAAGACATGTTTTATTCTATTCCGATTTATTGGTCGCACTTTGTACACTCTTTTTTTTTTTCTTTTTTAATAATGCCAGGTAAATAAACAAAGCTGCATTCTCTTCCATATCCATGTTTCAATATTTTAAACAAACTTATTTTTTCGAAACTAAATTTTCTTACTTTCTTCCTTTTCTTACCATACTTATAAATCAAGGGTCCATTAGACTTTTTTGAAGACTTATTTTCAGTCGGACTGAAAAAAGGTCTTGTGGAGACAAAAAATTTGGCTTTCTTTCAGTCGGATATAAACGCGGACTTTTTTGAGGAAGACTTTTCCAGACTTATTTTTGACATATTCAAATTAAAAATGGTTGCAAAAAATTGAATGCTTACGAATGTACGTAATTGAACGAGGTTTTTCCAATATTATCTCCATTTCAAATATTTTTATTTCCAAGACATTTTTTATGCAAAAAATTAATTTGGCGCATTCAAAACGGCAGCAATAAAATGTATGAAATTTAGTATATTTCAGTTAAAAAAAGGAACCAGTATCTCCCTTATGGGGAAAAACATGAGAACATTAATATGCCCTGTGTTGGTAGGCTATTGATCTGGTTTTTATCTGTGTAACATAATAATGAAATACATGGTTCTACAAATAACTTTATTTGATGAAAATCCACCACACTTTTGTAATAAAATTCTTTTAATGAAAAAAAACAAGAAAAAAAGTTAAGAAATATGAAAAATTTGAATGTTTCTAAATAAAATAATTTTAATTACTCTAGAAAAAAAATTACTCAGGAATTTTTACGTGAATTAAAAAAAGCAAATGTTTGTGCTGTAGACTCATAGGCTGTGAATATTCTAGACACATCTCCGATTTTAATTGAAAACTTCTTTAGCCGCGTTGGAGGTGATTTGAAACCCGATGAAACGCTAAAAAAGCGATACTTTTTTACCGAGATGATATACCAGTCGATCAGAATTCATAAGAACAAAATTTTGCATAAAAAAATATTTTTCAGATAAATATGCCCATATTTCAGAAAAAAAAATTTTTTCTGAAATTTTGCCTTGCTATTATTGATTTCTGAGCGCTGGATACATAGAATACAGAATACAGTGTTTCCTATTATCTTCGTCTCTTCTTTGTGCGCTGTTTCGTAGGCAAATGGATGGGGATGGATAGTACGATATTATACACGGTATGCGTGCACAAAATATCAATCAGTTCTAACATTTATGTAAATAACAATTCATACAGGAACTAGCACTTAAAATATTTGAAAAAATACACCTATGCCTAGGTTTGCGTCGTAGATACGTTCCAAAATTTTGCGACGCATTCTGAAACAACGCAGTATGAAGAAAAAAACTAATAAAATTAATAATTTGAGAAACATAAATAAAAGAAACTTTAATAATTTTTTTAAAACAAAATTAATATTATTATATTTTTTAATTGTAAAATAATTATTTATAACAAAAAAATTTAAATTAGTAACTTAAAAAATAAAATCAAAAAAAATTAACGACGCAGCTTCGAAAAAGCTACGACGCGGAGTGAAAATTGGTGTATTTTTAGGAACGACACAATATCGAAAAAACGCAAAATGAAACGACGCAAAGCCAGACCTAGGTGCATATAACAAAAAAATTTTCTTCATTCTTTCTAATGAAAAATTTTAATTTTCTTTTCTCATTTTGTGCGGATTTTTTTGTTTCTGTCATTTTCAAAAGAGGTATTGGGACGGTCGCGTCTAATTTCTCTTGTAGACATTCCAAATTTTCATATTGTTGTTCAAAAGAAAAGAAAATATTCGAGGGCAGTCGGAGTTTCAATATACCATAATAATATAAATGACAGCCCGTGTTGTTACTCCACAAATAGATCTCAATGTAGAATACCTAGAATCATTGCCTGTTCAGCTTTCGAAAGTGCGAGAAATATCTGCTTCTGAAAGCAGATTGGACCATAACAAAAAAAATTATAATTGCGGCAATTTATATTTCTCCCAACCAATCAATAAATACAATTATTGAATTCATCCACGAGAATTTGCTAAAGTACACACCAGAAATATCGCGGATTCTTAGAAAAGATTACGATAAAATTCCGATAATTTTAAGTGGGGATTTTAATGTTAATTTTTCATTGGATACAGCGCTCCCTTTGATTGAGTTCCTCAACACCAAATTAAATTTAAAAATGTGCAGTAGTCGCATTGAATCGACAACAAGATCGAAAACAGTAATTGTCACTGTATTTCAAAGATATATTGATCAAATCCAAAACAAAGCATTCATTTCATATTTTAGTTATCATAAGCCACTCGTGTCATTTATTGAAATTGAAAACAAAGAGTGTGAATAATAAAATATAAAATAGCTTTTAAACTTGGTACCAATATTTTAATAAATTCACTCTATAACACAGGGTCTAAATTAGCCAATATTTCTAATATACCGGCAAAATTGGTTGCTAAAAAGCTAGTGTAGACCCTGCTAGTATACCAATTTTTCTGGTATGACAATTCTGGTATACCATTTTCGTAGACAGCGCTGGTATACCAATTTTTGACATTTGCATTTAATAAAATGACGGAAACTAAATTTTTGCGAAATGAAATTATCAAATTGATAAATATGTTCGAGAAAAGAAAGAAAAATATAGAAGGATTGATTTCAAAAAAGGGGGCATGGGAAGATATTGCCACTGAATTGAATTCGACACTTTAAAGCCAATATTTTGGCTATTTTTATTTCCTGTTCTCGGTTCAACGGCATGTCAGATACTGAATTGGTATACCAGTATTGGCCCACTTAAAAAAGAAACTGGTAGCATTTTATTTCTGGTAAGCCAATTGGTATACCAGAAATATTGGCTATTGTAGACCCTGTGTGACTATCCCACCCCTGATACTGTATTCGTCTCATTCTCTGGCTGTTTAGTTTTCCCAAGGTTTCACTTCTACCGGGTGTGCACAGCACACATGATTTTTTTTTAATGATGCATCTGTATGACTCAGGACACATCTTCTGTTTTTTCCCAATG
Organism: Xylophagus ater; assembly: GCA_963422695.1. Classification (NCBI taxonomy): domain Eukaryota; kingdom Metazoa; phylum Arthropoda; class Insecta; order Diptera; family Xylophagidae; genus Xylophagus; species Xylophagus ater. The sequence goes on along the minus strand of OY730482.1, from coordinate 10,351,121 downwards.
ATCATTATTTTTGTCATTCCAAAAGCTTCTTAAAATTACTATTTCATTTATAATTTTCAGAATAGAATGTTGATTCATTTTCAATAAAACTAATTTTTTTAAATTGTGTTTTAGTAAAATTTAAGTAATTTTTAGAATAATAACCATTTTACCTCTTCAAGTGTAGGTGAAAGAAAAAAAACATGTCAAAACCAGATGAAAATTTTGAAATATTCAAATGTAGATGGCCCTGTAAACAATGTGAGGAAATATGTAGAACCTCTTCACAATTTCATTGAAAAATAAAATAATAATGAGATGCTTAAAATAGATACTTAAAATTGATCATTATTACGTAAATAATAATTATCGAGTCTTAATGACCGATTGGGTAATAATGATCATTAATATTGTAGATCGATCTAGAATATAAGTCTTGATAAAGTCTAATTGTGGTTACAGCGAAAAATAATTTTATTTAGTCTAGTGTTAAATAGTACTAAAGTGAAAATTAATTTAATTGAGAATTAATCGTTAAACAGAAAAAAAACCTTTATCTGAAATTAACGAAATCCTTCATACAAATTACTAACGGAAAAAGACTGACTAGCTCGAGAGGACGTCAGAAAAATTGGGGACAAAAAATTTCCCGAAAGTATAAATAATTTCCATTTCTAATTTAAATTTTTTGAAATGGCAATACTCTTTTAAAATTAAGGATATTTTTCAAAAAAAGGTTAGAGAAAAGGTGAGAAATGGGAGCTATAATCGCTATCCAATGTATTTGTTCTATTCGAAAGGCATATGCATATTTGACATAAACAATTAAAATAATAATGCATTTGTTGTTTGGATTTTAACGTTTTGTTGTAGTATTTCAAATCTTTTGTTAATGCTTTGTAAATGGAAAACCAAACAAATATAAGTAAAAAATTATGTAAAAGCAAAATAGGCAATTAAAAATTTAACTAGTGGAATAAATTAAGAATTGCAACACAAGAAAGTGCTTTTAACTTAAAGGAAAATAAATAAAATAATAGAAAATGTTACTGCTATCGCTTAAATTGAAATTAATAAAAAATATAATAAACAAAAGTTTTTATACGATTAATTTTCAGAATCGAGCCGAATTTTTAAATAAAAAATTTAATTTAGATGATTTTCGTGAAATTTATAAAATGACAAAAGAAAAATTTCAATGTAAGGAAAATATATTTTTTTTTAGGTTTAATTAAATTTTAAGTTCAATGGTTCAAGAGTAAACGTCAAAATTTTTATTGTGCGTTTTTTTTTTATATTTTCATTTTTATTTTCTACTCCAGTAATTATAACTAATATTAGATTTTTTCTCTGGTGTAATTTCCCGGGCCCAACAACAACTATCAACATTTGTCATTTAGTTATCAATTGTTTTTTTGTAAATTTTTTTCTTATTTTTGATATTAATAGTGACTTAAAGCATGCTCGCTGCGCTACGGTCCGCTCGCTACCCCCCTTTAAGGATTTATACTGATTGGTTCCAAATATATTACAATGACTTTGTTGTTGGGTCCGGGATATTACACCAGACCGAATTTTTTAAGTTATTCTCTAAACGACTCCAATTTTTATTGAATTTGCTTCAAATATGAATATCTCCACTGTTTTGACTTCGTTATGTCCAGCTTGTAATAATGAAGCTGGGTGCGGTACTGTTGAATGCGATGGCTGCAAGGGGTGGTTTCACCAAAAATGTAAAATTGGTAACCGATTGTTTAATGCCATTAATGCTGATGACGAAGATGTGCCATGGTTTTGTGTTAAGTGTCGTACCAAAGTTCTAGATTCCAGTCATAACAATAACTCATCTGTCATCGAAGAGCTTCGTGATCTGGTTGCTTGCATCAGTTAATCTGTCAATCTTATCACAGGAACGATTGAAAGTATCAAATCAAATATGTGTGCCATGAATGATCGATTAAACAAGCTAGAAGATGCCAAAGGATTTAATTGGGTTAGTTCTGCTCCATCAGAAAGGCAGCTGAGAATTGAGCGACGCGCTGACATTGTGAATGGGATTCCCTTTTCTGTTAAGCATGCCGAATTTCCGGACATTATGCTAAAAATATCTTCGTGTCTTGGGATTATCATGATTGACAGAGACATTTCTTTTTGTCATCGTATGCGTGGTAAAGCTGGGTCGATTATTTTTAAGCTGACTTCTATTAGACTTCGTGATAGCATCATGTTTAACTATTTTAAAGCAGCAAAAAAAGTCATATTAAAAGATATTTCAGAACTCAGCTTTAATTAGCGGGTCTATCTTATTGATAATTTGACTCCTACAATGAATCAGATCAAGTGGAAATGTGTCGAGCTAAGAACAAAAATATGATAAAATCCATGGTTGTTATAAATGGTCACCTGATACTAAAACTAAATTCTGTGGACGACCAGGGTGTAAAAATATCATGAGAGGACTTCAGAAAGCTTTTTCCAAATAATGATAGTAGTAGTAACAGTCAAAACCGATAGTACTGTTACTACTTTTTTTTTTCTTTTTCTTACCAAAATTTGCTTTCTTTTTTTTTGGTTGAAATTAGATTTGTATTAGTATTGCTGTTTTTTTACGCATAAAATTTAATTATTTAATTTTTAATTTTACCTATAATTTGAAATTTGGAATTTGTAATTTGGAGTTCGCAATTTTGAATTTGGAATATTTGGGATTAAGATTTAAAATTTTGAAAAATTTGAAGTTTGTATTTGAAATTTTAAAAATTTTCAATAATTTAAATAGTATAATATATTTCAGAGAAAAGTTTAAGGGACGGAAAAGCTAATTGAGTGGTATATTTCACGGTTCAGTAAGATCTTATAAATTTGAAATTTACTCTTGCTATTTCTTAACATATCATGGTTGCATTGCCTGTTACGGTCTCAAGTAATAATTCTGTATTAAAGAGCACATTGAGTGGATATGTTAATTGGTCATTTTATTGCCCAATCTCTATTGCCGGTTACGAGATGTGGTAAATTCGATGATGTAAAAAGTATTTTGGCTGGCCATTTCTTGCACGTCATTGGCATTTCTGAAACTTGGCTGCAACCATATGTGTTATGCTTTATATTTTTGGGTATAATATCTTTAGGAATGACCGTCCGTCTGGACGTGGTGGTGGTGTAGCCCTGTACGTTTCTTCTTTAGGTGGTAAAGTAATTTCTTATTCTTCTAGTATTGATCTTGAGTACTTGTTTATTGAAGTTTCAGTTAGAGATTTGCTGGTTCTAGTTGGTGTTGTATATCGTTCTAGTGGCAGTCTCCACGGTCTTGAAAGTGTTATTGACAATATTGCTTCTAAATATATTAATATAGTTGTTATGGGTGATTTTAATCTAAATTTACTAAATTACGATACTCAACGTTTGGTCTATAAGTTTTTTGATAACTATAATTTAAATGTTATCTCATTTCACTAGCACGAATTCTTCGCTTTTTGATTTTTTTTATTGTAGCCAATCCTAATATCATTCGACTAAAGAATCAGTTCTGGGTTCCTATGTCAAACCATGCTTTTATTTATATGTCTATGGACATACCTGTTTTATCTCAGCCTAGAAGTTTCTTTTTTCGTGACTACAGTAGCATTAATCTAGAGCATCTATTTAATGATGTCTCTGAGTCTAATTTTGGAATACTTTACAACTCTAACAACCCAAATGATCAATTGAACTTTTTAAATCATTTTATTGTTGACTTGTTCAATTTTCATGTCCCAATAAAGCAGAAAACCTTTTTGGAAAGAAAAAATCCCTGGTTTTCGCGACGTATTAAAGAAGCGATTAATCATAGGGATATAGCTTATAAAACATTTATTGGTCACCGTTCAGCAGAAAATAAAAGCGTTTTTTCTCGCTTACGTAATGAGGTCACGCAACTTATCAAAAAAGCCAAATTTAAATTTTCTAGCTCGTATTTCCAACCAGCCCAAAATAACTGTAATTTGGAATAAAATTAAAAGTTTGGGAATACTAGGGAAGAATCATATTGATTCACGGCATATTAGTGCAAGGGAATTTAATGATTACTTCAGTATTCAGTCCCGTGATAGCCTGGCCCGAGTTGACTTATATGGTCAAGAATCTGATAGCGACTTCTCTTTTTACTGTATCTCTTGTTCTGACCTTTGGGAAGCTGTATTTTCGTCTAAATCTAATGCCATTGGACTCGATGAGATTCCCATTAAATTTTTAAAACTAATTTTGCCAGTTGTTGATGTACATGTCCTGCACTTAATGAACACTATCTTAACTATCTCTGTGTTTCCACTTGCTTGGAAACACGCTTTAGTTCGTCCTATTCCTAAAAAGTCTAAAAGTGGAAATGTTAGTGACTTTCGTCCTGTCAGCATTCTACCTGCTTTGTCTAAGGTTTGCGAGATTATTTTAAGGAAGCAAATAACTACTGCTGTCAGTTCTAAGCTATCACCATATCAATCACGCTTCCGTACGAATCATAGCACCACTTCAGTATTGATTGACGTCACTGACAATATTCGCCATAATCTAGATGAAAAACATGGTACATTTTTAATATTACTAGATTTTAGCAAAGCCTTTGATAGTCTGGACCACTCTATCTTATGCAAAAAACTTCAAGACCAATTTGGCTTCTCGCTGTCTGCTCGAAATTTAATTTTTTCTTACCTATCAAATAGGCAGCAATGTGTTATGTCAGGTGGTTGCAAATCTTCTTGTTTAGATCTGCGTAGAGGTGTGGCACAAGGTTCTGTTTTGGGTCCGTTGTTGTTTAGTCTTTTTATTAATGATCTGCCATCTTTTGTCATTTGGTGTAATATTCATTTGTTTGCCGATGATGTTCAATTAATGTGTTCATCTCCGCTAACTTCCGTGGCTCAGTGCATCAATGAAACAAATGACGATCTCTCAGCGCTTTATGGTTGGTCTATTGATAATGATTTAGCAATTAACCCTGTAAAATCTCAGTGCTTGGCTATATATGTCCGACCTATTGGGCAGTCTCTGGCACCAATAGTGATTAACAATGTAAACATTCCTTATTCGTTAAAGGTGACAAGTCTGGGAATTATTATTAATGGAGTTCTTAGTTGGGATGATCAGATTCGATCCATTACCTCCAAGATTTACATGACCTTACGTAACATGTACCGTATTCGACATTTACTAGCCATGAGTCTAAAAGTTAGGTTTGTTAAATCTCTTATTCTTCCTCATTTGCTCTACTGTTGTGAGATTTACTCTGGTTCTGGCATTATATCCATGCGTCCATTAGAGCTATGTATAAACTCTGTTGCACGTTTCTGTTTATGCCATTCCCACAGTTAGTAGTGTCTCTAGGTTTGTATCATTGTTACTTGGTTGATATTCTTTTTAAGCGTAGAATTTTAATTTTCTTATTTAAAGTTATCTCTGTTCGTTTTCCAATCTATCTGTTTAATAGAATATTGTTTTCACGTTCTTCACGTACAAATCTAATAATTTTACCGCCATTTACTTCGCGAACTATGGATTTGTCATTTACTGTTCGTGGAGCCCGTTTGTGGAATTCTCTTTTAATTATAATCCGGAAATGCTCGAATTTGTCACGCTTCAGGTATCTTTGCAGCCAGCGGGACTTAGTATGAGATTGTTGCTGCCTCATGTTAATGTTATTTTTTTTTTTTATTTACGTATTGTTTGGTGAGCCATGAGTATGCTTACTTCTTAATTACTTATGCTTACTTCTTACTTCTTAATTCTTCGTTTTTTTTCTTTTTTTCTCTTCTTCTTTTTTTTTTTTTAATATTATTTTTATTATTATTATTATTTTTGTTACTATTATCATTATTTTTTTTTCTTCTTCTTCTGAATTAGTATTTTTAAGTATAATTTGTAGTTTTAAGTTGAAATTACTTTTATTTTATGTAATTTTTTTATTTTTTTTCTCTTTTTTCTTTCTCTTTTTTTTTATTATATTGTTTCTTTTGAACCTCTACCTGTTTTTTCTGCAGTCGTAAGAGGCAAAACGCCTCGTTGATTGCAAATTGTATATATAAATAAATAAATAAATAAAAAAAATGCTTTATAAAAAGGTTATTTTTAGAATGGGTTTATTTTGCTAAGAGGCTTGACAAACAGAAACCTATTAGCTAATTCACAATACTTGAAATAGCGTAGCGTAACGCAGCGCATTTCAACGCAGAAATGTTAAAATGAAGGTACGGTGCAGACGTTCAGTCGTAGTTTGCGTAGGGTTTCGGTGGGAATTTTTCTTAAATTATATCGATGCTTGTCTTCTTAATTCCGACTTCTGTAGTCATCGGATATTTGATGATATTGTTAGTACTGATTTCCTTTGGTATTTTGGATTTCTGGGCGATTTCAAAGTTTTCGGTCTGGCTTTAGCAGCTTTCACCTTAGCCGCAAACTTAGCCTGTGCTGGTGTAATTCTTCCTACTTTAGCAGCTGGTTTCTTGGTCTTAGCATCTTCAGATTTGAACTTAGTAGCTCCAACCTTGTTGACAACTTGTTTCTTAGCATTTATAGTTGTTTTCTTTGCAGCAACTTTTCTCTCACCACCAGCTTTCTTTTCGACAGGTTTATTTGTTTTCTTAACCACAACAGGTTTCTTATCAGGAGCATCTTTGGCAGCAGGTTTCGTGCCTCCAGGTTTTTTATCAGTGGGTTTTTTGACCGTTGATTTCTTCTCAGCTGGCTTCTTTTATGCTGGTTTCTTATCAGCTTCCTCTAAACATTTAATTGGTGTATTAACCATTTCTGTAAATTCTTCCCGACAAATTTTATTTTTTATGCCAAAAAATTTGTCAGAATTCATTTCTTCTACAAGCTGTATTTGATTTAATTTGTCTAAAGTGTTGTCAAAGTCTTCAGAAAACATTTTGTTTAGTGTCACTTTTCTTCCTGGGACTATTAGCGATGCGTGTCTTAGCAAATCTTTGCCAAGCATCATATATTCGGGAAGCCAACTATCAGGAACTACATGGCTTTTCAAATGGTAGCAATCTCCACTTATACTTATGTCACTTAAGAATGATCCTATAGTAGTCTTTACAGTTTTACCAAATCCATTTAAATTAATATCTGATTTATCTTCGGGACAAAGTTTCAATTTATCACTTACTGATTTTCTTAGCAGTGTTACGTCACTTCCGATATCAATAATTGCTATAAGTTTTTCGATTTTAAATGAATTTCCACTAGCATATTCGGACCTGTAGCCATGTTGTATAAAAAAACTTGACATAGTCAAATTTTAATAAAAGGTTTCTAGACGCATGAAATAAGTCCGAAACATGTTAACGGTTTCAACATGTTGCGGATTTATTTCAAGCAAAAAGTCAAACCAAAACTCAGTTAAGACACTTTGTTTTTGCTGGTCGTAAATTCCAACATAAAAAAAACGCACTATCGGCATAACCTTGAAAAATAATTAAACATCTGAATTTCGAAATAAGAAATTACGAAATTCAAATATTGAGAACACCAAATTTAAAAATCAGGACATTGCACAATGGTGCGAAGTCTCGTGAATTGGGACAGTATGTACAAAGGTTGGAATTTGAATTCGAAAAGAAAAAAAAAATTTCATTCGTTGTATGAAAAATTTGTTGGTTTCGTATTTCAATAGAAGAAATTTGCTTTGCCTATTGCACTATATTTCAGTTAGAATACTGGGTGATTCATTAAAATCATCAAGTATTCTAAGAAACAAGAAAAAAACACCATACCACAAAACAATGATTAAAACGCATACAGACGATCTTTTCCAGAAAGCTCTAAAATTAAATTGTTTACACGACCAAAACAATGATTCACAATGATTAGAGCTTTCGAGAAGAATTCTTTGTGTGTTGAATACAAGAGCTTTCTAGAAAGGCCAAGAAAAAGCTTTCTAACACATTTCGATTAAATAATTTCGACACGTTTCGATGAAACTTCTGGAACTTAGACGGATAGGTATATAAGGCAAGAACTCCGTCGAAACATCAGTCAGTTGAAGTCTAAAGCTTCGTCAGAGATTATACAAGACAGAGATTGGAAACGTGATTATTTTTGTGGAAGCGATTACAACGGCGATTTGTGATCAATTATTAAAGATAGCGATTGTGGTGTATTTTTATAAACTGTGATAAATTAATTGTAATAATTAAATTATTGAGATACAAATATTTTTAAGACTAATTGTAACGCAGAAATAATTATAAATAAACTTTATACCCTAAATTCACATAAATAAAAAGTGTTATCATTCTAATAACATCGAACCGAAAGAGTAGCACGTCACAGTATTTAAAAGGGAAATAAATATGTCAATCCATAGTTAGGAGGGTAAACGATCGTTATGGGTTCTTCTTAACTTCTTTCCAATTTGAATTGTGGTGTTCAGAACGTCATTTATCTTTTTTACTTGGTATGGTCCCAACCAGACGGGTGAAAGTTTATGTTTTGTTGCTGCGTTTTGTAATAGCACTTGATCTCCCACTTGAAATTTAGTTAATTTAGAGTGTATTTTTTGTAATTTGTACTTTATTATATTACAATAGTCATCGAAATTATATATAGGTTCTGACTGTTCGGTTAAATTTGTTGGGAGGGCACGATGGTAACCATATAGGGCGTGTATTGGGGTAAATTTACTGCCTGTGTGTGGAGTATGGTTATGTACTAACGCGGCTTTAGCTAGCCACTGATCCCATGTTTCGGTGTTTTCATTCACTACGTTTCGGAGGTATTCAATTAGGGGTCCATGTGAACGTTCTAAAGCTCCGTTCGACTGAGGATGATAAGCAGTTGTTTGCAATTTTTTAATATGAAGCATTTTACATAGTCTCTTGAACAGATTGCTCGTAAAATTTGAACCTTGATCTGTAATTAATTTTTCTGGAATAGCTAAATACTTTAATACTATATTGGTGTAGAAGACCTCAGCTATTGTGGAAGCTTCACCATCGGGAATTGCATGACAATCCAGGATTTTAGTTAAATTATCCTGAAAGGTCAATATGTATTTGTTACCTTGATGAGAAGTTGTTAACGGGCCTACAACGTCTGAGTACACTTTTTCGAATGGTCTAACAGCTGTACCAGTAATTCTCATAGGCATTTTGGAACATTTTCCTTTTTTGTTACGTTGGCATTTTATACACTTGTGTATGTAGGTGGTTATGCCTTGTAACATGTTTTCCCATTGATAGTTTTTTCGTATTCTGCTATAAGTTTTTTGTATTCCAGCATGTCTTACTAGTGGTGAGTCATGGTGGGCCTTTAATATTGTTTTTATATCAGCAGGGTCCGCGAGGACCTCAATTTGGCCTTCTTCGTCTAACTCTGATGACTCATCTGAAAATTCTGCTTTTGAGTCTGTTAAGTTTTGTATGTTGGGAAGATCTAAATTTATTGTTAATGGATCATCTTTGGATATTGGTTTTTCTGGTTCTTTTATTTCTTCGCTTGATTGATTTTTAGCCTGCCTTCTTGTAATCACGTATACATTTTTTGTTTCTTTACTTTTTGAGTTATTTTCTCCGATTTTTTTAATTCCTTCGAAAATTGCTATATATGCAAATTTTAATTGTTCCACTGTTTGAACTAAACCCTTTCTATGTAAGCGTAATTCTGTTAATGTTTGTGGTATGGAGATTTTCTCTTCTTGTTTCTGATTTACTAGATTTAAAATATATTCGGTTAATAAAAAGGTTCCTGAACGTCCAAGTCCGGCGCTACAGTGAATTATTGGCGGCCCGGTTTTGGATCCTAACGTATTTATATTCCGTGTTTCGTTCAGAAACTGTAAGAAATCAATTGTGGTTGAAGGGGTGCCCTTATCTGGCCAAGCTGTAAACTGCATTTGGGTTATTATTCGCTGTTGATTTCTTAATGTATTTGTCAATCTAAAAGTTCTTTTGTTGTAGTCTGTCTTTTTCGTATTTGTTAAATATTCCACCGTAAGATCAACCTGTGTCAAAAACATTTGGTGTGTTTTTCCGATTTTATGTGGCCAATATCTATGACACATTATCTGGTTTCCTTCAATTAACTTAGTTAACATGATTATGGTACTTGTGTTATTCTCCCATATAATCAACCAAAAATCTTTCCTGGTTTTTTCCAAGGGACTTTGAGTCAGTATGTAATGTCGGTCAGTTGTGCTGAGTTTCATATAACTTGCATTTATGTAATCATTATTGTTTTTTTTGTGCTGTAATTTTACACGAGAATGGTCATATGGAGTTATGTCATTGTATCTATTAAGTAATATATTTTCTGTTTTAATTGCTTCGTTACTTGTGTATTGTTTTGTTATTGTTTTTTCGTGCTTTGCTATGTCAGCGAATAATATATTCCAACCGTTTAAAGAGTTTAATTGGTTTATTTCTTCTTCTAAAGAATTTAGCTTATATTGAATTTTTTCTTGAGTCGTTCGAAAAAAATTTTTCGGAATTTCTTCGAGTTTATTTTCAGAGTTGTACTCAGGGGGAGGGATACGACTAAGTGGGTCGGCATTTGTGTTGTATTTGCCCGCTTTATATTCGATCTGGTAATTGTATTCCGATAGTTTGTGGTGAAAACGCACCAACCGACTTGTGGGGTCTTTGACATTAAATATTCCCTTAAGGGGTTTATGATCCGTGTATATGGTGAATTTTCTACCGTAGGGATAACATCGGAAATTTTTTGTTGCCCATACTATCGCTAAAAGTTCTTTTTCGATGGTGGAGCAATTTCTTTCGGCTTTATTGAGTGATCTGCTGGCATAAGCGATAGGTTTGTCTTTTCCCACTTCGCCTTGAGATAACACAGCACCAATTGCTTCGTTGCTGGCATCTGTTGTTAAGTTAAAATTTTGATTGAAATCGGGGTATATAAGACGGGGTGGTGAAATTAAAGATTCTTTTAATTCTTTGAAAGCATTTTCACAATGTTCAGTCCATTTGAATTTGGTATTTTTTCGTAGCAATTTGTTTAGTGGTTCTGCTACTTTTGAAAAATTTGGAATGAATTTCCTATAATAGTTTGCGAGTCCCAAAAAGGACTGAGTTTGACGAATTGTTTTGGGGGCAGGAAATGTTTGAACACATTTTATTTTAGAGGGGTCAGGTAATGCGCCTTCGGGTGTGCATTGGTGTCCTAAATATATTATTTCTTTTCGTAAGAAATTGCATTTTTCGGGTTGCAATTTAAGATTGTGAGTTCTTAATCGGGAAAGAATTGCATCTAATTTTATGTTGTGGTCAAGCAAATTTTTCCCGTAAATGACAATATCATCAATATATACAAAACACAAAAAACCCTGTAAACCATCCAATACATGGTTCATTAACCGTTGGAAAGTTGCGGGAGCACCCGTGAGCCCAAAAGGCATTCGTAGGAAATCATAATGACCAAAAGGGGTACTGAAAGCGGTTTAGGCCCGGTCTTCTTTACTAACCAAAACCTGATGGTATCCACTACCAAGATCTAGTGTTGTAAAATACCGTGAGTGACCTAGTTGGTCTAATATATCCTCTATGCGAGGTAGGGGAAAAGCATCGCCAATTGTAATCTGGTTCAATTTTCTGAAATCTACAACCACTCTCCACCTTTTTTCTCCGTCTGGGCTGTCTTTTTTAGGTACTACAAGTAGAGGTGAATTCCAAGAGCTATTTGACGGGGTTATTATCTCATTTTCCAGCATTTCTTGTACCTGTTCTTGTATGATATCCCGTTGTTTTTCAGGTAAACGATACATTTTCTGATTAACCGGTGCCTGGTCTTGTTTGATGGGTATTGTATGTTCACAGGAATTTGTATAAGAAAGTTTGTCGTTCGGTAAATGGAATACATCGTTATATTCCTCACAAATTTGTAAAATCGCGTTTCTCTCTTCTATATTAGCATTTTCATCCAATCTTATTTGCTTCTTTAATACTTCTATTCTTTCTTTATTTTGGTTTAAATTAAATAAGCATTTCATATCAGACTCGGGTGTATATTCGTTTTCAGGTTCTTGTTCTAAATTTAAAATTGTGTATTCTGTAAGCGGTTCGGTAGTGAAACTAAAAGACTTGATTTTCATTTCCGTTAATTGTGTGTTGAGAATACAAACGGTTATTTTTCCTTCAATTGGCCTGACTAGACAACTTCCAAGATAAACTCCTTCGCTTAATTCTTTCGATAAGCAGAGTCTATCTTGATCGAATTTCACTTTTATTTGAACTAACTTTCTAGAGCGGGACGGTATATGAATTGCTCTCTGAGTCTCCACTTCATATTCCGTCTCGTCCAGGGCTTGGTTCGTTAAAGTTTGTCCGTCCTTGTAGCCACTTACAATTTTAGCCTCAGATACTGGTGTTTCAACCTGTGTCTGGGCGACACCTATATGGGCCCTTTTTATGGACTTTGCGGACATACTATTAAAAAATGGTATTTCGTAGTTATGTTCGTCTATTCTTATTTCAGGAAAAGTTAATCGTCTGCTGGGTCCTTCAACGTTACAGTTTTGAGACAAGAAATCAAACCCTAATATGCCGTCACCCGGAATTTGTGTGACTTTTTCTACGATATGGAATTTGCATACTTGCGATATGGGGGGGAAAGGTTTGTCTTACACGTACCTAGAGTTTGACCTGAACCGAATGCTGTTTGAATATTAATTTTCTCTTCTTTGTTAATTTTAGTGTTATTTTTTAATGATGATTTCTTAATTATGCTTATTTCCGCTCCGGTATCTATTAGCAATTCGGCCGGATTATTCGATATGATAGGTAGAGGTATTTTAATTATACATTTGGTTTGATTTAAAGGTTGAGTTGCGGGCTGACACCTTGTCTCGTCTGTTTCGGGGCGTAAGTGACAGCCCTGGTCTAGTTTCCCGCTGGGCTAGTGGGGCATGAGTTATTTTTGTCCCATTTCTGTTTCGCAAAGCAGTTTGTGATTGAGTGACCTGTTCTTAAACAAAAATTGCATAATATTTCTGATTCTTGAGGTTTTGTGCCATTGTTTGTTTCTTGAGATATCAAATTTACTTGTGGTGCAGAACCGGATTAGGGGTGAGAATTGCAGTTGTTATTAGTGTGTCCGTATACACGACATTGATCACAATAAGGCGTGTTCATGCGTGTTGTACATTCACTATATGTGTGACCTAATCGGTTACAAAATCCACACTGCGATCTTTGATTATTATTGCTGTAGTTATTCTGACTTTTATTAAAATTTTGGTTATTTGCGCTATTATTCCCGTAGTTGTTATTCCTATTGTTGAAATTGATTTTATTATTATTACCATAATTGTTGTGGTTAAAGTTTCTATTAAAGTTATTATTTTAGGTTCTGCGAGTTATTATTATTTCTATTGTTGTTGTTGTAATTGCTATTGTTAAAATTAGTATTTCTATTAAAATTTTGATTATTGTTGTTGTAATTATTATTTCTATTATTATTTTGGTTATTATTGTTGTAATTATTATTTATATTATTATTTTGGTTATTATTGTTGTAATTATTATTTCTACTTGTATTTTTGTAATTGTTATTTCTATTGTTATTATTGCAATTGTTACTTCTATCGTTGAAATTGTTACTATTACTATTATTATTGTAATTATTATTATTATTCCAATTATTATTTCGGAAACGATTACTATTATTTAAATTATTACCGAGCGTGTTATTTTCTTCAAAATTTTGACCGAAATTGTTATTGTTATTTGATATTAAATGCTCATTTTGGAAAAAGTTAGTTCCCGTGTTTTGATTGGGTTGTAAATTTGATGTAAAATGATTAAAAGTGGAAGGAGGTGCTAAAGCGAATTGTTTCTCTGCTCCTTCAAGATATTCTGCTTTTGCTATTATTTGATCAAAATTTTTGTGTTCTTCGTGCAGGAAAAAGGTGATTGTGATTTAACATTTCTGCTTGGAATGTAAATACTGCCGTTTCTTCCAAATCTTTTATTACTGAGGTATACCCTTCCTGATGCCTTTGGATAGCGTGGTTTATGCATTCCTTTAAAAAGTTTTTCATTCTACCCGCGAATCCAGACAAAGTTTCACCCGGTAACTGACTTGAATGTTGCAATTCGTGCAATATTGTTGTATATGGTCTGTGTTGTATCAATTTTGCCAGTATTGTGTTGGCTAAATCTGAAAAATTATCAGTACTAATACTGGTCAAAATTGATGCTGCAGGACCACGAAATCTGATGGGTAAAAGTGATAAAAATATTTTTTGTTCCTCTTTCGAGAGGACTTCCATTGATGTTCTGCAACATCCCACGAACACAGTGACTGCCGATACCAGATTAGGCCCTATTTCGGCATCGAGCAAAGGTATTGAATTAAACATGAAGTGGCTAATTTTTTCGAATGACATTTTAAGACTTAAATCTATTCCGTTCAACAAGTTATCTGTCTTAAAATCGGGGGCTCGTTTTTACTGGATAATCAGCTTTCAACAGCGAATGGACGGCCGTTTCGTGTGCGTCCAGGTTCAACAGCTCTTGGTGTTAGATTATAAAAATCGTCCGGGCTTGTGTTGTCGAATCATAATTCGTCGAGTTTTTCCGCAAATGTTCGGTCACAATCTTCGCCTTCAGATTCCGGAGGAGAGGTTGGTTGAAACATTCGCCGAATTTTTACGCAGTTATTTTTAGTTAGTTTTTTCTGAGATTTTTAACGCTTAGCGACTCAGAACTACCGTAGCTGCGCCACTGTTATGTTATGTTATGTTCGCTCTCCGGAATCTAAATGATTAATAATTGGGGTTTCGAAATACGTTGACGGAACTCACTTCCAGGTTGGTATGTTGTCCCGCATTAGTTTCGTTTTTTATTTCCTCAGTTTTATTTGAGAAAAAAAAAACATGTGTGCTGTGCACACGCAGTAGAAGTGAAACCTTCGGAAAACTAAACAGCGAGAGAATGAGACGAATGCAGTATCAGGGATGGGGTAGTTATAGGGTTTATTTATTTAAAATATTGGTACCAAGTTTAAAAGTTATTTTACATTTTATTATTCACACTCTTTGTTTTCAATTTCAATAAATGACACTAGTGGCTTATGATAACTAAAGTATGAAATGAATGCTTTGGTTTGGATTTGATCAATATATCTTTGAAATACAGCGTCAATTACTGTTTTCGATCTTGTTGTCGATTCAGTGCGACTACTGCACATTTTTAAATTTAATTTGGTGTTGAGGAACTCAATCAAAGGGAGCGCTGTGTCCAATGCAAAATTAACATTAAAATCTCCACTTAAAACATCGGAATTTTATCGTAATCTTTTTTAAGAAACCGTGATATTTCTGGTGTGTACTTTAGCAAATTCTCGTGGATGAATTCAATAATTGTATTTATTGATTGGTTGGGAGAAATATAAATTGCCACAATTATAATTGATTTATTATGGTCCAATCTGCTTTCACAAGCAGATATTTCTCCCACTTTAGAAAGCTGAACAGACAATGATTCTAATTGTTGTGCATTGAGATCTATGTGCGGAGTAACAACACGGGCTCCGTCATTTATATTATTATGGTATATTGCAACTCCGCCTGCCCTAGTATGTTTTCTTTTATATTGAACAACAATTTCAAAATTTGGGATGTCTACAATAACTTCATTATTCATCCACGTCTCGGTAAGAATTAGAAAATGCGACGACGATGCTATTCTGTCTAATTGAAGATCCTGTACATGAGCTCGTAAACTTTGACAGTTAAAGGTAAACAGTGACAATCCTTTCCTCGTATTTATAAAATTATATAATAAATTCTCAATAGTTTCAAGTCGATTCAGGTTCAGCCGTTGAAACTCAGCTCGCAATTGATTTGTGGATAATGTTGCTGTTCGACCATGATAAAATTTTCTATCGTTTTTTTTCGAAACGAGATGCAAGCCTTGAATCGACGTTACTCGTGATAGTGCGACGTATAGGAGCTGTTGAGCATGTGTTTTGTCATATTCATATACAATTTCACCAAATGTACCTCCCTGGGACTTGTGAATTGTTACTGCACACGCAGAGATGAATGGAAAATGATTACGTTTTACAATGACTGTTTTATTAGGTACTAATGGTATAGAGGATGTTCTGCGTTCTATTGGTACTGCCAGAGGACAAAGATTGTGCTTTTGTATTGATGCTGCTGCCTTTCTTCTGATTTTTTCGCCGGTTTTGGGATAGCCAGGGAATTCCAGCCATAAACGACCTATCTCTCCTTTGTCATTATATTCGATATAAATCAATTTTCCTGTCGCTCCATTAGCCAATCCATCTGACACGTCGATATTAGTTGTTACGATGTATGGTTTATTGATAACCAATGTAGTTTCATAAGGCAAACCTCCTGTGTCAATAGTTGACATTTTGTGTAATTTTTGCCGCATGAAAGTTTGCTGTTCAACATTGTGACAACCAATATATACATCCGTTGCTTCTAAAATGACTTTTTCGACTGCAGAATTTAAAACTTTATTATTGTATTTAGCAACTGAATGATTATCGAAGAACAGTCGTATACCGTCTGGACAAATTCTATCAGCCTCTTCTTCGGAGCAAAATCGTGATTCAATTAATTCGATTTCGTTCTCCTCTAACAGCTGTCCATCACCAATTTTTGTTAATATTGTTGAAAAAATTCGATTGGCTTGTCGCATCACTTCGTTTAGTTCAAAGAATTTCAACCCTCGCCATAATTATTATTTGTTGCTTTATTTGCTTGTAAATCGGAGTAGCGCGAACCGGCGGTAGTTGACGTAGATCGCCAATCAAAATTAAATCTAATCCTCCAAAATTTACTTGAAAATTACCGGTGATTTGCTTTAATCTCGAATCTATTTGAGACAACAACTCGGCTCCAACCATACTGATTTCATCGATAATCAATACGCGAACGTATTTAAACAGTGATCTATATTGTTGTGCTACTTCCATTGACAAAGGAAGCAACTTTGAAAGACTTATCTTTAGTGCAGTATGTATCGTTGTGCCATCAATAGCCACAGCAGCTTTACCAGTTGAAGCGCAAGTGATATAAGCGTTGCAAAATCCATCGTTTTCAGAATATCGATTATAAATTTCCATCAATAGTCTGATCACAAACGTTTTACCACAACCAGCAGGGCCCGTAAAAAATATTTGCAACGGAGAGGGATTTACTAACTGAAGATTGTGAATGACATGCATCAAAAGTTCCTTTTGTTTTTGATTTGCCATTTTCATCAGCTCATAAAATTGTTCATTAGGCATCAGATTTTCCTTCCGTTTGGCAATAGCACCAAGTTTATTTAGTGTCGCTAAGCGCAAATCACTGTTTACGTCCGAATTTGGATTGTCATATAATGATTGGAATGGATTGGCTTCTGGAAATTTGCTGGCAACATCACGGATTTCATCGTCATCATCCGCTTGTCCATCTTCACGACATAGTTTTCGACAAATCTCAATGGTTTTGTTAATGTCTAAATCTGATTCGAACTCCTTACGACGTTCCAAAATATGATTTTCATTTTCGTCGTAAATCCTAATAAATTTCATGTTTTCAAGAATATCGACTTCTTCATTTCGAAATGGGATGTGTAAAGTCACCATTTCCCTTTTATACTCATTGAAATCTGTGCCTATGTCGTAATTTCTATAACGAATGATGCGTTGTTGCTTTCGACGAATATACATTCCTTTTGAATTTTTAGTATAATTAGCAACGAATTGTGCAAATGACAACCCTTCCATTTCTTCTGGCCGCTGCTCGTATTTGTCAAACCAGTCTTCTTTCCAAACATTTGTTGAATTCTCATCGGTATTCAATCTATCCAATTCTTTTCGTGTTCGTCTAATACGCTGTCGTTCAATAGGCCATACGGTGGATATATAAACAACGGAGATTGAACTTTTAGACATAGGTTCACGAAGTAAGTACCACGCTGCTTCTTGACTCGTCAATTCAACAGTATTGAGCATATTAACACTCATTTTCCTCGTTATCTCAACTATGTCGAACTCTGGGTGCTCATTCATTATTTCAAGAATTTGCCGCTGTAAGTTGCTAATGCCTCTATTAGTTTTATTAACGTATTCAACAACGTACGCAGCACAAGAGTATTCCTCGATAATAAATTGCATGTCTGTATTTGATTGTAATATATTGAGAATGAAAGGATTGTAAGGGTTATGCCATTTTTCACTTGGTTGCCGTTTTAAAAATACCTTAGGTCTAATAATTCCAGCTTCAAGAATACGAAAGTAATCTTCGTCAGAAGAAATTTGATTTTCTTCATAAAAAGATTCAATGTTTTCGTAATCATTGTTCTCGAGGTTGGATTGTAATTGTTTATAACGGTGAGCATAACTGGCATATCCTGGGTGATTTTTCTGCATCGGCTTTAATATCGTGGTGAATTTACATGGCATAAATGGTGCATCAAATCGACATTTCTGAGGTTGATTGGTGTTTATTTTTTTGTAACAGGTGAAAGTGTGTTTGTGAGTTTGCAAACGAATATATCCAGAAGCCTCTGTTGAAGAAATCGATATCAATTGATCGATCATCGTTATAGCATTTTGTTTGTCTCGCCCAAGCGCATCTGATGGAGCATCATTGAGCCACAGTAAGATGTGTGCATGAGGACTACCACGATGTTGGAATTCAATTCGTTTAAAATAGTTGACAACATGGTAATTCCCATATGGACTATTTTTCTTAGATTGGAGAATAGTCAATAATATATTAACTATTTTATTGAAATAAATTGCACAAGTCACAGCATCTTCATTCACAAGTGTAGTCTTTGAGATATAATCTAGTGACGCTGCTGCTTCTGTTGAAATTTCCGCTCCATTATTTTTTAATTTGTACAGTAATTGCAGTAAATTATTCCATCCGATTTCATTGGCACTTAGAGTAAGAAACATCGTAGGTTTTCCTAATTGCCGAATCATCGCGAAAAGATCTCTTTTTCGTTCGCTCCAATACCAGAGAGAATTTGGTATTGATCGCAGGAAAGCCAAATTACTTTCGATACAATTATTAATATATTCGTCTGATTTAATTTGCTGCCGTGTAATATTGGTATTTTTTCCCACATGCCTGAATGCAATAGTGAGTGAATCACGAACTCGGAACCTCATAATTTTCATAGCAACGTACAATAAATGATACGGAGTAACTCCACGCCGGTCAGATCTCCGTAATTCACTAGTCGCTATTGTGAATGGTGTCGCATTTATTCCCTCCCTGAATGTTCGGAAATGCCCCAAATAAATTGATGGGAAAGAAAGTTCTTCAGCATACTCATCAAAAAGTATACATTTTGGAAGATTATACTGTCCAGGTGCAATACGTAAATACTCGTCATCATTCCACATTAGAGTCTGTTGTTGTGCTGTTAGACTGTCTGCAATCGGAATATCTTCACTTAATTCGTCTCGATTAATTTCAATATTATGATCATCATTGAAAAAGCTTTCATTAATTTTAATATCGTACAAAACATAAAGTGGAGTTTGAAGCAAGTACTGAAGCCATGCACGAAGTGTTTTTTTATTTACCAGTCCCACTAAGTAGCTTGATCTGTGAATTTTCTTCCTCTTGATATGAACGTTAATGCAACGATCATCATCAATATTGCGAGGTAAATGTTTCACCATATTGTCCACATCGACTGGTACATTAATAATTTGCCCATAAATTCCGTATTGACCATGGACGTGTCGCAACCGTCTTATTTGCATGAATGGAATTCGCGGAGAGACAAGTCTTTCGGAAATCAAATCCAGTGGTGGTAACGACGCAGGTATTTTCTGATATTTGAAACCGTTGTATTTGGACATTGTTGGAATTTCTTTCCTCTGGATTGCATTATAACACGTGTTGCACAGTAAAATATCCTCACTGGTATTATAATTTTCAATTATTACACGTAAAAGTTCTTCGTGTTCTGCGCGTGGTGTTTTTAAATCTTTTTGGAACCACAATCGATCACACACGGAGCACGTATAACCGAACATATTGTTTAAAAATTTTTTGCGAAATTCTTCATGGGCAACTTTATTTCGATGAACTTGTGAGTACGGAATTTCAGGCTGTATACCGGCTTGAGAGTCACCTGAAAAGCAATTCATCAGATTAGATGAGCTATCGAGACCAATCCATTGAAAAAGTAAATTTTGCATATGCAAAAAGATTCGGGTACTCACATTCATTATTTTGAACATTATGTCCAATTGAGACATCACCTTGCACATTTAATACATCCACTTGGGAATCATCTGAAAAAATTTAACAAATGAGGTTATACACGTATACACGATGTATGGTGATTATGCATGTGATCTATGACCAGTTGGAAAATATTCAAGTACTTACGATGATCGTTTTCACTATTTTGTACAGTGGATGCAATATTACGCACATTCAATAATGCCTTTCGGCGTGCACGGAATTCACGTACACGATCCGTTGAAACCTTGGCGACGATTTTTATTTTTTTTATTTTTATTATTTTTATTTTTTTTTTTTTTACCTCATTTTTTACCTTATTTTCATGGTTTTCTTTTTTTTTTGCCGATATTCATGGCACTTTGTGGCATTAGTTTTGGGCATAATTGAAAATTGTTTTATTAAAATGATAAAATATTCACAAAACATTACACGTGAATGGAACATAACACTAGCTATGAAGCTTTTGAAATGAATGCTTTGTTTGTGTTTTTTGTGTTTCATCAATACATAGAGTTACATTAACTAGAGATCTCGTTTACCTCATTTTCATACAAAATTATGGAGGAGAAATGGTCACTATTTTATTTTCTCGCGCGCTTACTTCAATAGATAGAAGCCCAAGTTTCTCCTCCATAATTTTGTATGAAAATGAAGTAAACGAGATCTCTAGTTAATGTAACTCTATGGCATCAATATATCTTTACGAAACAGCGCACAAAGAAGAGACGAAGATAATAACATATTTATTTGAAAAATTTTTGTATGCAAAATTTTTGTTGCTATGAATTCTGATCGACTGGTATTTCATCTTGGTAAAAAAGTGTCGGTTTTTTTTATTGTTTCATCGAGTTTCAAATCACCTCCAACGCCGCTAAAGAAGTTTTCACTTCAAAAAGTCTCTCAGAACTTTTTGTATGTTTGCCTGGGAGAGTATTGGGTTCTTGGGTGAAAATAATGAAAACAAACTTACTCTGTGTTTCTGGAAGTAGTAGTATTTTATATCTTGTATGAATGCGTCTCTTATATAATGTTTGTTTATTGCGTTTTACTGGAACAATTAAAATTCCTTTTGTTGTCACGATACAAATTCTTTAGATCGTTTTTTTACAATTTCTAGTTCACAATTTTCTCTTTAAAAATATCTTTAAAACAATTAAAAACTTCTTATTTAACTCTCGTAAGAACGGTTAATTAATTCACAATTTTCTTCTTAAAAAAAACTTGTATAATAACTGGCTTTTCGCTTTCTTTTCTTGATCGACAATTACTATCTCCCGTTCGCGTTTAATTTAATAACCAAAAAATAACTAACTCTTTGTTCTTTTACTATTGCATTTTATAGGTAGCAAATTCAAACCTTTGTACATACTGTCCCAATTTAATAGTTTTTCACGAGACTTTGCACTATTGTGCAATGTCCTGATTTTAAATTTGGTGTTCTCAATATTTGAATTTCGTAATTTCTTATTTCGAAATTTAAATATTTAATTACTTTTCAAGCTTATGCCGATAGTGCGTTTTTGTTTATGTTGGAATTTACGACCGGAAAAAACAAATGTCTTAACTGAGTTTTGCTTTGACTTTTTGCTTGAAATAAATCCGCAACATGTTGAAACCGTTAACATGTTTCGGACTTATTTCATGCGTCTAGAAACCTTTTATTAAAATTTGACTATGTCAAGTTTTTTTTATACAACAGCCACGTAGTTAACTGTGTAAGTATTTAGAGTTGGTTGGTCTTTCCTTTCAGGGTTCTGTGAACAAACTGTGGCTATATGACCATATTGGTTGCAGAAAAAACAGCGTGTTCCTTTTGCCTTATCCGGACAATCTGCCGCAGCATGTGAAAAAACAGTTTATACATCTGGAACGATTCGAATTATGCTCTTGATGCTTACTAGTTGTGTTGCTTGAATTTCTTTAAGGGGTTTTGACTTTCTTTCATCGACTGATAAATTTTAAATTGTTCTTTCAACTCATCTAAAGTTTTTGCATTATACAAAAGAATTTTATTAGACATACTGTCTGGTGTACCATTTACAATATAGGTAATTAACGATTCATCGTCGATATTACCAGTATTTCCAATTTTCTTCATTGCGTAGAGGTATTCTAATAAACTTTCTTTATCATTTTTCTTTCGGTTTTCCAACATTTTATGAATGGATAAACTTGAAGGTTTGCTGCAGAACTCTTTCATTAATAGACTTTACCGGCTTCACCATTAAATTTTTCTAATGATTTTTCAACCTCTTTGAAGACAAAATTATTTTGAACTTTTCCCGTTTCCGGCATTTATATTTTGCACTATTAGAGTTCGCTTTTTCTTGTTCTTCCTTATTTGCAAAATTTTCTTCCGATTTTTCACTGTTCTTCCGGTAACTTTCGATTCTTTTTATTTTCCGCGCTTATAGCCGTTGCTAATCGTAACAAATCAGTCTTAAACTGGTATCTATACGACAATTCGCGATTTCGTAATAATTGTTGTATTTCCCTCGTTTTAAGCTTACTTAATTCGTTTTCCATACAAAATTACCGCGATTTTATATTAATTCACTGGAAAAAAATTTGTTCATAAAAAAAAATACCCATGCATTATTTAAAAAAAAATCATTTAATATCCATTACTTTTGTTCTTTTGTGCACTTTTCCCTTTTGTTTTTTTTAAAACTTTGTTTTTTTTTAACATTTTTTAAAGCTAATTGTACTTTTTATGTTATGTTTTAATTGTTTTATGGCTTAAGTTCAAGGCCTTTTATTTTTTATATAAACGGAAATTTATATCGCGTTTGCCTTTCTTTGTCCCATATATTAAACTTAAAATTTTTACAATATAGTGTTATATATTCAGTGATTGTACTTATTTTGTCTGCGTATTTTAAAATTTTGTTCACTTTCACGGTTTATTAAAACTCGCGCACTTTTCGTAAGCTTCGGTTGAGCCCCAATTTTGTAGGAAATTTTGACGATAAAAGGTTAATTAATAAAAAAGTTTAATTCACTTTACAACTATCCCCCGCTTTACACGGGAGATAGGTTCTTCATAAAACCGTGCAACTCGAAAAATTAATTTGTATAAAACCGTGTAAAACGAAAAAGACTATAAATAAGCTTTTTTAGTCATTTATTGAACACAAAATATAGCATAAGAAAATCTATTTTATAGAAAAAAATGTATGTACTTCATATAAATAAAAAAATGTATGGAAACATAATAACTATAAATAAGACTTAGCTTCCTAATTTTAATCAAACTTTCAACGATAAGCCTTCTTTTACGAAATTGTATAATATCACTGTCATCACTGGATAATATTATCTCATTAGATTCTCTTTCTATAGTTGATGTATTGATTTTAGGTGTAGTTCGATGAGACTTCTCAGAAAAAAGTCTGTCATAAACAATTGTGTTTTATTTTTAGTCATATCTTTGTAGGCTTCCTCATATTGATTTAAAAGTTTATTAACACCTCGTTGAAATTTGAGAGCTCGTTCAACATTCGGATCATATTCTTGAAAATAGTTGCCTAATTTTCTTTCCATCACAAGTCGCTCGCGAACGACTTTTGCTGTGAATGCACTGGGTTCATTCATCAACATCAGATTCAACATCATTTTCGTTTCCACTAATTTTTTTGAGCATTTCAATTAAGTCACCTTCATGTAATTCCTGGTCTTCCATTATTTCAGCAATATCTACTTCAGCTATGTCGTCGAAGCCTTCTCTACCTAATGTATGACCCAACTCAATTATTTGAGAATATTCTTGATCCAAAGATATTCTATAATTCTCACTTTCAGCTATATCACGCCATACTGCTTTCCAACACGCATGGAGCGTTGATTGTTTAATCTCTGCATATGACATTCCTATATGCTTGACCCAATCTAACAGTGTAAATTTTTTCCAGGCATCAATAATTGAAAGAGATCCTTCATTTTCCATTTGATCTAAAATATATCTAAATGCCTTTTTAATGTACAGTGCCTTGAAAGTCGAAATTATCCCTTGGTCTAATGGTTGCAATAAAGAAGTCGTATTTTGACTGTATGTGTAATATGTATACAACTTAAATGTTACCAGAATTATAATTAAGTAAAAATAAATTCGCGTGAAGTCAAAATTAGTCTTTTTCTACAAATTTTTTTTTTGAAATTTTGATTTTAAAAACCGTGTTAAACGAGTACCGTGTTAAACGGGGGATAGGTGTATTAATTATATAAAACAAAATAATAAAAAAAAGATAATAAAAAAAGGATAATAAAAGTAAATAATAAAAAAAAATAATAACGAAATTTAACTACTTTACTTACGCGAGCCAAGCCGCGGGTACCAGCTTATGTTATATAAATTGGAACTATAAATAAATTTATCAGGGAACATTGAGATTATGTAGATTTCTTTTATATAAAATGTCATTTTTCCGAACTCCTTCAATTAACTTTTCTTCAAAATCAATCATATTTTTCCCAAAATTAATTTTCAGAAAACAAAACAAATAAACAACCGTCACATCAGAACAAACTGACTTTTTGATTATTTTCCTTCAGCTTCGTAAAAACTTTTTGCGTTGCCTACTTCAACTATTTTTTTTTTTTAAAAACTATTTGTATAATATTTACAATCTATTTTAGCCAAGCGTAGGCATTAAGGCCTAAGTTATACGACGATCATTGTAATGTAGGAAATTATTTTACAATGGAAAATTAACGTATTACAAAGATTATTTCTTTAAAAAGAAATAATGCAAAACATGCGAAATAGTTTAGTAAATAGATTTTAAATATAAAATCTTAGGTATATCACGTAATTTGTTTTTTATAATTATTTTTGTAATTTGAATGATGAAACATGTTTTAATCGATCAGCTGTTTTCTGGACTGTGTTTCAATTTCATTTCATTCCACTGGAGAACTGCCAAGTTGATTCCTTCATCAGGAATTTTTCGTCGATATTCTAACCTCAAACTTCAGCGTCCCAATAAGAAAATAATAATATATAAAAAAAATGGATAAAATTTGTGACTCATCGGCAAAAAAGGGAAAGGGAAGAAATAAGAAAATTGGATTCGATGAAAAAAACCATTACACGACTTAGCTATGAACGAAAATCTGACTGAGTTTCTCTGACATTCGTAAAAGAGGTATAACCACCTTTCATTGAAAATCAAAGAAAAATGTTCGGTTTTCACTAGTTCAACAATTTCCTTCATTACAATGATCGTCGTATAACTTAGACCTAACTCGTTTTTACGATATCTGTCAGCACGTTTATGTGCAGACCGAACCAGTACGTTTGGACCAAAAAAAAGCGCGCATAAACTTGGAACGTACCACGGCCCAATTTGGTCCATTAATTTGGTACAAACCAAATGAAACCGAAGTGGTATGGTGTTGGCGCATAAACTGTTTTGGACCAAAACAAAGCCGAAACATAACCTAACTTTTTCTTACAAATCAATAAATGGAAAACTTACTGACGCAATTTCTAAGTTTTTGTTAACAAAGTGCCTTAATTTATAAAAAAAGTGAAAATGAATGCACGTTGGGGCTACAGTGAAATATGTACACTTATTGCTTTGTGCATTGAGCATAAAATACAAGAACAAATGGACGGAAAAAAGTTCCGCAATAAAGACGTTTTTAATAACATTTGTGAACATTTGAGTTCGTACAATCATTGAGTAAATAATAACTAGAGTATAGAAGTAGAAGAAATTTTTTTTCAGATTTTTCTGATTTCTAGGTGGATAAAACTATCTCTTATTAAAAATATTATTCAAAAGTTTTTGGTGTTTGTATTCGGATAAATTCTTTAAAATTTTAAATTCTTTTGAATTTTCTTATTCAACTGGCATTTACCAATTCGATATTTTTCTCTTTTTCTTGCGAAAATGTATTTATTATTTTTTTCACTCATGTTGCTATAAGAAGCGTAAATTCTGTGTATTTTCAACTTAGAATCGCATTTTTTTGTGCACACGACGACTTCTTATAGAAGAATTGAACTGAATTTTTTTTGTTTTTATGAAATTCCAAATGGTGTGTATGTGTGTAATATTTTTCAATATTTATTGTCATGATTTTCTGTTGTGTGGAATTACTCTGAAAAATATCTTCGCTATAGGAATTAATGCGGTTTTGATTTTAATAGCAGACTTCTATACGAAAAATAAACGGAGGAAATCCCTCTAAAAACCAAAAGTGTTAAAATTAGAGGCATGTAAAATTCCTATTTTCTGCATTCTTTTTGAGTAATTGTTTCATTCTTGATTGAATTGTGCGTCTGATAAGAAGATATTTCATATTGAAATTTTCAATAACGACTGGCTATTTTTTTTTTTGTACACGAATTTTAATACTGCAATTTTGGATTAGCGTTTAGCTATTTTTACTTTCCCGATAAACGAATGTTTATAGGAAAGTACTATAATCGTGCGAAAACCTAACTTTTGATCTAGAAGGGCTAGGAAGATGAAAATAAGTGCAAAATCCGTTTCGTCAAAAATAATTAGCCCCATGTCCGTCCGTCCGTCCGCTTTTTTAAATCGCTAATAAAATCTGAATGGATGGTCCGATTTCCATGAAACTTTCACCATTTTGGTGTTGCATCAAATGCCAGATGGTGTTAGATTTTGGGCGAAAGTAATATATGGCAACACTATTTGGTAACGCTTTTTTTGTCTAAAAACGACAAAATTTTGTCCGCACGGCTCAGACTAAACTGTTGGGCCAATTTCGATAAAATTTACACAGTTCATGTATTTGATCCTAACTTAGATCTGATTAGTTTTTGGGCCATATTCAACTATGGCAACACTGTCTAAAAATACATTTTGTCCAAATATAGTCTATTTTTGCACTTGTTGTAAAACGGAAACTGCTCGTCCAATTTTGATGACATTTCCACAGTTTGTGTACTATATTCGAAATCAGAACATATTAACTTTTCAACGGAATTTACATCTGGCAACACTAATGCGCTAAACTTTTTTAAAAAAATGTTGTGGCGGAAATATAGAAACTTCCCTAATTCGGTTAATAATAGTCGGATTTTAATAAAACTTCGAATGTACGTTTGGGATGGACCAACCGAAAAAATAAAATATGTCCCCCAGCGGTGGGGGATTGTGGGGGGCTGAAAAAGAAAAACTTCAATAATTCACTCAATAATAGGCAGATTTTCTTTAAACTTGGTGTGTACATTCTGGATAGGGCAAGTCAGAAGATAGGGTGCGTCTCCCCTCGGTGGGGGTTGCGGGAGGGTGATATAAAGAAACCTTAATAATTCGGTCAATAACCTGCGGATTTTAATGAAACTTGGAATGTACATTTAGGATGAGCAAACTGAAAATATAAAATGCCTCCCCTCGATGGGGGGTTGTGGGGCCTGAAATAGAAAAACTTTAAGAATTCACTCAATAATGGGCTAATTTTCTTAAAACTTAGTCTATACATTTTGGATAGGCCAACTGAAAAGATAGAATGCGACTCCCCTCTGTGGGGTTACGGGAATGCAAAATAAAAAAACCCTAATAATTCGGCCAATACTAGTCACATTTTCATGCAACTTGGAATGTATATTTATAATAGGAGAACTGAAATGAATATTTGATGACATTATCGGGAAAGTTCCATAGTGGTCCGGCCGATATAGAGAAAATGTAAATTCACTACTATGGTTTGCTTTGCTCATTTTTTTTCTATACAATCTTAAGATTAAAACTCTGGATATATTTTGCATTTCATCATGAAGTGCATTATAAGTCATTGTGAGTCATCCTCTGAAAACCCGTTAATTACATTTTTTTCTTTTCCGTCATATGGTACCGAGAAATTTGAAACTTGGTGTCAAGCAATTGATATAAAGTTGGAACCTGGAAAATTTAGTATATGCCATAAACATTTTAAAACTACTGATATTCCTAACAAACGATTGTCAAGATTTGCAGTTCTATCACTAAATCTTAATGACCGTTTTTCTTATTCATTTGAAAGTGAAGTAAATTTGGATAAGTATACTGGTCAAAAGACTTACTCTAAAATACATAATGAATCTGTAAAAAATATAAACTCAGAAAATAGCGAATGTTTTGGAAATGAGAATGATCTTAATTTACAAGATATGCCAAGAACTCCTGAAACGACACTAAACTATTTGAACGACAAAATTTATGATAATCCCGTTTCTGAAGTTATTTGTACTTCATGCATAAAAACCCAAAAATGTGTTGCCTATTGGAGAAAAAAATATTTAGTTCTTCGACGGAAAAATTTGGTGGAAAAGAAATTGAAGCGTAAACATTTGCAGAAAATGAAACAAGTGAAAATTGATGAACATATTGAAAATCTTAATTTGCCAGATGCTCCCAAAACATTTTGTAAAATGCTTCTATTCCCGAAAGGTAAAACTAATCCTTTCCCCGAGAAGCAACGTTTGCTGGCACATAGTATATACTATAAGCCTGCAACGGCCTATTCCTATATGCGTAATATGGGCTTTAATTTACCATGTCCTAATACATTAAATTAATATTTAATGGTAAAAGCAATAACGCCAGGTATATATTACGATGTTTTGCATCAGCTGAAAGAAGTTTTCAAAGATAGTGATCCAAAAGTAAGGCAAGCAGTACTTGTTTTTGACGAAGTCCGCATTCGTCGAAGTGTGGAATATAATTCCAAACAAGACCTAATTGAAGGTGTTGTAGACAATGGATCTGAAAGGAAAAATATTCCAGCAACTGAGGCGTGTACGTTTCTAATCAGAGGCTTATTGTCTAATTGGACCTATATAATAGGGCATGTATTATCGGTAGGTCCAATCCATGGATCGGATTTGAGAACATTGATTCTGGAAGTTTTAAAAGAATGCAAAAATTCAAATATTGGAATATCAGTTCTTGTTTGTGATCAAGGATCTAACAACCGAAAATGCTATAAATTGCTAGGAATTTCTTCAGAAAACTCGTTTTTATTTTCCAAGGAATTTATTTTTGCATTATTTGATATCGTTCATCTAATAAAATCATTTAGAACCATTCTATATAATAAAAACTTATCAACTCAAGATGGTGAAGTTTCATGGGACGTTATCAAAGAATTGTACGATTTCGATAAAAATAAAACCACGAAATTGTGTTGTAAACTTAAGGAAGAGCATATACAGCCAAATAATTTCCAAAGAAAGAATGTTAAACTTGCTGTACAAGTCTTAAGTTGGTCTGTGGCTGCAGGAATTCGAACAATAAATTCATTAAAAAAATTTAGCGAAAAGAGTTCTTTGATAGCGGAATCAACAGCTGCTTGTTGCGAAAAAATAAATAATTTTTTTGATGTCGCTAATGTAAAATGTATTGGCTCGCTTATAAAGAACCATTGAGCAAAGGTAATGTCCGGTCTATTAATATGCTGAAAGAAATGTTAAAACATTTTCAGGATATTGCAGTAAAATCAAAAAGCGTAGCGAAAGTTTATGCCCTTGATGGGTTGGTGCAGTATGCCAATGGGGTTTTGTTGTTGATTGATACTATTTCCGAGCTTGAAGGATTCAAATTTCTATTAACAGCTAAGGTACAACAAGACGTTTTAGAAAATATGTTTTCTGTAATAAGATTCATGGGTGGATTTAATAGATACCCTTCAGCTAAAGAGTTCTCAATACATGTAAAGCATCTCATTTCACAAAAGTATATTCGAGCGGAAATGGTTGCAGAATCTTCTAATTGTGAACCAGCTTGTGACTTCATTTATGATGAGGGCCACGCTGAAACGTTTAACAATTCCATAGATATGCAAACAAAGTCCACAAGCAATACATCGGAAGAGGATGACGATTGGGTACAAGAGGTGTCATATGTTGAAAACTTTTTAATAACTGACGTTGTACAGCAAAATTCCATTTCATACTTTGTAGGATATATTGCTTTTAAAATGACATCGAAACTTTCTTGCCAGGCTTGTCATGATTTAATAATGCATAAAGAAAAAGTCATGGACATGCCAAGGGAGTACCTAATTTCCCATAAAAATTATAATCATGGTACTTATTTGAAATGCCCTACAGAGACTTTCTTTCTCGTATGTGAAGCGCAAATAAAGTGCTTCGAGAGTTATTTTAAAAACAATCTTCATAATAAAATGTTAAAAAAGAATTTATGTATAAAATGTATCGAGCACACTAATCAGCATTTGCCGGATTGGTTTGCACTAAATGATTGTAGAGAACATAAAATTAAAATTCTTGATTTTCTACTTTTAGTATTAATTAGAAAAAATTGTATTTGGATAAATGATCAAAACAACGTATTCAAAACTGCAATAAGAAGAATGGAAGTTTATCGACGATAGCGAATCATATCGTAAAAATTTTCATTCATTCGAGTAAGAAATTGAAATTCTAAATTAAAAGTACACAACGCATTTACATTTCCATACTGAAATCAATTATTTGTTTTTTCAAAATTTGGCAACATTCGATGATCTTAAAATTTCATATACGGCCAAGAAGTTATTATTGAAATTGAATTTGTTAAAATCATAGCTATTAAACCCAATTGCACACAGCAGAGAATCGTGATAATAAATATTGAAAAATATTACACACATACACACCATTTGGAATTTTATGAAAACAAAAAAATTCAGTTCAATTCTTCCATAAGAAGTCGTGTACACAAAAAAAATGCGATTCTAAGTTGAAAATACACAGAATTTACGCTTCTTATAGCAACATGAATGAAAAAAATAATAAATACATTTTCTCAAGAAAAAGAGAAAAATATCGAATTGGTAAATGCCAGTTGAATAAGAAAATTCAAAAGAATTGAAAATTTTAAAGAATTTATACGAATACAAACACCAAAAACTTTTGAATAATATTTTTAATAAGAGATGGCGTAGTTTTATCCACCTAGAAATCAGAAAAATCTGAAAAAAAATTTCTTCTACTTCTATACTCTAGTTAATATTTACTTAATGGTACAATATAGTAAAAAGTGTGCAGCAAGTGGCTCTAAAATACAAAAAATTAAAAGTGCGCTATTTCGAAGTAAAAAGAAATCTCAATAAAAGTGGGGGAGGCAGAAAAGATTTTCCTTACATGTAGAAAATGAATGCAATATTTGTAAGCCGCACTAGGGCTTCTTTTAGTGCAGACTTTGCAATAGAATCCAGTCATTGAAAGTAGGCATGTTTATACTATTGTAAACAGATCTAAAGTTTTATTTTACCTTCCAGAGGAAGTAGAACTTCAGTCAAACGAAAGCAGCGAAGATTCTTTATCTGCATTGTCTGGAGTACAAAGGGGTCGTGGAGGTAAAACGTGTATATTAACGTGGATAACGAATATATATCCAGAATTTTTTTGCAGGTCGTAATTCTCTAGGAAAGGCATTGGAAAATGCAATTGATAAATGGGAGGATGCCCAAACGCGTTTACAACAAGAATATTTAAAAGATCAGGAAAGATTGTAAATACAACAACAAGAATTTGACGAAAAGATGGCCAACCAAGAGCAAGAATTTTTGAAAAATTGGATATGCTCTTGGAGATTCCCCAAACAATATTTTCTATGTGCAGGAGCAATGAAAAGTTATTTTTAGTGCTGATATATGCATGCAATAGCAATATAATTGGAATTCCTTATTTTTAACAAATTTAAAAGATGAATTAGTTAGTACTGAACAAATGAAGTATTATTACTATTTTTATTTCAAAAATTATTTATTATTATGATTTAAAAAAAATCAATTATTATTGTTACTCTTTTTATTTAAAAAACAATGAATTACATATAAAATATCCTTTTAAATAAAATTATGATTTGTTAAATATATTTATATTTATATATTTTAGAGGAAAGACAAAAAGACTTATTCCTAACGTGCTCTAGACTCTTTCTCACTTGCTTTTATGAAATCTGTGAGAACACACTACGCTCTGCGTTGTACTACGTGTAATCATTTCTATATAAATTGATGAGATGTTTGCAGCGCTGCAAAGCTCTCCTCAATTTATATAGAAATGATTACATGTGGGTTGTACACATTCAGAGCACGCAAGTAAGAGAAATATTTGATGCCCTTTGTGAACGCAGTTCACGATGATGTTGAAATGTTCACTGGCGTATCATTGGGAACAACTGAACAACATGTGGATGCAAGAAGTGCACGAATTATTCGTGACGATGAAGATTTAAAGAAGCTCAGTGAATGGCTCTCTTCGCATTTTCCTTTTTCAAGAATGGAAGAATTGATGCCAATTGGAACTGGAATCATCGGAACTGAAAAAACTGATTGCCACAAGTCTCGTGAAGTAGGCCTTCTTGGTATTAAAAAAATAATTGTTAGCAACTTTGAATCAGTGAAATTTAAACGTGATAGAAGAGTTCTTACTCTAGCGATCGCTAACAGCAGTATTAAAATTCATGACAACATAGTTCCCATTAACGCAGAAACTTTATTTCAGGGAATGTGTATAGTGAAACAATCAGAAGAGGAATTGCAGCAATATCTTAAATATGAACTTGCTCCTTTTCCCATGTCTCTTTTTCGGAGCAAGGAATGCGTAAAGGCACTAAGTCATCTCTTTTTAAAATTTTCTCACCGGTTTCTCCTAA
This sequence comes from Xylophagus ater, assembly GCA_963422695.1. Classification (NCBI taxonomy): domain Eukaryota; kingdom Metazoa; phylum Arthropoda; class Insecta; order Diptera; family Xylophagidae; genus Xylophagus; species Xylophagus ater. The sequence continues at coordinate 10,318,301 of OY730482.1, read as the reverse complement.
CATTGAAAGTAGTAACAGCATAAATGTTGTGGATGGCGGTTATCTTCTACATCGAGTCGTTTGGAGTAAAAATCAATCATTTGCATCGATCTGCTCCAATTATATTCTATATATCCAGAATCATTATGGTGCAAAAGCCATCATTGTATTCGATGGTTATCCTAGTGGCACAGCTGATAAAAGTACCAAGAGTGCAGAAAGAGCACGTCGATCGAGAAAAAATTATTGTATAGAGATAAACTTTGATGAGACAATGGAAGCTAATGTTTCTCAAGAAAAGTTCTGATCAAATGAAAAAAATAAAGTTCGCATGATTTCCATGCTCCGAAAAAAATTTTAAGAACATAACATAGCAATGATACAAGCCGTCGAAGATGCAGATTTATTAATAATCAAAACAGCAGTTCAAATGTCTCCATCGCATGCTTTAGTTTTTGTTGTAGGTGAAGATATAGATCTCCTTGTCCTTTTAACTGCGTTAGCAAGATCTCTTCAAAACGTTTATTTTAGAAAACCTGGCAAAGGAAAAATCGTTGAAAAAATTTTCTCTCCTCGTAGCTTGAAATACAGTGACGTTGTAGCTAATAATATTTTATTTTTACATGCATTCAGTGGTTGCGATACCACGTCTTATCTCTATAATAAAGGTAAAATTAAATTTTTCAATCTACTTCAGAACAATAAATCACTGAGTGAATCAATACAAGTATTTAAAGATGAGGATGCTAACAGCGAAGATATCATTTGTGGTGGGGAAAAATTTTTGGTTGCACTTTACAAAATAAATAATGCTGACGTTACCTTAAATGCTTTGCGTTACCAACATTTTATTAAATGCATAACAAAAAATAAATTTACATTGGCCTCTTTGCCCCTACAAGCGATGCTGCACGATATCATTCTTTGCGGACCTACCATCAAGTTCAATTATGGCACAATAAATCCAAGAATGCAGGTGATTGGGGATGGAAGAGTAGTAAATTCGGATTTACTCCAATACTTATGTTGAACGACCCTGCACCTGAAGTTCTGTTAAAATACATTTCATGTAAATGTAAAAAAGGATGTGGGACAACATGCAGATGTAGAAAAGCAGGTCTAAAATGTTCGATCATATGCGCCACTTGCACAGGAATTTCATTTAATGTTCCGGAAATAATATCTAATTGCGACGATGAAGATGATGAACCATCTGAAATCAGTCAATTTTTGTCCTTCCAAATGCCAGATGATGATCCTGAAGAACAAGAGGAAAATTCTCAGGTAGAGTGCATAATCTCTGATAAACTATGTTCTTCAACATTAACTGATTCAGAACAACCGGGTTCATTAATGAATGCAAGAAAAGTCAAAACGTCAAATCATTAATTATCTCCAACAACATGATGAATGCTTCGTGCTACCGAGTTAAAAACAGCCGCCCTATTACTCTACCTCTACGGTGGTGTGCAAAGGGGTAAAGTATAAGAGTAAAAAATTAATAAACAGCGAGAAATTTCGTTCAGAAATCAAATTTTCCAAGAAATTGATGAAAATGCTCACCTTCTACGCACTGTAGCTTCAAAACTATAAACTTTAGAAAAAAATATGTTAAGCAAAAAATGTAGAGAATTGTGCGCTCTACATTTTTTATACTAACCTCAATCATCGTATCTCGCACCAGAAACGAGATAATCGCGAAAAAGCGATTTTCCACCCCTTTAACCCGGTGTGGGGTGCGAGCGGCACCCCCCCAAGGTCGAAAACTTGGAATTTTTCATAACTCACCTAACTGAACAATCATGCCAAATATAAAGTTCCCTATACCTTTTGCAAGTTAAAAGCACCCATTGACTGGGCTATATAGTTTATAATATTCTCCAGCGGCTTTTCAAACGTCCAAAAGCTATTTTTTTCACTCGAGCCGAATTCAAATATGAATTGAAATTCTCTTCATAATCTTTTAAATTTCTGCTTATGTAGTCCTTCATAAGATAGGGTAGCAGCGGATAGGTAGGATCTCCAATAATATAATAGTCGATTTCCATTCCATTCCATTCCCTAAGAGTATTATTAGGGCCCTATACAATATGGTAAATGCTATTATTTCATTATTACAGTTTAATGAAATTACTTTTGGAAAGAGGATATCCTTATTTTGGAAAAGGTATGAATGCTTAAAAACAGAAGCATCATGCACACTTCCAGGAAATTTACAGGAAACATCACGAAATCTATGAAATAAAATTAAGTGTAGATTAGGATACAAAACATTAAATTAATAATAAGTTAAACGTATGAATTATTACAGTAAGTTGTGATCCACGACTGCTTGTAACACAATAGACGCCCACCCTTTTCTGTTTAGAAAATCTTTTCTACCCACAGAAGGTGGTAATATTGGAATATGAGTTCCATCGATGCAACCAATTATTTGCGGAAGATAACATTTTTCTTCAAAATATTCACTAATTCTTTTAGCTTCTTCATCATTTGGAAACATAATAGTTTTCGCTAAGAATTCAGTTATCAGAGCCTCTACAACCTGTAGGAAAAAAACAAGAATATAGGAAACTAAAACATAACCCAGTTAAATGACTACAAACCTGAAACTCCATCTTTTTTACTGTACATTTGTGCACTCCAAAGATACTTCCTACTACTCTATATTCGGCACAAGATACCAATTTATATAAAGCTACTTGCTTTTCTGCAGATGTAGCTCTAATATTGTTGTAGACTGGGTTTTCTCTCGGCTCCAAACAGCGCAGTTCTTCACATATGTAATAAAAGATACATTTGGATACACGGAAGTCCTGAATCCACCTTTCCTCGGAATAAATCTGCATAATAGATCTCCACTGGCGATCGGTTCGCACTAAAAATTCAACTGATCTGTACACTGGATGTACAGAAGTCAACAGTTGCTGTAATAAGTTGAATTTATTTTCATGATAATTTCTTTTGAGCGCTCTAAAAATAAAGAAGATGAAGTCCAATAATTAACTGGTAATAAAAATCATATTCGACCATTACCTGACTTTATTTAAATAAACTTTTTTTTGCCTTTTTTTCTTTTGTAAATGCTTCGCAACATACACTTTTATAAAACTAATAATTTGTTCGTCCATTCAGTAAAATATTTTCACAATTGACAGCAGCGAATTGAATAAAAAGTAAGGTTAGGGTAAAAGCGCGCAGAAACGCAACAGCTGAAAGGACCGAACCAGTCCACGCGTACCGGTTCGGTCTGCGCATAAACGAGGTGTGTTTTTGAAGCAGCGTTTTTAGATCGTACTGTCAATTTTGGAGGGGAAAAAAATTGCATTTTTTTAATTTCTGATTTTTAGTACGTTTCGGATTCCAAACCAAATTCTTTTCAATTAATTGATCAAACTTAAAAAATATGCAATATGAAGTGTTTAATTTCTGGGTGTAATAACAAAGAACATCGAAAAATTCCTGGAATTTCCTTTCACAACTAAGTTTGACATATTTTTTATTAAAATGGGCGAATTTTCATTATTGCCGTATAAAAGAAAGTTTGTATGGTGTTTATTTACTTATTATTAATCAAATAGAAATTGTTTTTATGAATCAAGCTTGAATCTAGATCGTAGCGCGAAATCCCTTTTTTTTATTTTAATTAAAACGAAAACTAGCCGTGGCATTTGTTTGGTTAAAATGGGGGCAATTCTTTAAATTCGTCGAAGTTTTTGAAAATTCAGCATTTTCAGTTTTAAATGCCTTTTTTGGTTTTAAGGTTTCAAAAAAATGAGAATCTACGTATGAAATGGTTATTGGTTTACGCAGGAAAAAAAAATATATATGTTTATAATTATTGTTTAATAATTTAATTTTTTATGTTTAAGAGAAACTTGATTTTTGGAACAAATAACGCAAACATTTTTTTGCAATTCGGATATTCCAGAATGCATGAGCTTTTGGCCCATTTACGAATTCATATTTTTGACGCCACCACCCCGCCGCACACATAGGTAATAAAAATGCGAGTGTATTCCAAAATTGCTTCAATTTCCCCTGCGAAAGGCCCATCCATATTTGCCACAATCTAAGATTTTAGCGAACTTAAACGCTGAGTAAATGGTGTGGTTTTGAAATTGACTATGGTAGATGATCTTCTAGTGAATTATACTTAATATTTTGGGTAATATTACTGCTTCTTGGTTTGTATGATTTTTAAAGTTTCGCTTAGTTTGCATTAATTTGCATTTTAGTTTTAATATTGTCGTTCACTAAATCTTGTTAATTCTAATGTTCGGCTTCTTTTTAATCTGCCTATTAATCCTTTCTCATTTAATAGATTCACCGCAAGGTCGTTAGGGTGGTCTCGCAGTCTTGTTTGGTAATTTTTCGTGAATTCAGCAATTTCTATTTTACAGTATTTACCTGTAGATCACTATGCATTGCAACGTTCGGTACGTATTTTGGAGCATTTGCGATTATTCTCAGTGCCTTATTCTGAAATTTTGGATTTTTTCGATGTTTGACGTACTGGCGGTGCCCCACAGTTGAATACCATGGATCCAAATTGGTTTAAATATTGTTGCGTGCTACCACTTTGGTTCGATGTTATAAAAATGATAACACTTTTTATTTATGTGAATTTAGTGTGTAAACTTTATTTACAATTATTTCTGCGTTAACAATTAGTCTTAAAAATATTTGTCTATCAATAATTTAATTATTACAAAATTATTTATCACAGTTTATTCACAATGAAACACACTGTTAATCACTTTTTAATCAAATTACTTTTACAATCCTTTAGTAAACCAACCACAAATAATCATGTTTCAAATCACTATTTTTATACAATCTCGGACGAAGTTGGACTTCAACTGTACTTGTTTCAACGATGTTTCCCCTTATATACTCATCGTTTTCAACTCGAGAAGCTTCTCAGTATTCATCGAAACGTGTTTTCTACATAATTCAAGAACTGTCAAAGTGAAAGAACGAATGTCAATAAATTTGTTGTTTTTCTTAGAATGTTTGATGATTCTCCAAGAACATCAAACATTCTAATTCGTTCTTTTGAATTATTTCAATTAATTTTAATTAATTACGCGTCAAAGTGTTTAAATAAGTCAAATATAGTGCAGTATTATCTTGTATATCATTAGCTTACTTTCCATTGATAGTGTGGAGTGTCTTCCGATTAACCAGTCCATACTCCGTAGTTTTAAGGTTAGTTGCTTTCGTTTTGCTTCAATATGTTTACGCCAAGTAAGCTTTCTGTCTAAATGCATACCTAAATATTTTGCTTCTTCTGCCTGTGGTATTATCCGGTTATTTAGAGTTATCGTAGGGCAGGTGTCTCTTCAAAGTGAATGTGACGTATATTGATTTTTTCTCGTTAGCTTTAATTCGCCATTTTTTTAAACCATGACGCAATTTGTTGTAAGTTCTCTTGAAAATATTGTGTGGCGATTTTTGAATCACTATTTGATGACAGTATGGCGGTGTTGTCAGCAAAGGTTGATTTTGTTCGAGGGTGATTTGGTAAATCTGTTGTATATAGCAAGTATAGTATAGGACCTAGTACACTCCCTTGAGGAACTTCTGATGTTATTGGCATTAGTTTTGTATGCACTTCTTAGTATTTAACTAGGAAGAATCTGTCGGTCAGGTATGAATTGATGATTGGAAAATATGTATATGGCAAATTTAGTTTTAGTTTCAGTATTACTATAATATTGGCGACCTTCCATTGTGAAGGGAAGTGTCCTGTACGTATAATCGCAATGGATATCATAGTAATGAGTCTTGCTATTTCTTCTGGTATTTCTGTTAGGAATCGTCCAGTGATCAATTCATATCCGGGTGCCTTTTTTGGATTGGTGTAATTTTTTATGGTATTCTTTACTTCTGCTATTGACACCTTCATTATTGTCAGTGACATTTGATACGGAGTTTCCAGATAGTCATGGATTTCTTTTTCTTCTGTATCCGTTATTTCTTTACGGTACGGCTGGAAAACTTTGAAAAGATGCGCTGCAAATGCTGTTGTCTTTTAATTTGTTGCTGCGAGCCCAGTCTCCATTTTCTTTGCGGATCGGTATTATTTGTGTCATGGGTCGTCCTATTCATTTCGTCGCCTTCCACAGCCAAAAATTTGTTGCTTCTGTTGCAGATAGTCCCTCTAAGTAACTTTGAATAGACTCATTTTTTAGTTGTTGTAGCAATTTTTTTAAATTTCTTGTTTCAACATTTAGCTTCTTCTTATCCCCTGGTTGACGTGTGATTTGCTAATTTTTTCTTTTGCCTATAAAGGCACGTTTTCAGTTCTCGTACCTGGATTGATTTCTGGAGTAGCTTGCCTTGCAGCGTATTGAATTTCGCGAGTCAGATATTCTACAGATTCGCCAATGTTTTGGTTCGTTTTCAAAAGTACTGCCGTCATTATATTCCAATCGGTGAAGGTATTATGTAGTATTGGTGGACACGTTTTGGTTATGACTACTTATGACTACTTTGTAGTAATTCCCTTTTTAACACAGAAATCAATAACGTCTGGAATTTTATTTCTGTCTGTTGTCCAATAAGTTGGTTCGCTGGCTGATATGCATTCATATTTATTTGTCATAAGAGTGTTACAAAGGATTTCACCTTTTGTTGTTGCAAATCTGGATCCCCAAAATTGGTGTTTTGCATTATAGTCTCCACCGGCTATTAATCTGGCTCAAGCGTGTTGGAATATTCTTGAAATTGGCTGTTTTATTGAGTGGACAATATATCGCTGATAATGTTAGTGGCCCACGTCAATCTTCAATCACTATACTTGTTGCCTGGAGATGTTCCTTTGCATATTTTAAGTGTTTATGGTGTTTAATTGTTTTTTTTTCTATGATGATTGCTGTACCACTGCCCTTCCACTAGGATGTTTAGTATCGTAGATGTCGCACCGTGGTATTTTCATAAAATTTCGGCTAGTAAAATGCGTCTCTGATATTAATAAAACGTCGATATTGTTCCGTCTAATAAATGTTTTCAATTCATGCTGGTGTTGTGTCAGCCTGTTGGCGTTCCATAGAACAATTCGGAGAGAATGATCCATATTTAATTCAGCTTGTTTAACAAGGCTGTTATTAAATTCAGCATTGTTCTGATGGCTTCTCTCAATTTGTTTCGGTTTTCTATCTGTCTAATTAAAAGCTGCTCTGCGTTCGTAGGTAGTTCGTTGTTCCGTTATGTCTGGTGTTGTTATTGCGTGCTTCTGGTTCATCGACTCTTGTTATCTATGCGTACGTTGTCCGCGGTGCATTTTGATTTGTTTGAATTTGTGGCTACCTTAGGTGTTGCCTTTGTGATATTCCCTGAGGAATTGGGTTGTTTGTTGGCTAGGTTGACTACTCCCAATTTTTTGGAAATTTTCTGTTCCGTATATCCTGGCATACTTGGCATCCCTTATAATTTACCGGGCGTTTATCCCTGCATAGTACACAAGTTGCAGCATTGTTTCTGCTGTTAGTGCATTCTGTTGTTGGATGACTGAGTACATTTTACGCATTTGAATGTTCTGGAACAGTATGATTTGGTGTGGCCGTATCGTTGACATCTTGCACATTGTGGGATTATCCTTTTCTTGTGTGGCTCTTCAAATTGCACTCTTATATATTGGAGGTGGTTTATATTGTATATCTCCCAGTTATTTGGTTTTGGTTTTAGACTGATATAAAATAGAGATAGTGGTTCTTTGGTTATTCTACGCTTTACATTGAAGATACTTATTACTTCGTGACCATACTCTTCTTATTCGTTTTTTTAGCTCTGGTCCACATAATGATGTATGCGTGTGAAAATTGGTTTTCTTCGAAGTTAAAATCCTGGTTATTTTTCCAAAGTTTTCAATTGAATTTGGTTGAAGACGTATTTGATTTCCACCCATTATTTTAAGGTCAAAACCGTCCTTTTGAGTGTCACCAAAAGTTTTGTCAATGGCTTTATGTCAATGACGTCTGGAATATCTATTGGTGGAGGCTTTCTTAGTTCTTTCTGAGTATTGGCTTCCGTATGGTTTGTAACATCATATTTTGTTATTGCTTCTGGATTGTTTTGCAGTGCTTGGAAGCGGTTTTCCGTGTTTATTCTCCTATCAAAGTATTCGTCTACTATATTTTGTTTTCTAGTTTTGTTTGATTCCAGCGGGCTAATTTTCCTACTCTTCTTGTTTCGTACTCCCTGCCACTTGGTCTTACTATCAGGCTCTCTGCGAAGTTGGAAAACAGTTGGCTTATTTATTGTTCGTTGCTGCTGTGTAAGGCGGTTTGTAATGTACCTTTTGTGTCGAGGTTTCCATTGCCCCTGAAAAATCCGCAATGTCAGCTTCTAGTGACGATGCAATTCACAGTGTTCCTGGGCTGCTACCGTGAATTTGGCTCGTCACTTCAATGAACTTATTATTTCCATTTGTGCTGAGTGCTGTTATAGTGTTTACGTTTGCACTTTTTAGTGGAGTTCTTGTTGTTAGTTTACTCTTTTCAAAGTTTGTTAAATTGTTTATTTTATTTGTTTCGTTCATGTTTTGGTCCCACGAGTTGCTAGGGAACGGACGGTCCACCATGCCAGAGCCTCGCTTGACATGGCAAGGCTATGCTACTCTCTGTGTTGCCCGGCCTCAGAGAGGCTCCGTTTGAGGTAGCTCGATATTTCCCCGGGCTATGAACCAATCCACTAGGCACGGGTCACATGACACCATTGGATTTCGTACTCAATACTTGGCCTGAAATCTACCTGCATTACTTCACCCATTAAAGGTAAAGCAAACGAAAGTTCGATGAACTAAATTTTTTTTCTCTATAATCTATTTATAGAATCTTGAAATAGGTAAAAAGCTAATTTTTGTATATCTTATGAAAGAAATTGGGCACATAGCTTCCAATTTTATAGTTTAATAACCCAACTATTATAATAATATAATATACTATTTTATATAAATCTGTTCGTCCCGAACAGAATTCTCTAGACTCGTCTCGTGCAAGTTACTTAATCAGTTTTGGATCATTCTCATTTTCGCTTTTAGGGATTTTTTTTTTTTAACACTTCAGATATGCTTAATACAAGCACAGCAAAATATCATTCATAATCATATCGAATAAACCATAAATCGAATGGATATGCTCATCTCATCATTAGTGTCAAAGGGAGGAGAGGTAAGAGCAATATTAGTAAGACAGTGGTAAAATTAGTCGGAAAAGAAAAAAAAAATTCCATCACCTAACCGCTACCTTCAACCCACCACCACCATCAATCCGCTCCCCATTAACTGACACAAAATAAGATAAATAAAATATATATTATGTTAGTCTGTTAAAAATTAATAATACGTATGGTCAACAACCGATAGAACACGGAAGAGGCCATCCGATAAAGTTTACACTCGCGATGATACTGCGGATTCTTTAGCCAGCAGACTCTTCAGTCTCTCCTTGCTTAACGAAAAGTCAAAGTTTCCAGAGCTGTTATTTGTATTTATTAACATTCTAGTAACAGGCTCAAACCTTCCATAGTCAGTAAATAAATAAATGAAATATAAAAAATAATAACTATCCCTTTCGATAAATACAACACGAACACAAAATAAATAGGTGCCGGATGCAATTACCAAGAAAGAAAAATATCAAAATAATTTGAAAAAATTTCCTCTTTTTATTATGTAGGTTCAAAGTTACAGAAATTCCAATACTCCTTAATTTAGCATTTGAATTCAAAGAAATTCGAATCATAAATTAACTCAATTCAGGGTCCAAGTTCTAAAGATTTCAAATTGTTTTCTCGCTATAAAAACTCAATTTACGATAATATAAAATTTAAATAGTATATAATGTAAAATGTTCCTATATTTTATCTAAACTAATAAATGAACATTTTAAGTTCTATTCATATGTTTCAAACACCACATTGTCCCTAAAATCCAAATCCAAAAAAAGGCGTTATATCGATACTGTTCCACGCACGTGTAACATAATTTAAAAAGAATCAACGATCGAATTGATTCAGTGTTCTAGTTTTAATTAAGCATAATTAACAAATATTTCCTGATATATTTCGTAATCGATGATTTATATCAACTTATAATTTCATAACAATATTTTTAGTAAATATTGTCAAATATGCAATTTTATAGAATTATGCACTACTTATAGTTTTATAACTCTTATAGGTCATTCAAATACCTACTTTTTTGTATATACAAGTATATTTTTACTTAGTCAACATTTTACCTTTAGTTTTAGGTGTCACAATTTGTATAAATAGTGTAACTATTTTGAATAAACTTCAGTGCAAACTCAACAGATACCATGTACGTCGTTGGACAAATTTTTTTAAAATTTAACATTATCTAAAACGAGACAAAAAAGTATCCGGAAATATATAAATATCGTTCACTCGAAAAATTTCATTATTTCCTAAAAAAAGAGATTTTAAAACACGGAAAAACATTTGGCTTTTTTTAAAGGAAGCAAAAAAAAGCGAAAAAACACGAGAGCAAACTTTATAGCAAACATTCGTAGTTTCCACCAAGCGCGTGTGGTGAATTATGTTTTCGAAAAGTGCTTTTAAGATCAAAAGCACCTTAACTGAGAATGAGCTTTCTACTTACGGTGTGTCGGGTTGTTTGGTTCTGGTCTACACTTTGGATTGATCTAAATAATTATATGAAAGGTTAATTCGGGTGATTGGACTTGAACATAGAGTAAATATAACCTTTTATAGAGTGTAGAAGTAGAAGCAATTTTTTTTCAGATTTTTCTGATTTCTAGGTGGATAAAACTACGCCATCTCTTATTAAAAATATTATTCAAAAGTTTTTGGTGTTTGTATTCGGATAAATTCTTTAAAATTTAAAATTCTTTTGAATTTTCTTATTCAACTTGCATTTACCAATTCGATATTTTTCTCTTTTTCTTGCGAAAATGTATTTATTATTTTTTTCATTCATGTTGCTACAGGAAGCGTAAATTCTGTGTATTTTCAACTTAGAATCGCATTTTTTTTTGTGTACATGACTTCTTATAGAAAAATTGAACTGAATTTTTTTTTGTTTTTATGAAATTCCAAATGGTGTGTATGTGTGTAATATTTTTCAATATTTATTGTCATGATTTTCTGGTGTGTGCAATTGGGTTTAATAACTATAATTTTAACAAATTCAATTTCAATAATAACTTCTTGGCCGTATATGAAATTTTAAGACCATCGAATGTTGCCAAATTTTGAAAAAACAAATAATTGATTTCAGTATGGAAATGTAAATGCGTTGTGTACTTTTAATTTAGAATTTCGATTTCTTATTTGAATGAATAAAAATTTTTACGATAAGATTCACTATCGGCGATAAACTTCCATTCTTCTTATTGCAGTTTTGGATACGTTGTTTTGATCATTTATCCAAATACAATTTTTTCTAATTAATACTAAAAGTAGAAAATCAAGAATTTTAATTTTATGTTCTTTAACCAATCCGGGAAATGTTGATTAGTATATTAATATTAATATTAATATTAATATTAATATTTAATGTTAAAAGCAATAGCGCCAGGTATTTATTACGATATTTTGCATCAGCTGAAAGAAGTTTTCAAACATAGTGATCCAAAAGTAAGGCAAACATTGTTTTTGACGAAGTCCGCGTTCGTCGAGGTATGGAATATAATTGCAAACAAGACCTAATTGAAGGTGTTATAGACAATGGATCTGAAAGGAAAAATATTCAAACAACTGAGGTGTGTACGTTTCTAATCAGAGGCTTATTGTCCAATTGGACCTATATAATAGGGCATATATTATCGGCAGGTCCAATCCATGGATCGGATTTGAAAAAATTGATTCTGGAAATTTTAAAAGAATGCAAAAATTCCAATATTGAAATATCAGTTCTTGTATGTGATCAAGGATCTAACAACAAAAAATGCTATACATTGCTAGGAATTTCTTCAGAAAACCTGTTTTTTTATTTTCCAAGTATAACGTATTTTTGCATTATTTGATATCGTTCATCTAATAAAATCATTTAGAATCATTCTTTATAATAAACATATAGTAACTTAAAATCGGCCTATAGCCGATTTTTTGATGCCCTATGGTAGAAATAGGACAGAAAAACAGTCAAATCTAACAGTATTTCAAAGTTTTTTCTTCATAACTTTGTTTCCTCTTTCCAAAATTTCCTTTAATTCGCAGGTAACCTAGGCCTTAATAGGACAAATCCAATCCGCAAATCAGTATGTTAGTTTTTAAAGTACATCAAAAAAACTTTGTTTACAAACTGATTTTCTCCTAGGATTATTTCTTTCTCCACTATCCCTGGACCGATTTTGCTCAAATTTAACATGATATCGTCTATTTGAGTATTTAACCAATATAATTAATTTAAACAAAATTGATTCACAAATTTTCCAGTTAAATCCGAAAAACCATATAAAAAAACGACAAAACTTTCCGGTCACCCTCGTTCTTGCTTAATAACTTCCCTCCCCCTAAGTCGATTTTGCTGAAATGCAATACGAAATCCGCTATAGCAATAACCAAGTAGCATTCTAAATTTCATCAAAATTGGTTGGCACGTTTTTGAGTTATTTTGTCCACGGACAGACGGCAGTACATTTAGCATTAATATAGGGAATTGTTTTCAGAATTTTGGCTCATTTTCCAAAACCAATTACCCCAATTAGTTCTGCCTGAATTCCACAATTTTTTTCATAAATATTTTATAAAATATCACCATTTAAGCGCGCTATAATATAACTTGATAGGGTTAGAACTAGTAAAGGTATACGATTCTAAAGTCATCTATTGGAAAAAAACGCCACGAACTTTCTACTTAACTCAATATTTTAAGGTTTTTCTCTCCATAACTTCATTTCTTCATTCTCAAATTTGCCCAAATTCACAGGTAGGCTAGAGTCCAATAGCATAAACACGTTTCGTAAATTTGATTCAAATCGGTATATACATTTTTAAAATACATTAGAAAAACTTTATGAACAAGCTTATTTTAGGCTAGAACTATTTCTTTCTCCACTATCCTTGGACCGATGTGACTGAAATTTAATATAGTATCGTTTATTTATGTAGTTAATCTGCACAATTAATTTAAACAAAATCGATTGACAAATTTTCCAATTACATCCGAAAAGCCATAACCAAAAAACGACAAAACTTTCTGGTCACCCTGGTTTTTCCTTTATAACTTTGCCCCCCGCCGATCGATTTTGCTCAAATGCAATACCAAACGCAGTTAAGGACCAACCAACTTACATTCTAATTTTCAACAAAACCGGATAACGCGTTTTTGAGTTATCTTGTCCACAGACGGATGGACGGACGGACGGACATGCATAAATCGATATAACTTTTGATTCCCTGCACAACCATACCCTTGAAATTTTTCTGCGATGATTATTTTTATGCGTTACACACTTAGTGACAAAACTAATATACCCTCTGGTAGTACCTACCATAGGGCATAAAAACTTATCAACTCAAGATGGTGAAGTTTCATGGGACGTTATCAAAGAATTGTACGAATTTGATAAAAATAAAACCACGAAATTGTGTTGTAAACTTAAGGAAGAGCATACACAGCCAAATAATTTCCAAAAAATGATTGTTAAACTGGCTGTACAAGTCTTAAGTTGGTCTGTGGCTGCAGGAATTCGAGCAATAAATTCATTAAAAACGTTTAGCGAAAAGAGTTCTTTGATAGCGGAATCAACAGCTGCTTGTTGCGAAAAAGAAATAATTTTTTTGATGTCGCTAATGTAAATTTTATTGGCTCGAATAATCCATTTAAAAAACCATTGAGCAAAGGTAATGTCGGGTCTATTAATATACAGAAAAAAATGTTAAAATATTTTCAAGATATTTCAGTAAAATCAAAAACCGCAGCGAAGGTTTATGCTCTTGATGATTTGGTGCAGTATGCAAATGGAGTTTTGTTGTTGATTGACACAATTTCCGAGCTTGAAGGATTCAAATTTCTATTAACAGCTAAGCTACAACAAGACGTTTTAGAAAATCTGTTTTCTGTAATAAGATCCATGGGTGGATTTAATAGATACCCTTCAGCTAAATAGTTCTCAATACATGTAAAGTATCTCATTTCATAAAAGTATATTCGAACAGAAATGGTTGCAGAATATTCTAATTGTGAACCAGCTTGTGACTTCATTTATGATGAGTGCCACGCTGAAACGTTTAACAATTCCATAGATATAAAATAAAAGTCCACAAGCAATATATTGGAAGAGGATGACGATCGGATACAAGAGGTGTCATATGTTGAAAACTTTTTAAAAACTGACGTTGTACAGCAAAATACAATTTCATACTTTGTAGAATATATTGCTTATAAAATGACATCGAAAGTTTCTTGTCAGGATTGTCATGATTTGATAATGCATAAAGAAAAAGTCCTGGACATGCTAAGGCAGTACTTAATTTCGCATAAAAATTGTAATCATGGTACTTATTTGAAATGCCCTACAGAGACTTTCTTTCTCGTATGTGAAGTGCAAATAAAGTGCTTCGAGAGTTATTTTAAAAACAATCTTCATAATAAAATGTTAAAAAAGAATTTATGTATAAAATGTATCGAGCACACTAATCAGCATTTCCCGGATTGGTTTGCACTAAATGATTGTAGAGAACATAATATTAAAATTCTTGATTTTCTACTTTTAGTATTAATTAGAAAAAATTGTATTTGGATAAATGATCAAAACAACGTATCCAAAACTGCAATAAGAAGAATGGAAGTTTATGGCCGATAGTGAATCTTATCGTAAAAATTTTCATTCGTTCAAATAAGAAATCGAAATTCTAAATTAAAAGTACACAACGCATTTACATTTCCATACTGAAATCAATTATTTGTTTTTTCAAAATTTGGCAACATTCGATGGTCTTAAAATTTCATATACGGCCAAGAAGTTATTATTGAAATTGAATTTGTTAAAATTATAGTTATTAAACCCAATTGCACACACCAGAAAATCATGACAATAAATATTGAAAAATATTACACACATACACACCATTTGGAATTTCATAAAAACAAAAAAAAATTCAGTTCAATTTTTCTATAAGAAGTCATGTACACAAAAAAAAATGCGATTCTAAGTTGAAAATACACAGAATTTACGCTTCCTGTAGCAACATGAATGAAAAAAATAATAAATACATTTTCGCAAGAAAAAGAGAAAAATATCGAATTGGTAAATGCAAGTTGAATAAGAAAATTCAAAAGAATTTTAAATTTTAAAGAATTTATCCGAATACAAACACCAAAAACTTTTGAATAATATTTTTAATAAGAGATGGCGTAGTTTTATCCACCTAGAAATCAGAAAAATCTGAAAAAAAATTGCTTCTACTTCTACACTCTATAAAAGGTTATATTTACTCTATGACTTGAACCACAATTGTGAAATATGGATTTTTAATATATTGCAATTTTAATTAATAAGCATATAATCTATTTTTCGCAATTTAAATAATTAACGGGAATTAATGGCACGTTTCAAGAACATAATTCTTGATTGAGTCAGTTGATGATCAGCCACAAAATAGTGAAGTCGGTTTAATAAGTTAAATAAATAAAGTGTAAATTGTGTTAAAGTGAATAAATAGCATAATTTAAATAAGAAAACTCAAAAAATGTTGTTTTAATATTAATATAACTACACCACAACCACCACACGCGCTAGTATGCGTTTAGCTCGCGGATATCGTTTCGCTTCCACGCGCACACATTTGTTCGGTGGGGACTGATCGGCAAACATTTACACGTTCAAAATGTGCGTGAACAAAATTTGCTCGTGCGCGAAATGCGCGCTGCTTCTGTGGTGGGGACGAGCAGCGGTTCAGGTCACGCCGCAAGCGCGTGCTGCGCGTTTGGTGGTAACACACCTTAAGAGAAGTTAATAAAGGGCTCACTGCATATGCAAATGTTAAAAAACAATTTACTTTCAGGAAATCATTGTGTTTATATTGTCACTATAGCACTCGTACACCCCATATTCAATATTAAAATTATTAGTTAGCTGCGATATTGTTACGCCTCTAAATTTTTTTTAGTAATTAAGGGACCGAATTCCTCGTTAACGAATAGATTCTGTTCATGATATTTTTTATCACCTTTGAAAGCAACAATGTACACTGAAGGGCATAAAATTTTCTTTATTCTTTCTGTTTTGGAACTTCAAAAGGAAAAAACGTTATTCTCGAAATGCATATTTTTATTTTTAATATTTTATTTCATTGTGACTAATAAAAATACCAATTTTTGTCGCACACTTAATAATAAAAAATAAAGTTTTCAATCAAAATTTGTCATGCTATTTCCCCCTATTGCGCTTGAATTTTTTGAAAATCATAAAATATCAGCTGGTTGTATAGTTGCATTGTATAATAGTGAATTTTGGTTACACAAGCAAAAAAAAAATTATATTTTTGTTCAAAATGAATACTGAATAAGTTCGAAAGGGAAACGGATTAGAAAAGAGTTTTTTGGGAAACATTTTCTTTGGTGACGAGAGTTGTGGTAGTTTTTTTCTGAATAAAGCGCACCTGAAAATTAAAAAAATGTTTTTTTTTGCATTGAAAATTAACATTTTTCTTGGACACTTTTTTCTCGAAAAAAAATGTCAACAAAAGAAAAAAACAGATTGAAACCAAACTTGCATGCAAAGGAGTTTAGTTTGATCTCCGAAATTGTGAATTTTGTTTTGTTATATATTGTAAATGTAAAAAACGATAGTTTTTGTGATTATGAAAGAATTTTTGAAGGGGGTGGGAAAACTTCGTCGATAGAAAAAAAAGTTAAAATGTTTTAGTTTGTTACTGACATAAATTAAAAATAAAATAAAATTAAGGGGGCTCGTCACGCGACTCGATTATTTTTGCGAAGACTTTTCGCAAGTTTGACAGAAGATTCTGATTGGTTAGGGAAAACTTAAAATAATCTGTACCAGTGGCAACGTATCGCAAATATAATTTTTCAGTTTAGTATTTTAGTATTTTAGTATTTTCAAATTTTTAATTGAAAATGATCAATTAAAAATTCTACACATTTTATTCACTTTCATAGTTTTTCGTATTCATTTCCAAAAGAAAATCCCGTTAAAATAAATTGAAAATTGTATTTGTCAAAAAAATTTTTTCGCAAGATAATCAGCTCCAGGGCATGTTTATTTCTGACATAAGCTTCGCAAATCTGCGAAATCTTTTAAGCATTTTGATTGGTTGAACGAATTGTCAAAAATAATCAAATAATTCCGCAAGCTTGCGAAGTTACGCGTGACAAGCCCTATTGTGTAAATTTATTGAATTAAAATTATTAGAATTTGGTTAAATTTGATTAATTTTAACTAATCAATTGAATCAGATTCTAAAAGAAAAGTTATAATATAATCTAACAAGAAAAGGGATTACATAAAAGTTTTTTTTCTAATGTACATTACTCTTTGTCCATAGTAGTAATGTTATATAATGCTTAACACAAAAAGAGAGGAAAGAAGAAAAGAAGAGAATTGGTTGCTGATAAATAAAAGAATTGTTCGTAAAAATAAAAAAATTCACTTTATTATTGCTTCTTACTTCCTAAATAATTATTTTGGGTTTACTTTAACTCAATACGGTTTAAACAATAACCAAAAAAGTAACTTAACAAAAGTTATTCTTAAAAAATATCAAAATACTCTCGCACGGCTCTTTGGCAAAGTTGTACCGGAAAATGAATGATAACTTAATTAAAGTTGACTTGTGTGCAAATAATTTTCCTCTTGACTTGGGAAGAAGTTAACGTTTGATGGTGATTAAGATATAGATTTTTACTACAGACTTCAAACAAGAAAAATTGGAATTTATTCGTTGTACCCAAATAATCCTCGTTTGCAGGCCTATAGCCAGCAGACATAAAGAAATAATCTTGAAGCTCAGAATTGATATTGGTGTTAGTAACCTGAAAGTCAATTCTTCGCTATTGCAATGGTTTTTTGTAAATACAAAGAGTTGGTATTTATTCAATGAAAGTTCTAAGTTTTTGAATGCAAAATATCGGTGTTTATTCGATTCGATTTATTCGAATAAATCGCACTCAGAATCTACGGAGAAATATCCTCTATCTCTGAAATGACAAAGATTTTTGAATGCGAAATATCGGTATTTATTCGATGTATCCGAATAAATCGCACTCAGAAATAAATTAGTTTTTTGTTATGTCCAAAATTGACTTGATATAAGAAACTCGAATATCAATTGCAATGTTTGCAATTTTGATTACAAACAATTGGTTTTGATTCGTTGTACCCAAATTGATCGTATTCAAATTTATGAAATCACTTACCTATGCTTGGTGTTTCATCGTGAGCATTTTCACAATCGAAAGATTTGTTCTATAAAAAATGTCCTGACTAAGAAAACTGAAAAATTATCGAACCTTCAAACAAATTAAAATAAAACTCGTGTCTCATACACGAACAACGATATTTATTAATTTCAATAATTTACAAGAGAATCGACCATTCATTACCGTTTCAAATTAAAAAATAAAAATTAATAAGAGGAGAAAAAACAACGACCCGATATCAACGACGTAAAAACAAATTCTCCTAATTTTTTCACCCTGCAAACTCGATCTTAAAAATTAAATCCATTTTTTTCCAAGGCCTGTAATGGTTCGATTTTGAGGAACCTGATATTAAAAGAAACAATTGCACCAAAAGAAAAAAAAAGATTCCTGCATTGAATATTTCTGGGGAGTACGAAAAAAAAATGAAGTTGGTTGCGATTGTTCGGTATATTATGACAGAATTGAAGTTCAGGGAATAGTTTACAGGAAATGATTTTTTTTTTATGAGGGAGATCGATGAAGGAGGTTGAACGAGGAGGTTGAATCTGAGTGGTGTGAAAAGATGGGTCGAATTTTTTTTTAACGCGAGACACAATTTATTTAAAATTAGAAATTTTTAGAAAAGTTTATTTGAAATAAATATTTAAAACGGAAAAAGAAAGTGAAGTCACCAAAAGAAAAAAAAGGAATAAAAGGGGAAAAAGGAAGAAAAGGAAGAAAAGAAACAAAATAAGAACTATAATTTTTTTCATTATTGAATTAAAGTTAAGAAAAACAACATATAAAAAAAATAGAAAGAACCGCAATCTCGTATATATATAAAAAAAAGGATTCAACTTAAAATAATTAAAACGGAAAAAAAAGAAGGCAGAAAAATTGGGGTTATGTTCACCATGCGGTGACATTTGTATCAGCACTGCCTAGAACCAAAAAAAAAAAATCGTCTATAAGAATCCGGCTTCTTCTCCAACATCACAGTGGGAAACGGACACTTCATTGTTTATTTAAATCACCATCATCGTCAACATACTGATTCAACAAAAAAAAAATTTAAAAAATTACTTCATCATTTCCGATAAAAGAATGCATAGCAAAACTTAAATTTAGATCATCATCGTCCACAACATGGAATAATAAAACCAACATTTATAATCTTAAGGAACAACAGAAAAATACATCATATTTTATTTGACACATGTTCAAATATTTCATCGTTGGAAATTTGGAATTTTACGGAATTCCAACCTTCAATTTAAGGAGCCGCTATTACAGATAAGATTTTACCATCACAGTGGGAAACGGCCGTTTCATTGTTTATTTAAATCACCATCATCGTCAACATACTGATTCAACAAAAAAAAATAAAAAAATTACTTCATCATTTCCGATAAAATAATGCATCGCAAAACTTAAATTTAGATCATCATCGCCCACAACATGGTATAATAAAACCAACAATTATAATCTTAAGAAACAACAGAAAAATACATCATATTTTATTTGACACATGATCAAATATTTCATCGTTGGAAATTTGGAATTTTACGGAATTCCAACCTTCAATTTAAGGAGCCGCCAATACAGATAAGATTTTACAAATAAATTTTAAACATTTTTAATCAAATAATATATATACATATATATATACACAAACTTTAAATTAAAAATAAGAAAAAAAAAGAAAAATGAAATTTTAAATAATATAATCATAAGAAAATTCATAAAGAAAAGTTGAATTAAGAAGAAAAAAGCCTTGAAGTTGTGACTAAGTACACTCCACGCTAGTTTCTTTATTTAGAGAGTAAGTGAAAAAGAAAAATAAGAAAAAAAGAAACCGGAATATAAAATTATAAGTAAATCCGAAAAAGAGATTAAGTAAAGAAAAAAAAAAAAAAGGAAAGTAGCATGGAGAAGGCTGTAGACCAGGCTCCACGTTTTTTTCTAAAATTTAGAAAATATGCAAGAATGAAAAATGAAAAGTGAAATGAAAAAAAGAAAGAATGGATTAAGAAAACTATGATTTTAACTCAAATTATAAAGGCGTAAACGTGAAAATTTCTTTCTTGTTTCTGTTTTTAGGAATGTTTGCTCACTGAGAGTGGAGGGGTTTTGAGAGAGAGGAGGAGTGTGACGAGGGTGTTCCTGATGCGATCCAATGACCTAGTAACGTGAGGTCGAGCAGGGAAAAAGTAGAGGGATCGTATCAAAAAGATAATGTCGGTCTAGGTACGATCACGGGGGTTTTCGATCTTCTATCGATTGCCCATAGGGAGGGAAAAAGACCCTGAATTTTCCGAAATGTCTTTTGTTCGGAAAAACTTTTTCGTTGTTCGGTTTATCGATATTCCGATGTCCTGTTTTCTTCGATCCGCGATTGATAATTCTCTCTATCTAGCCAATATGGTCTTGGAAAAGAGGATTTTGGTCTCGACCGTCCTTTATTTCATATTAAGTACATTCAGCTGGAATTCGAGCAGTGGTCAGCTCTTGACAACTTTTTAATACTCTGCACGAGTTTAATTTCATGTACAAACCTTTTTGCACGTATAATTTGTAGTAAGATTGAAGTGCACTGAATCAAATGGTAAATGGCGACCCACCTCACTGACGAGCTAGAATGTGCCAGCCAACTAGACGTGCAACTCTAGTCGTTTACCAAATGGTGCGAGTGATTGAACGTTAGTTCGTTCATTCTTCGTTAGGACAAAAACAGTCGTACTACAGGCCTTGACGATTGGAAAAACTACATCAGCAAATTAAGTTGGTTACAATATTTTTGGTGATTACAGTAGTTTTGGCTTCAACATGGCCATGGCGACTCCCTTGAGTTAACTTCGGTTGACTCAATATGGATCTCAATGGGTAAAACTGCTACTCGATGGATTGGTCTGCGATATGTGTTTCCTTTTGCCTTCACATCGACCACTCGTACTTCACCTTCTTTAGACTTGATGTCATTGACTATTCGTCCAAGTAGCCATTGTTGTGGTGGAATGTATCCATCTGCTATCTGAACTATTGAATCCAACTTTACGTTATTTTGCCGAGACTTCCATTTATAACGATGTTGCATTCCCAACAAATATTCGTTTTTCCACCGTTGCCAAAACTTTTGTTTCAACATGTCTCATTTTTTTTCATATAGGTTCTAGAAGAGCGTTAATTGGACACGCAATTAAAAAATGCCCTGGAGTTAGCACATGATCATCATTTGGATCTGATGACATAGGACACAACGGTCTTGAATTTAAAACTGCTTCAATTTCAGCTAATACAGTCGCCATTTCCTCGAAAGTTAAAAGGGCGTTTCCCAGCGTGCGATATAAATGATGTTTTGCAGATTTAACCGTTGCCTCCCATAGCCCACCAAAATGTGGAGCATTCGGAGGAATATGATGAAACCGAACACCATCTGCAGCACACCAGTAAGGGATTTTTGCTTGAAGTTGTTGACGTAGAAATTTTTCCTTTAAATCAGCCAACTCCCGACGAGGTCCAATAAAGTTTGTCCGATTGTCAATATAAATGTTGACATAATCCCCTTCGACTTATAAACCGCCTTAAACAACCAATAGAAGCATCTGAACTTAAATCTGGCATCAATTCCAAATGAACTGCCTGGGTAGAAAAGCAAACAAACACAGCGATGTAGCTTTTGTAAGGACGTTTCCCTCGTTCCTTGTAAGTAATTTGAACAGGTCCGCAAAAATCCACACCACTGATTAAGAAAGGTCTAGTAGGCTTAGGACGATTCGTGGGTAAATTTCCCATTATTTACTGTTGTAGGATTGGACGACATCTGAAACATCTAACGCATTTTCGAACTACAGACCGTCCGACTTCTCTCGCCTTGATTATCCAAAATTGTTGACGAATAAACGCTACCAATGCTTGTGGGCCTGCATGATGATTTGATAGATGCAAAAATCTTACGTACATTTTTGTAAATTGATGATTTTTCGGCAATAATATAGGTCGTTTGGCATCACAGGACAATTCAGAGTTAATAAGTCGGCCACCAGCACGAAGGAGTTCAACACGAAAAAATTTTCAAGAAAAGGATTTAACGTCTTCGTGTTGACATCATTTCCTTTTTTTAGCTATTGAATTTCAGGAAAAAATGCAGTTTGTTGCACGTACCAAGCGACTCTTAAATGTGCGCGTTCCAATTCTTCAGGTGTAAAACTAGTTTCGTTTGCCAATAAACTATCTACTATTACTGGCTTCATTTTAGCGACTTTGTCTTTCAACTTTTCAATAAATCGAAACACGAAATTTCTGCAGAGCGAATGTTTATTTAAAAATATAATCGAACGATTACCAACTATTCTGAACTATCAACGATATTTCAATTCTTTCTTTCTTCTTTGTAGTACATATTCTCCACATTATTCATCGGCCAATATTCACCCTTCGAAATTATGTCCGCTGGATTTTTATCGGATGGCACATGTCTCCATGTTGCATGTTTTGATTTCTCTTGTATCTTTGAAACTCGTTTTGATACAAACATCTTCCATGTAGACGCATGCGCTGCGATCCAAGCTAGTACGATAGTAGCATCAACCCACAAAATGTCGTCTTGAGTTGGTGTCTCGAAACTATGCATCACTTTCTCCAATAAGGTAACAAGTAGCTCTGCTGCATATAATTCTAATCTAGCCAATGTTTGTGTTTTCACTGGGGCAACTCTCGATTTTGCATTCAGTAAGTGGACCTGAACGTTGCCGTTAACTGTGAGAGATCTTACATATATACATGCTTCATATGCTTTGAGACTTGTATCGGAAATCCATGAATTTCTAAAAATTTCACTTTTTCTAACTACAGCACAGGACGAGGAATTTGAATATGAGTGAACTGTTGAAGTTTTTTAAAACCAGCCCATAAAGTATGCAACTCCATCGATAATGATTCGTCCCATTTAATTTTCAATTTCCAGAGATGTTGAATGAAGATTTTAGCCCTAACGGCGATAGGGTTTATCCAACCAAGCGGTTCAAATAACATCGATATTTCTGATAAAACAATACGTTTCGTTATTTTCGAATGCGTGCCAAATTCTGGAGATACGAATGGGAATACATCACCAACAGGTTCCCATATAATTCCCAGTGTCTTGATAAAATCGGAATCATTAATTCTCGATGGCACTTCTCGCTCGGACTCAGGAATCTGTTGAAGTAAACTTAGAAGATTGCAATACCATTTTCTCAACTCTAATTGCGCTGACTTAAAAATAGTAGTAATCTCAAAACGAATTTGATCAATCTCCTTCTCAGTATTCGCACTACAGATGAGATCATCCATATAAAAATTTGATTTGATAATTTTTGACCCTAATGTAGATTTATACTTATTTTCATCTGGTAATAATTTCAAACACCGAGTGGCAACAAAGGGGCTGAGGTTGTGCCATAAGATAGCGTTTTGAGACGATATATTTTCATTGTTTCATTAAGTTGATTACGCCATAAAATGCATTGATAGTTTGCATCAACTGAATCGACTAAAATTTGGCGATACATTTTTGATATATCAGCCGTTAGCGCAAATTTTCCAAAACGAAACCGAAGAATTATCGAATATAATTCATCTTGAACTGTCGGCCCCTTCATTAACAAATCATTAAGTGAGTATGATGATGAAGACTTACTACTGCAGTCGAAGACCACCCTTAATTTGGTTGATGATGAGTCTGGTCGAAGAACACATTGATGAGGCGCATAATATTTGACCAATGACAACTCCTCCAGTGGAACGATTCCCATATGACGATTCATATTCCCGCAAAAAGGACGAGTATTGGTTCCTGAATTTTGGATACCTGCTCAGTTTTCTTTCCAAACTATTAAAACTTTTCTGCGCACAAACGAGTGAATCGTCCAACAATTCGGGATTCAACTTAAATGGGGGTTTTACTTGAAATCGCCCATTCTTCAAACGATACACGTTTTCAACAAAGTGCTTTTCACAAGCCGATTGTTCCTCCGTCCACTTAACAGGTGTATAATTTTTTAGTCGAATTGTCATTTGAAATTGGTTCAATTTTGGTTGAGTATCGGAAGAAATAGAGTAATTTTCGAAAATAACCTGTTTAAACTTATCTATGGTCAATTTATCTAAAGATTCATTTATATTAGGTGATTCTTTTTCTAAATTATTTAATACATTTGTTTCAATAAGGAAGATATCCGGAAGGTTTAACACATCATTTACAGTTTTGTCTACAGCAGGCCTTTTTAAACTATGGGTCGCGACCCCATTAGGGGTCGCGTAGCAAAACTCTGGGGTTTCGAGAGATTTTAATGTCAAATATTTAAATACACGATTTTTTAACATCGAGATGTGTGTTTGTATGATTTGTATGGATTCAAAAGCCGTTTTGTATTAGATTAAGTGAGATTGATCACCTGCCACTTAAAGCTCACGAGGAATTTTCTGAGCTTTCATGTGACTCGAACTTAAAACTACAATTTCAAAAAAAGCCTTTGACTGAATTCTGGATCGGAACTAAAACTGAATTTCCCACAATCGCTGATATGGCGTTAAATGTTCTTCTTCAATTCAACACCACATATTTATGTGAAGTTACTTTCTCAGCTTTAACACATGTTAAATCCCAATATCGTTCATCGATAAAAAATGTTGAAGAGGTTTTACGTTTAGCAGTGGCAAACATTCCATCAAAATTTAATTTGTTATGCAATAAAAAACAGGCACATCCATCTCATTAAATTTTTTCCTTTAATTTTAATCTAATACTTACCATTCAACGACTGCGTTCGAATATATTCGAGCGAACTAAGACGGTCAGAATTCCCTTTTATTTATGTTATTGAATTCTAAAACTATTTATTTTTATATGTATATGTATACTGTTACCTAATAAATAAATCATCAGAAAATATGAACTTATCGTTCTTTTATATTTATATCGAATCGTCAGGAAACTCGCAATCATAAATGGGGTCGTGAATGAATGAATGAATGAATGAAGTTTAAGAAGCCCTGGTCTAGAGGATCGTTTGTTAGAATCGGCGGCAAACAATAAATGGAAGGTTCTTTAAGGTATACGAGCGATTTATGTGTTATGAAATGAGAAGATAGTAAATCGGAAGGCTCTGAACTCAGTTTGCTACATGTAGACGAGAAATTAATATTATCGGAATTAAACGGAAGTTGCTCACAAACATTGTCAATATCATCGGAAGCCTTAAACGGAAGTTGTTCACAAACATTGTCAATATCATTGAAAGACTTAAATGAAGTTGTTCACAAACATTAATGTTATCACTAAGATATCTTACGGTGCCAGATAAATGGTTTGCGCCATTAACTAATGTCATATCACTTACGGAATCGCAATCTTTAATACAATCATAATCACCGGGTTGTTTTTTTTTTGACACTTCAGATTGCTTATTACAAGCCAGCAATATCATTTATAATAATATTGAATAAACGATAAATCGAATGTATATGCTATCATCTCATCATTAGTACCGGGAAGGGAGGAGGGGTTTGAGGAATATTAGTGCGGCAGAGAGGTAAATTAGTGGAAGGGAAAGAAAAAAAAACACCATCACCGACCGCCACCATCAACCCAAAACCATAAATCCACCACCCATACACCGAAATAAAAATAAAATGATACATATAACTATTGTGTTAGTCTCGCCCTACTCAATAACAAAAATACATATGGGCAACAACCAATAGAACTACAATAAGGTTAACCGGAGAGGTTACATATCTGATGATACAGCAGAGTCAGTGACCAACAGACTCTTCAGTTGCTCCTTACTTAACGAGAAGTCAAAGTGTGCAGTTATTGTTTACACTCTGTAACATTCTAGCAAATGGTTCAAACCTTCCATAGTCAGTACGATGACAGTCGATCATGAATAAGCTTCCACTTCTTAGTGAGTGCGCGTTAACCTTAAATTGCGTTCCAGAAGGCTCGAAGACTCAATAGCACCAACCAGAATTTGATGAATGAATAATGCCAGGTACCTCACGCCGTTTCTGCAAAGTCGGAAGGTTAATCAGCTTTAAACGATCACTGTACGAAGGGAGATTGATAGCATTGCTCCAAGGAAGACCTCTAAGAGCAAAGCGAATAAATCTACGCTGAATCGTTGCAATTCTCCCAATGTGCACTTTATGGTACGGAGACCAAACTTGACTGGCGTATTGAAACACCGGTCTTACAAAGGTAATATATAGAGATTTAGTCATATATGGGTCAGAGAACTCTTTAGGTCGTCGTTTTATAAACCCCAGCATTGACGAGGCTTTGTTAATAATTGTGTCAATATGACAACGAAAATTAAGCTCATTATCACATATGACACCTAAATCTCTAATAAAATCAACTCTCGAAATAGAGTTCCCCAATAAAGTGTAATCAAATAAGACTTTGCTACGTTTCTGCGTAAATGTTATTGTTTGACACTTGTTAATATTTAGTGACAAGTCATTATTTGTACACCAAAGAGTAAATTTATCAAGATCAGCCTGAAGCAAGTGACAATCCTGTAAACAGGAGATTACTTTGGAAATTTTCATGTCGTCAGCATAAATTGTAATCTCCGAATGCTTGATAATAGATGTAACATCGTTAATAGAGATGATGAATAAGATAGGTCCCAAATGACTACCTTGAGTGAGTCCAGAATGGGCAATAAAAGGATCAGACTCGATCGCACGGAAAAGAACCCGTTAGCGTCTACCAGAAAGGTAGGAATTTACCCAATTTATAGAAAGGGGAGGAAAACCTAGAAGTCGTAATTTTAGTAAAATGATACTGTGAGACAGCTTGTCAAAAGCTTGACTGAAATCAGTAGCAATTGCATCCAATTGTTCGGCTTGCTCCATCGAGTTGATGGCGGTAGAGACAAACTCAGTCAGATTAGTAGTCGTTGACTTAGCTTTAAGAAATCCATGTTGTTTCGGGGATATAAATGGTTTGCAGTAAAAGTAAAATGATTTATAGACAATACTTTCAAACAGTTTAGGCGTGCAAGATAATTTAGCTATGGGCCTGTAATTACAAATGTCAGCTTTACAACCTTTTTCGTGAACCGGGATAATAAAGGAATCTTTCCAACCATTTGGAAATACACCCGAGGACAATGATTTTTGAAAAAGGGTAGCAAGCGGTACCGACAAAATATGGTAACACTTCTTTAAAACTATAGCAGGCAAACCATCAGGACCCGAGGTAAAGTCATCCTTTAGCAATTGGATCTGATTAAGAACCGTCTCGCTATCAATACTAATTGAATTAAGAGTGGTACACGGATAATTACCTAGAAAACTAAAGTAGTCATCAACTGGTGTAAAATTGCTGCCAGAAACAGCTTGTCCAAAAAATGAAGCGAACAGATTAGAAATTGTTGGGGCATCATTTGTCGAGCTATCCAAATACTTCATAGTAGAATTATATGCGTGATTCCGCAAACCTCTGAGTTTATTGGAAACCAAGGGGGAGATGAAGTAGGATTTTTTTGTGTACAATATGGTACTGACAAAACGAAACACCCAAATAACGCGGAATAAAACTTCGAAATGGCAACATTAATGTCATGGTCATTAATAATATCATTAAAGCCAATGCCATGAAGCAAAGAGTTGAGTAGGTTGAAATCAGCCTTACGGAAGTTAAATTTACAGACTTCGTCAGAACATACCTTGTCAATAGTCATGTCATAGGCGAATAATAATTCCAATGGCGGATGGTAAGGGTCGATGTCAGAAAAACTAGCATCGGCTGGTTTGACCAGGCAGTTGCCAGAGTTGGTACAAAGGACCAAGTCCAATTATCTACCCAAACTATTCTTAATACCACTAATCTGCTGTAAGTCACATGGTGTAAAGCTGTCAATAATAATCGATTCTTGTAACGAAGAAATATTGGAAGCAATATAGTGAACCTCATCATCCGACTGCGCCCATCAAGTGGTGTAGGTTGAAATCGCCAATGCAAAAATGTCGTAAGAAAGTGCTTGTCCAATCAGAAAAACTTAACTCAATTTGGATCGCAGTCCCCTCACGTTTTGGTAGTAAAGGGACAAGCGTTTTAGTTTTTTGAATTTATTGGATTTATTGTTGAATTTTTTTTGACTTGAGTAGCAGCAGAGAATGGTCAACACTAGAATGTTCTCTAGGAATAAATTCTTTGACGAGAGTTTTGTCGGGCCAAAAGGATGGCGAAATTGCCTGAGAGAAGACATTCTCAGGGATCAGAAATTTAAAGAATGAGACATTACTGTTAAGTTTACTAATTTTAACAGCCCT
This sequence comes from Xylophagus ater, assembly GCA_963422695.1. Classification (NCBI taxonomy): domain Eukaryota; kingdom Metazoa; phylum Arthropoda; class Insecta; order Diptera; family Xylophagidae; genus Xylophagus; species Xylophagus ater. The sequence goes on along the minus strand of OY730482.1, from coordinate 10,289,641 downwards.
AGTATTTAGGCTTGTAAGATCAGTAGGTAGCAAAGACTTTATGTAATTTAGTATATCCGTAGAAGTTGTTGACGCTAGAAAACGGGAAACAAGGATAGATTTTGGAGGGGGATGTGAAGAAGAATGGGTATATGAGGGGAAGCAGTAGCAGAGCGGCCGGTAGTCTTATTAGCACTACCATCGGTGTTGATATCAATGAAACTGTTATTATTACTGCTATGTTCTTTTTTATTATTTATATTGGTTTTGCTATTTTTCATATATGTTCTCTTCTTATTTGTAACATTTATATTGGGAATATTGGACGTTTTCGGGCTAAAGTCAGTGTTCCTATAAGTATTGCGGTTCTTCGCGATACCCTTACTACTTATAATAATATTATTATTATTATTGTTTTTTTTTTTAGTTTTTTTACTATCTCTAATAATATTTGCTCTATCGCCGGCACCAGTACAACCATAATTGAATGTTCACATTGGGTGGCTTTGGGGGCTAAATCCGTACAGGTAGAAACATCAGTGGCGGTAACATGCATATTATTGTTCTTGCTGATTGATAAATCAAGTTTGGAAACAAGATTTTTCAAATTAGTAAAGGCAGCAGTGTTAGATGATATTATGGATGTGCAGGATTGAAAGTGATTCTGCAACAGGTCCAACCTATCCACTACAAGTTTCATGTGAGATAAGGCCCCGTCACAAGCAACGGGCGATGATGAATTAGAAGTACACATAAATTCAGAGACATCATTCTGAAGGGTGTTTAATTTAGACTCAAACTGTATCGACTTCTTCATTACTTTGAAAAGGTCGTGCTGTATTATTTGGCAAGTCGAAGAAGGTTTATCGATATCGCCAATACGAGTGCGCAAGTCGTCAATAATTTCGCCAATGTTGGATAATTTCTCATCAATAGCTTTAACCATATTTGCCGTGAAAGATGAATCCACACTTAGAGTATCGTGAACTGTTTTCACTAAGTCAAAATTAGGTGAAGTGAATTTCAAAAATTTCAGAATGTGACAATGTTTAATGTCACAACATTCTGAACATGTAAAGCTATTACCAAAAATCGTATACATATTAAGATACGTCAAGACCTATTGGATTCTATTTTTTAAAATGACGATCAGAGTAGCTATCCAGAAAATTTTTTAGAAATTTACCTCTTTGTTTTTTGAGGGGAAATTTTTTTTCAAGGCTTATTTTGCAAGAAGGTATGTTTCCTTTGGTTTTCTTTTTCTAGGTCAGGTAGAAAAATTTTGGATAGAATTCTTTCATGAACGTTTTGAGTTTGTTTTTACTTTTTTATTAGAAACGATATTTTGCGTTCATATGTACCTATATCCAGTGCTCGAAGTGAGGAGGGATGAGGTGGGATGCCATCCCGCCACTTCTAAATAATTGTAAATTCATCCCACCACTTCTTGGGGAACATATATTGCATCCCGGAACATATTTTTTTAAATTTTAAATCTCGTGATTTCGAGAAAGAGATTTTTAAGTGTTTCGATCTGGCAGCGAGATTTCGTTTGACGCAAAGTGTAATTAATAATAAAGTCCGGAAAGCTAGCGAAGTAGCCAGAAAAAGCACGTGGCAAACGGGGGAAAGAATACGCAAGAGTACATATATTTTTCATAGGCAAAATCCATCAGCAAGAGAGAGAATGAAATGTTCTTAAAAATCAGATGGAATTTTATAAATTGATCCCGGAATCTTAAGTTTGGGCACAAATTTTACATACATACCAGAAAAAAAAATATGCGCCAATTTTTTCTGGTATGTGTGCATTTGTATATGAATTTCTGCCTGTGTTTCATTGTTTACATTTTAAAATTACCCGAAAGTGAGAAATGGGATGTTTTTTAAAATAATGTCTTTCTTTCACCCATACGTAAAATTTTTAGTTCTATCTATGTCAGCAGTGGATAGAAAATTGTTTGAGAAAGAACAGGCAAAATTTGAAAAACGGCGGTACGGTAAGGATAGGAAGTTTGCAGACTTTATTATAGTTACACTTTGGTTTGACGTTTACAATTATAAAAACTGGAATTTGAAAAAAAAAATTTTTAAATGGAAATCATCCCACCACTTAACCTGCCACTTCGACCACTGCCTATATCCCTTGAAGAAAATATGTAAATAAAATATGTACGTACTGCGACTTCATTATTTTTCATTATTTTCTGGTAAATAAAACAATTTGTTTTTTCATTAATTAATTTTCCCTCATAATTTGAGAAATCAAACTATTGGTTTAAAATATTAAGGCGCTGATTGTTGGATACAAAATAATTCATATCCTTCGCTTTCCACTGGCAATTTTTTCTTAGAAGGACAAGAATCATAAAATCAAGAACTGTTTTTCTATGTTCAAAACCATTATTTATTTTAGCGAACCAATTGGGGTTCGCTTTGTTTGTTTTGGTAATGCATTTAACTATTGTTTCCTTTAATTTAGGTAAATGCAAATAATTTTCAAAAAATTTCTCGAAAATATCGTAGTGAATTTGACATAACCTAAAAACTCATTGGTTGGAGATTGCAAATATTTTAAAAATACACTGTCACTTGAATAATCTCTATTTAAAATTAAAAATTCAGAAGGCAAAGGTACAATTTCTTCTTGTTTGGCCATGTCTATTTTACATCTTTCACAGGTCACAGCCAATTTTTTTAAAAATAATCTTTCAGCTTGCATTTGTTCCATATTGAGAACAATGTTATCTGCTGGAATAATAATATTATCGTTCCATTCCAACTGAAGATCATCGTCATCTTCACAATTTTTGGAAAAAGAAGAAGTGATAATTTTCATTGACATTATTCTGGCAACTGAAGTATAAAATTCAAAAATAGACGGATTTCGATTATTTCCCCCTTTTGCTCGAATTTGTGCAAATAAATTTTCAATTGGGTATTGATTAAAAGGAGATGTCAGAAGAAATGATATGGAAGGATCTTCATTGAATAAATCATCACACAGGATAAGAATTGCATTTATAGTTAATATAAGGCCGTCGATGCAATAATTTTTTATTACGAGGAAGATTTATTTTGCTTAAATAATCCTTCATTTCGTTGAAATAATTCCAAACAACATTATTTTTGCGTAAAGGTGCCTTATACATATTCTTTTCTACTACTAATCTGCTATTTAAACAATCGTACAATTTGTCAATTTTATAAATAAATTGCCATGTTGGCTTAGCTTTAGTGTTACCAATAAATTTTTCTAAAGTAATACAGGTAGCTATTCCAGCGGCTACACTTCTACTGAAAACCTGTGTCGCAAGCTTTACCCTCATCTTTTCAAAATTATTAGGTTGTGTATGTTTTTTCGAAAGTTTTGGGCACATTTTCGTATTTCCGCTGGAATCAAGCTGCTATAGCCTTGTAATAACATCCCAGGTTACGACACCATCAAGGGTTGTGAAGTCTGTCATAATAAGTGTAGTACGGAGCGATTTAATCATAGGCGGGACATCATACAATGTAACAACCCTTTTGGAATCTACATAAAAAATGGGATTTGTTTTTGTGATTCCTAATAACCTATTGCATTTCCTATTATTTGGCCCTTGGTCGCTTGTAACTCCCCTCACATCTAAACCTAAGTCGAACAATAACTTCAAGTTTTCTTTGAGAAGTTCAGAAAGTTTTTCACCACTAATACTTTTCTCGGAGGCAAAGTAACGTAATATATATTTCCAATTAGACAAAAGCCCCCGTACCATAAATAGGCTTACATTTTCACCTAATCTGTTTTGCCTCTCACCTTTTGCGTAGTCTACGAGACCTTCAACTTGATCTGTGTATGGGTTGTAAACACAGTCTTTTCTTATAGCAACTTCATCAAATAATAAAATGCATTTCTTAGAATGATTGCGCATTTTCTCAATCATTCCTTTAAGATTTTCTATTAAAGATGGGTTATACCCTGGATGTAATTTTTTTATTGGTGTCCATCTTAATATAGACGATTTTGAAGGCAACTGGAACAGTAATTCGCGCATGTATAAATAGGTACTATTTGATTTATAATTTAAGTTTTGAGCAATTATTTTCTGTTTTTCACTCCATTCGCTAGTTTTGGTTCCTGGCACCAATAACATCTTAGCAAACTCTTTTGAATTATCGCTAACACCAATTGTCTTATCAATTTCTGACTTAATAGATATGGCCCTCTTGTTCTTAATATATTTTTTTATTATTTTTAGGAATCGTGAATTTTTCGACTTAAGTTCTTTAACTATTTTCAATAATGCAAAAATTTTTTTTTTTATAAAAATTTGTACATTTAGTCAATTTTTGACACTTAATACATAAAGATTCAGTGTCCCCTAACCAAAGAGGATGCTCTTGGTAAACAGGTTCCAAATGCTTAACATCTTCTAAACTTAAATATTCTTGAGGACTTAACATGACACCCCGCCCATTAATCTCTTTAACAATCTGTATTGGAGTAGTTTCATATTCACCGAAAATAAAAACATCACCCAAACGTAAACTAGGAACAGCACCAGCTCGAAGCTTTTTTTTTAACCTAAATACTCCGTTTTAAAATGAGATGCGCAGACGAATTTACTCTTTACATTCGAGGAAGAATCCAATTTACATGCACAAGGAAATTTGAATAATCGGGTTGTGCTGCAGCATGTTTGTACCGCGCATTTTTTGAAATGTTCGTTTTTAAGTATAGAAGGTAAAAGGTCGGTATTATTTAATAAAATATTGGGCACAGAATCGAATTTCAACTTTTTAATCCCTAGGCAACTTGGCTCAAAATGTTTTTGGGAAACACGTTTATCTTTCATTTTATTGATATAAATGTTACAGTTATGACTCCATCTTCGTTGCAGCTCAGGATTCTTAAAAGGAAACTTAAAACTTTTAACTTTCACTACAGAATAGTTCGTATCACAACACTTAATGCAGGAATATAAATATTTTTTTCTTTCTAGTCGTGAAAACGGCTGATTTTAAATTGGATTCGAAATTTTCACAAAATTCCATGCTGTACAAAAATTATTTTGATAAATCTTAAAAAAATACTTCGATATAATATAAGGCTTGTATAGCAAATGAAATCAGCAAAGGAATATATTCTTGATAACGCCACGACTCCATACGACTAATTTCAAAACTTATTTTCAGTCTACGGGCGCCGAATTCCATTAAATTTTTATTAGGACCACTCATGTCTAGCCTTTTTATTAGTAAAAAAGCAGTTTATATATTTTCATATATAAACGGCATTTTTACTAATAAAAATGCATTTTCATGAATTACGGTTGACTATAATTCAATTAATATTTTTTCAACAGAAAGGATCCAAATAAAATCACTAATATTTTCAAAAAATTATTTTAAATAGATTTTATTGATGCTATAAATCTAAAAATCCAATTTATTTTACTTCAAACAAAATTTTTCTAGACATTAAAATATAGTTCAAATATCGGGAAACCCCTCTTGCAATTACAAATATTCATATAGAGTATGTCCGTATAAATAGAGACTATCGAAAGGCATAGTTATTACTTATCCATATATATGCAGTAGTTAGATTTCTCAAATTATGAGGGAAAATTAATTAATGAAAAAACAAATTGTTTTATTTACCAGAAAATAATGAAAAATAATGAAGTCAAAGTACGTACATTATACGCCCAATATTTTATTTACATATTTTCTTCAAGGGATATAGGTACATATGAACGCAAAATAATAAAAAAGGAAAAACAAACTCAAAATGTTCATGAAAGAATTCTATCCAAACTTTTTCTACCTGACCTAGAAAAAAAAACCAAAGGAAACATACCTTCTTGCAAAATAAGCCTTGAAAAAAAATTTCCCCTCAAAAAACAAAAAGGTAAATTTCTAAAAATTTTCCTGGATAGCTACTCTGATCGTCATTTTAAAAATAGAACTCAATAGGTCTTGACGTATCTTATTACTATAGGATCTTTGCTATAACTCTCTATGGGCAACCTTACGCACGATCGATGAAATGAGCGGTCACACACTCCATTACAATGGATCGATGCAGTAACGCCCGCTGGATCATTACAAAAAGCGCATACTATTGTTGCCATAATGCTTTAAAAACAAAAAGAGAAACAGAAACAGACGCATACGTGTGAAATATGCCCTTAGTATAAATAAAGTCTATACTAATACCATAAACTAGTATATCTAGATGCCCAACCCTTATGGACGGTGTAATGTACGTTGTTGTTTTTGTAAAATCGAAGACGAAACTACAAGAGGTTTTCTCTTTTTATTAATTCCAGCTTTGAAAAGCGCTCATTCCTTTCTTTTTCTTCTATTTCACTGATGCTTGTAAAAAAATTTTTTTTTCTTTTTTTTAGAATTTCAATGCGTAGCTCGGATATGAATTTACAAATTTTGATGTACTTCGTTTTTAACAAGAATTTTTTCCTTTGGTTTTTTTGTTTTTTCTTTTTCTTTTACAGATACATATTTTGCTTTTTATTAGTGATGAGATATATTGATTTGAATTTTTAACTTCAATGAAAACTATATAAGTTACTGGAATCTTGAACGGATAAAAAAATGTTTGTGCCGTATTTTGAAATTACAGGGTATTGTAACGTTATTCGTAGACCGATTTCCATGAAATTTTGTACGGGTTACTGTTTGATTCGGAAGAGTAAAAAAATCTCATTTTATTTGCGATATTCATTTTGAAGAAAATATATTTTGGCAAAAAAATAACATCTGGGCTTTCCGTACACTTTTTGTAGATAGTGAAGAAAATGCAAATTTGCCTTCACAAAGCCTAGTTGAAGATTTTTTATTATAAGGTCTTAACCAGCAGAAGCTCAGTTATTGATATCAATGTGATAACTATCCCGACGAAAGGGGGTTAATTTAGCCATCGGTCACCTTTTCTGAAATATGCAGAAGACATGCATATATTTTCACTCAAATTTTTAAGAAAAGTCCTCATATTAAAAATATAAAAACAGGCATTGTAAAAAACTGTGTTCAAGATTCTAACATTTATTACCAGGAATGGTTTAATTATCAAATGTTTGTTATACACAGGGCCCTATTTACTAAATATTTAATAAATCGGTCAGATTTGTTAATATAAAATCAGAACTGAATGATTAATCTATCTACACGAAGTCTTTTTTACAAATACATACTATTAAAAATGAGGAGAAATGATCACATGTGCTATTATCTATATTATTTATACTATACGTATACACATTTTATATTTCCTCGAATGATTGGGAGAAAATATAAAATGTGTATACATATAGTATAAGATATACTGAGTCCAAAAACTGTATGATGGAAAGAAGCAAATGTAAAAGTGTTATTTTTGTGAATGTGTCGATTATAAGTTTGATTTAGTATTTTGGTTGTTGGTTATATAGTATAACCAATAACCAAAATACTAAATCGCAACGAAGAAGTCAAAAAAATTAACCTAACTATTTTGGGTAGATTACCGGGCGATATTGAAATATGCGCGTCTATCGATGAAGCTGAAACTCTTGCAGGGGACGACGCTGATCGAGAAAACGTGAGTTTGCAATATCCGCCCGAGTATCTATCATCTCTTACACCTTCTGGAATGCTAGCGGCTAAATTAGAACTTAAAATAGGATCTATTGTTATGTTACTCCGAAATTTGTGCATCGCCGATGGATTATGTAAGTGGCAAAAGATTAGTGGTTAGAGGAATCATACGGAACATACTGATGTGTGAAATATTGACGGGTGACAAAAAGGGAGAAATCGTAGCAATCCCAAGAATAACATTGGACACGAGAGGTGATTTAGATATGCCATTTGTGCTGAAAAGAACTCAATTCCCTGTGAGACTTGCTTTTGCTATGACCATATATAAATTACAGGGACAAAGTTTTGAAAAGGTTGGCCTTTTCGTCACGTCAGAACAAACAATATTCACACATGCTCAACTGTATGTCGCTCTATCACGATGTAGAAGCAGAGGAGGTATAAAAATTGGGTGCAAGTTAGAACAAAAGGTCATAAAAAACATTGTATTTGAAGAAGCAGTGAAATAAATCACAAAAGCAGTTACATTTTTTTTCTTACTCTATTTTACTTTTTTTTTACCTTTACATTACACGAGAACTAAAATCTACTCGAATTCCACTCCGGGACCCGGGGTTGGCGAGCGAAGCGAGCAGGGGCGGAGCCCCCTAGTTCTTTAAAAAAAAAAATCAAAATAAAGAAGGAAAATTTTTCCTTTCTAAAAAAAAAAAAAACAATAACGAAATTACGGTATTTTTTTTTTTTTTTTAATTCCTCAAAATGGTTCTTGAATGTGAGTTCCTTATCACAAATTACTCCAAGGTCTTCTACTTGTACGACTTTACAAATGGGCAAACTATTGAGCTTGTAAGTAAAGTGAATAGGAGTTTTCTTCCTAGTAAATGAGATAAATTGACATTTGTCCACATTTAATACAAGGTTGTTTTTACAACACCAATTAGCAAATTTATCGAGATCACGTTTCAATGCAAAACAATCAGATAAATCAGAAACACTTTTGTATAATTTCATGTCATCAGCATAAATATTGAGATTACTTTCAGTGATAACCGAGGAAATATCATTTATGCTAATGATGAATAAAAGAGGTCCCAGGTGACTTCCTTGAGCTACACCAGAAGTCGCAGTAAAAGGTGTTGACAGTGCAGACCGGAATTTGATTACATATTGCCTATTTTCTAGATAGGAATTAATCCACTTGAGAAATACATGTGCAAATCCCAATTTATTCATTTTTAATAGAACAATTTTGTGAGAAAGGACATCAAAAGCTTTACTGAAATCAGTGTAGACTACATCAGTTTGATACCCTTTTTCCATCGCACAAAAGTATGTAGAGACAACTTCGGTTAAGTTCGTAACAATAGATTTCTTTTTAAGAAACCCATGTTGATGTTCAGTGATAAAAGGTTTGCAATGAAAATAAAATTCATCATAAACAATGGCCTCAAAAAGTTTTGGAATACATGAGAGCTTAGCAATTGGTCTATAATTTGAAACCTCATTTTTAGAACCCTTTTTGTGGATTGGTCTAATAAACGAGTTTTTCCAAATATTAGGAAATACGCCGGAGGATAGTGATTTATTGAAAAGGATTGAGAGAGGTAGAGCTAAAATTTTCACACATTGTTTCAGGACAACTGAAAGAATACCATCCGGGCCAGGGGAGCCTTCCTCTTTGAGTTTGCTAAGTTGGGTTTCCACAGTCTCTTTATCAATTGATATGCGAGAAAACGTTGTTTTCGGATAATTGTCTAAGTACTCAAAGTATTGTTCATTCGGCAAAAAATCTTCACCTCCATAAGTCTCAGAAAAGAATGTAGCGAATAAATTAGATACAATTTGCGAGTCGTTGGACTTCACATCTCTAAAATTCATAGTGGCCGGATAAGTGTCACTTTTCCTTTTGGAATTAATAAATTGGAAAAATTTATTTGGGTGGTAGAGTAAATCTGATTGCATTTTTAGAATATATGAATCGTAAATTTCTTTTGACAGTTCTTTAAATGCATGAAACAGCATTTGAAAGTTGTCATAATCACTTTGATTTCGAGAACCTAGAAATTTCCGCCATAATTTATTCTTTTGATTTCTAAGTGAGCGAAGTTCATGGTTATACCAAGGAGGTGAGGATTCCGTATGTTTGCATCTACCATATGGGAATGCTAATGAGAAACCTTTCAACATTAGTGTATAAAATTTTTTTACACATGCATTAAGGTCAAGTTCCCCGAAAAAATTATTAAAATCAGTATTACTTCAAAAGTTTTTTAGTACTTTAAAGTTGCCTTTATGAAAGTTAAAATTGAAAGTAGATTCAAAGACAGTTAGGTTTTCCTTTTCCAATGAAAACAGAAGTTGAAGAGGGGGGTGATTTGGGTCAACACCCACCAAAAAATTATCACTGCTACTATCTATGCTATTGACAGACTCGGTTGAAAAAATTAGGTCTAGTTGCCTACCCCTACAATTTTCACATCCGAAATTTGCATAAGCGAGCTATAAGTAAGATTGTCAATAAAAGAAGCTTCAACGGGTAATGAAGTATCCGATGGAAAAAAAATTCATCGTCTTCAGATCTAACCCACTCCAAATTAGGCAAATTAAAATCTCCAAAAACCAACAAATCATCTTCAGTATTCATAGAGCAAATAATGAATTCAATGGTTTTATGAAGTCCATCATAGAGATCCAAAGATGATCCAGGCGGAATATAACAATTTAAGATAAATAAATTATGATTTTACACTGTTACTTTTATACCTATAAGTTCATTCAATTTCGGATTTGGAACTACCAATTCCGAAGCATCCAGACTCTTCCTGACGGCCAACAGCACTCCCCACTCTTTGGTATACCGACAGAATCAGAATACAAATCAGAGGAATACCGATCTCTCCTAAAAACTTCGAAATCCGAGGAAAATAGTTCATTATCCTTAAAAGAATTCGTCAACCACGTTTCCGTGAGAGCATAGATGTCCATTGAAAGAGACTGACAACCTAGATACACCTCACTTGTTTTAGTTCGAAGCCCCCTTACGTTTTGATAGTAAAGGCACAAATTTAGTTTTTTGGGAGGGAAGAAATTTTAGCTCCCACTTTCCTTCTTCTGAAATTAGTCTGGAATTCTTTAATGAAGGTATCTTTCGGCCAAATTGAAGGTGAAATGATTGTGGAGAATAGTACTGGAGGTACTTCAAGTCTAAAAGAAGCAATCTTGTTATCCGGCTTACCGATTTTAGAACATTTAATATCATTAATATCTATTTTCCCCTCTGTATGCAGGTATTCCAAAATGTTTGAGGGCTCCGTGGATGGGTTAAGTCTAGATATAAAAATCTTTTTCGGACGAGGGACAATTGAAAGTAGATTATTGGTATTTGGATTTGGTCAACAAACATCTTACGCAGAGTTAGTCAATTTTGGCTCCTTAACAACCAAGTTAGGATTGGCTCCGTTAATATTGTCATGTTGGCTGCTTTTTGTGTTTTTGGCATTGATACTACCAACTGGTTGTAGCATACGTCCACTTCGTAAAGAAGGAACTTTAGTATGCTGCGCAATATTATTGGTCGTTCTAACATTCTCTAAGACCGAATCACTTGCAGCAGTTTTTGCTATTTCGGGTAAATTTAAAGTTAAGGTGTCTAAATTTAAATCAAGGTCTGTTTGACAGACAGAGTCAACAAATTTGATTTCCTCAGGGATGTTAGCCACCATTTCAAAATTTTTAATTTTGGCAAAGATGGTTGAGGCGGTTTCTAATAATGCGTTGACCTCATTGAATTTGTTTTTTATATTTGAAAATTCGCAGCTCAATTTATTTAGTTGAGAAACCAACGAGGAAATTGAACCTTTACGGCACTCAGTGCAGTACCAGTGAATGCCACAATCAGAAGAAACAATTTTCTTATAAAATATTGGCGTTAAACCAATACATTTTGTATGGAATATTTTATTACAAAATCCCGAACATAAAAAAAGTTCTTCTGATTTCTGGTCAATGCATGAATTGGCAAAACACCCATTAGAGGTCATTTTATAAAAATAATTTTAATTTTATAAAATCAAAATAATTTAAAATAATAATAAACAGATAACTTAAAAATAGAAACAACAGTTACAGAAACAAACGGTTAAAAACAAAAAAGAGAAAAAGTAAAACCAATTAAATAAATTAAAAATGTAATAATTTAGAAACTTTAAATAATTTAAAAACGAAACGAGAATTAGACAAATAAATAATAATAACAAAAATACCGTATCAATAAAGCCGGAAATCAGAACAATTGGAAAAAAGAATTCAAATTAAAAATTTCTAGTTTTTTATTTCCCTTTTGTTATTCTGTTATTTTATTTTATTACTTTATTAAGTCTATTTTATTGTGTATATCTTGCTTTAATTTATTATTTTTATTATTTTTATTTTGATCGGAGTTTTAAAAAAAGGTCTATCCACGACTGATACTTCAGTAATAATGTAAAATTCCATGGTTTTGCGTTTTGAAAAAAATTCAAACAATAAATTTTAAATATGTATCTAATAAATTTTTTAAATCGCACCAAAAATTACGTAAACAAAAATCACAGTTAATCTCAACTTTGACAGTACACATATGACTTTTACTACGAACTTACTCCAAGCTGTTCGATATGAACCAGTTTGGAGTAGGAAAATACGCCATTTTCTGAAGTAAAGCCAGAAAAGTCGGAGTAAGTCCAGGACTTATATCGAACATACCTTAAATGTTTAAAAACATTTTACAATAAATGAATTTAAGAAATTAAAAAAAATTCCTTTAAATCGTTGAAAATAAATTGAACAACAAAATATTAGGAAAAGAAAAAATACCTCGCTTCCCAATTTCATAATTAAATTGCCGCAGGGAAAACACAACATAATTACAGATTTTTTAATATATTGGAACAGTGGAAAATGAAACATATGAATACTATTGAAAAATTAATTCATTCATATTTCGAGTAACGTAAGCAGATCACATTTGAAAACTTGCCACGAATATCTATAAGCTCTCTCACAGAAAGTTAAGATGTCTGTGAAATGAGAGAACACTAGAAAAAATGCTCAGTACGGTGATTACACGGTACAATCTTGAAAAACGAAGAATCAGTTTAGCTTAGGCGGTTGGTCATCTAGGTTGTTAGTTTATGCTAATACCATACAAATGAAATGAAAGAACTTTTGTATTCTTTTTAAAAAAAAATCGAAAAAAAGAAAGAAAATTTTTCCTTTTAAAAAAAAAAAAACAATAACGAAATTACGGTTATTTTTTTTTTTTTAAATCCTCAAAATGGTTCTTGAATGTGAGTTCCTTATCACAAATTACTCCAAGGTCTTTTACTTGTACGACTTTACAAATGGGGAAACTATTGAGCTTGTAAGTAAAGTGAATAGGAGTTTTCTTCCTAGTAAATGAGATAAATTGACATTTGTCCACATTTAATACAAGGTTGTTTTTACAACACCAATTAGCAAATTTATCGAGATCACGTTTCAATGCAAAACAATCAGATAAATCAGAAACACTTTTGTATAATTTCATGTCATCAGCATAAATATTGAGATTACTTTCAGTGATAACCGAGGAAATATCATTTATGCTAATGATGAATAAAAGAGGTCCCAGGTGACTTCCTTGAGGTACACCAGAAGTCGCAGTAAAAGGTGTTGACAGTGCAGACCGGAATTTGATTACATATTGCCTATTTTCTAGATAGGAATTAATCCACTTGAGAAATACATGTGGAAATCCCAATTTATTCATTTTTAATAGAACAATTTTGTAAGAAAGGACATCAAAAGCTTTACTGAAAGCAGTGTAGACTAGATCAGTCTGATACCCTTTTTCCATCGCACAAAAGTTTGTAGAGACAACTTCGGTTAAGTTCGTAACAATAGATTTCTTTTTTAGAAACCCATGTTGATGTTCAGTGATAAAAGGTTTCCAATGAAAATAAAATTCATCATAAACAATGGCCTCAAAAAGTTTTGGAATACATGAGAGCTTAGCAATTGGTCTATAATTTGAAACCTCATTTTTAGAACCCTTTTTGTGGATTGGTCTAATAAACGAGATTTTCCAAATATTAGGAAATACGCCGGAGGATAGTGATTTTTTGAAAAGAATTGAGAGAGGTAGAGCTAAAATTTTCGCACATTGTTTCAGGACAACTGAAGGAATACCATCCGGGCCAGGGGAGCCTTCCTCTTTGAGTTTGCTAAGTTGGGTTTTCACAGTCTCTTTATCAATTGATATGCGAGAAAACGTTGTTTTCGGATAATTGTCTAAGTACTCAAAGTATTGTTCATTCGGCAAAAAATCTTCACCTCCATAAGTCTCAGAAAAGAATGTAGCGAATAAATTAGATACAATTTGCGGGTCGTTGGACTTCACATCTCTAATATTCATAGTGGCCGGATAAGTGTCACTTTTCCTTTTGGAGTTAATAAATTGGAAAAATTTATTTGGGTGGTAGAGTAAATCTGATTGCATTTTTAGAATATATGAATCGTAAATTTCTTTTGACAGTTCTTTAAATGCATGAAACAGCATTTGAAAGTTGTCATAATCACTTTGATTTCGAGAACCTAGAAATTTCCGCCATAATTTATTCTTTTGATTTCTAAGTGAGCGAAGTTCATGGTTATACCAAGGAGGTGAGGATTCCGTATGTTTGCATCTACCATATGGGAATGCTAATGAAAAACCCTTCAACATTAGTGTATAAAATTTTTTTACACATGCATTAAGGTCAAGTTCCCCGAAAAAATTATTAAAATCAGTATTACTTTAAAAAGTTTTTTAGTATTTGAAAGTTGCCTTTATGAAAGTTAAAATTGAAAGTAGATTCAAAGACAGTTAGGTTTTCCTTTCCCAATGAAAACAGAAGTTGAAGAGGGGGGTGATTTGGGTCAACACCCACCAAAAAATTATCACTACTACTATCTATGCTATTGACAGACTCGGTTGAAAAAATTAGGTCTAGTTGCCTACCCCTACAATTTTCACATCCGAAATCTGCATAAGCGAGCTATAAGTAAGATTGTCAATAAAAGAAGCTTCAACGGGTGATGAAGTATCCGATGGAAAAAAAATTCATCGTCTTCAGATCTAACCCACTCCAAATTAGGCAAATTAAAATCTCCAAAAACCAACAAATCATCTTCAGTATTCATAGAGCAAATAATGAATTCAATGGTTTTATGAAGTCCATCATAGAGATCCAAAGATGATCCAGGCGGAATATAACAATTTAAGATAAATAAATTATGATTTTACACTGTTACTTTTATACCTATAAGTTCATTCAATTTCGGATTTGGAACTACCAATTCCGAAGCATCCAGACCCTTCCTGACGGCCAACAGCACTCCCCCACCCTTTGGTATACCGACAGAATCAGAATACAAATCAGAGGAATACCGATCTCTCCAAAAACTTCGAAATCCGAGGAAAATAGTTCATTATCCTTAAAACAATTCGTCAACCACGTTTCCGTGAGAGCATAGATGTCCATTGAAAGAGACTGACAACCTAGATACACCTCACTTGTTTTAATTCGAAGCCCCCTTGCGTTTTGATAGTAAAGGGACAAATTTAGTTTTTTGGGAGGGAAGAAACTTTAGCTCCCACTTTCCTTCTTCTGAAATTAGTCTGGAATGCTTTAATGAAGGTATCTTTCGGCCAAATTGAAGGTGAAATGATTGTGGAGAATAGTACTGGAGGTACTTCAAGTCTAAAAGAAGCAATCTTGTTATCCGGCTTACTGATTTTAGAACATTTAATATCATTAATATCTATTTTCCCCTCTGTATGCAGGTATTCCAAAATGTTTGAGGGCTCCGTGGATGGGTTAAGTCTAGATATAAAAATCTTTTTCGGACGAGGGACAATTGAAAGTAGATTATTGGTATTTGGATTTGGTCAACAAACATCTTACGCAGAGTTAGTCAATTTTGGCTCCTTAACAACCAAGTTAGGATTGGCTCCGTTAATATTGTCATGTTGGCTGCTTTTTGTGTTTTTGGCATTGTTACTACCAACTGGTTGTAGTATACGTCCACTTCGTAAAGAACGAACTTTAGTATGCTGCGCAATATTATTGGTCGTTCTAACATTCTCTAAGACCGAATCACTTGCAGCAGTTTTTGCTATTTCGGGTAAATTTAAAGTTAAGGTGTCTAAATTTAAATCAAGGTCTGTTTGACAGACAGAGTTAAAAAATTTGATTTCCTCAGGGATGTTAGCCACCATTTCAAAATTTTTAATTTTGGCAAAGACGGTTGAGGCGGTTTCTAATAATGCGTTGACCTCATTGAATTTGTTTTTTATATTTGAAAATTCGCAGCTCAATTTATTTAGTTGAGAAACCAACGAGGAAATTGAAACTTTACGGCACTCAGTGCAGTACCAGTGAATGCCACAATCAGAAGAAACACTTTTCTTATAAAATATTGGCGTTAAACCAATACATTTTGTATGGAATATTTTATTACAAAATCCCGAAAATAAAAAAAGTTCTTCTGATTTCTGGTCAATGCATGAATTGGCAAAACACCCATTAGAGGTCATTTTATAAAAATAATTTTAATTTTATAAACTCAAAATAATTTAAAATAATAATAAACAGATAATTTAAAAAAAGAAACAACAGTTACAGAAACAAACGGTTAAAAACAAAAAAGAGAAAAAAGTAAAACCAATTAAATAAATTAAAAATGTAATAATTTAAAAACTTTAAATAATTTAAAAACGAAACGAGAATTAGACAAATAAATAATAATAACAAAAATACCGTATCAATAAAGTCGGAAATCAGAACAATTGAAAAAAAAAATTGAAATTAAAAATTTCTAGTTTTTTATTTCCCTTTTGTTATTCTGTTATTTTATTTTATTACTTTATTAAGTCTACACAACATAATTACAGATTTCTTAATATATTGGAACAGTGGAATATAAAGCATATGAATGCAATTGAAAAATGAATTCATTCATAATTCGAGTAACGTAAGCAGATCACATTTGAAAACTTGCCACGAATATCTATAAGCTCTCTCACAGAAAGTTAAGATGTCTGTGAAATGAGAGAACACAAGAAAAAATGCTCAGTACGGTGATAACACGGTACAATCTTGAAAAACGAAGAATCAGTTTAGCTTAGGCGGTTGGTCATCTAGGTTGTTAGTTTATGCTAATACCATACAAATGAAATGAAAAAACTTTTGTATTCTTTTTAAAAAAAAAAATCAAAAAAAAGAAAGAAAATTTTTCCTTTAAAAAAAAAACAATAACGAAATTACGGTTATTTTTTTTTTTTAAATCCTCAAAATGGTTCTTGAATGTGAGTTCCTTATCACAAATTACTCCAAGGTCTTTTACTTGTACGACTTTACAAATGGGGAAACTATTGAGCTTGTAAGTAAAGTGAATAGGAGTTTTCTTCCTAGTAAATGAGATAAATTGACATTTGTCCACATTTAATACAAGGTTGTTTTTACAACACCAATTAGCAAATTTATCGAGATCACGTTTCAATGCAAAACAATCAGATAAATCAGAAACACTTTTGTATAATTTCATGTCATCAGCATAAATATTGAGATTACTTTCAGTGATAACCGAGGAAATATCATTTATGCTCATGATGAATAAAAGAGGTCCCAGGTGACTTCCTTGAGGTACACCAGAAGTCGCAGTAAAAGGTGTTGACAATGCAGACCGGAATTTGATTACATATTGCCTATTTTCTAGATAGGAATTAATCCACTTGAGAAATACATGTGGAAATCCCAATTTATTCATTTTTAATAGAACAATTTTGTAAGAAAGGACATCAAAAGCTTTACTGAAAGCAGTGTAGACTAGATCAGTCTGATACCCTTTTTCCATCGCACAAAAGTTTGTAGAGACAACTTCGGTTAAGTTCGTAACAATAGATTTCTTTTTTAGAAACCCATGTTGATGTTCAGTGATAAAAGGTTTCCAATGAAAATAAAATTCATCATAAACAATGGCCTCAAAAAGTTTTGGAATACATGAGAGCTTAGCAATTGGTCTATAATTTGAAACCTCATTTTTAGAACCCTTTTTGTGGATTGGTCTAATAAACGAGATTTTCCAAATATTAGGAAATACGCCGGAGGATAGTGATTTTTTGAAAAGAATTGAGAGAGGTAGAGCTAAAATTTTCGCACATTGTTTCAGGACAACTGAAGGAATACCATCCGGGCCAGGGGAGCCTTCCTCTTTGAGTTTGCTAAGTTGGGTTTTCACAGTCTCTTTATCAATTGATATGCGAGAAAACGTTGTTTTCGGATAATTGTCTAAGTACTCAAAGTATTGTTCATTCGGCAAAAAATCTTCACCTCCATAAGTCTCAGAAAAGAATGTAGCGAATAAATTAGATACAATTTGCGGGTCGTTGGACTTCACATCTCTAAAATTCATAGTGGCCGGATAAGTGTCACTTTTCCTTTTGGAGTTAATAAATTGGAAAAATTTATTTGGGTGGTAGAGTAAATCTGATTGCATTTTTAGAATATATGAATCGTAAATTTCTTTTGACAGTTCTTTAAATGCATGAAACAGCATTTGAAAGTTGTCATAATCACTTTGATTTCGAGAACCTAGAAATTTCCGCCATAATTTATTCTTTTGATTTCTAAGTGAGCGAAGTTCATGGTTATACCAAGGAGGTGAGGATTCCGTATGTTTGCATCTACCATATGGGAATGCTAATGAAAAACCTTTCAACATTAGTGTATAAAATTTTTTTACACATGCATTAAGGTCAAGTTCCCCGAAAAAATTATTAAAATCAGTATTACTTCAAAAGTTTTTTAGTACTTTAAAGTTGCCTTTATGAAAGTTAAAATTGAAAGTAGATTCAAAGACAGTTAGGTTTTCCTTTTCCAATGAAAACAGAAGTTGAAGAGGGGGGTGATTTGGGTCAACACCCACCAAAAAATTATCGCTACTACTATCTGTGCTATTGACAGACTCGATTGAAAAAATTAGGTCTAGTTGCCTACCCCTACAATTTTCACATCCGAAATCTGCATAAGCGAGCTATAAGTAAGATTGTCAATAAAAGAAGCTTCAACGGGTGATGAAGTATCCGATGGAAAAAAAATTCATCGTCTTCAGATCTAACCCACTCCACATTAGGCAAATTAAAATCTCCAAAAACCAACAAATCATCTTCAGTATTCATAGAGCAAATAATGAATTCAATGGTTTTATGAAGTCCATCATAGAGATCCAAAGATGATCCAGGCGGAATATAACAATTTAAGATAAATAAATTATGATTTTACACTGTTACTTTTATACCTATAAGTTCATTCAATTTCGGATTTGGCACTACCAATTCCGAAGCATCCAGACTCTTCCTGACGGCCAACAGCACTCCCCCACCCTTTGGTATACCGACAGAAGCAGAATACAAATCAGAGGAATACCGATCTCTCCAAAAACTTCGAAATCCGATGAAAATAGTTCATTATCCTTAAAACAATTCGTCAACCACGTTTCCGTGAGAGCATAGATGTCCATTGAAAGAGACTGACAACCTAGATACACCTCACTTGTTTTAGTTCGAAGCCCCCTTACGTTTTGATAGTAAAGGGACAAATTTAGTTTTTTGGGAGAGAAGAAACTTTAGCTCCCACGTTCCTTCTTCTGAAATTAGTCTGGAATTCTTTAATGAAGGTATCTTTCGGCCAAATTGAAGGTGAAATGATTGTGGAGAATAGTACTGGAGGTACTTCAAGTCTAAAAGAAGCAATCTTGTTATCCGGCTTACTGATTTTAGAACATTTAATATTATTAATATCTATTTTCCCCTCTGTATGCAGGTATTCCAAAATGTTTGAGGGCTCCGTGGATGGGTTAAGTCTAGATATAAAAATCTTTTTCGGACGAGGGACAATTGAAAGTAGATTATTGGTATTTGGATTTGGTCAACAAACATCTTACGCAGAGTTAGTCAATTTTGGCTCCTTAACAACCAAGTTAGGATTGGCTCCGTTAATATTGTCATGTTGGCTGCTTTTTGTGTTTTTGGCATTGATACTACCAACTGGTTGTAGCATACGTCCACTTCGTAAAGAAGGAACTTTAGTATGCTGCGCAATATTATTGGTCGTTCTAACATTCTCTAAGACCGAATCACTTGCAGCAGTTTTTGCTATTTCGGGTAAATTTAAAGTTAAGGTGTCTAAATTTAAATCAAGGTCTGTTTGACAGACAGAGTCAACAAATTTGATTTCCTCAGGGATGTTAGCCACCATTTCAAAATTTTTAATTTTGGCAAAGATGGTTGAGGCGGTTTCTAATAATGCGTTGACCTCATTGAATTTGTTTTTTATATTTGAAAATTCGCAGCTCAATTTATTTAGTTGAGAAACCAACGAGGAAATTGAACCTTTACGGCACTCAGTGCAGTACCAGTGAATGCCACAATCAGAAGAAACAATTTTCTTATAAAATATTGGCGTTAAACCAATACATTTTGTATGGAATATTTTATTACAAAATCCCGAACATAAAAAAAGTTCTTCTGATTTCTGGTCAATGCATGAATTGGCAAAACACCCATTAGAGGTCATTTTATAAAAATAATTTTAATTTTATAAAATCAAAATAATTTAAAATAATAATAAACAGATAATTTAAAAAAAGAAACAACAGTTACAGAAACAAACGGTTAAAAACAAAAAAGAGAAAAAAGTAAAACCAATTAAATAAATTAAAAATGTAATAATTTAAAAACTTTAAATAATTTAAAAACGAAACGAGAATTAGACAAATAAATAATAATAACAAAAATACCGTATCAATAAAGTCGGAAATCAGAACAATTGAAAAAAAAAATTGAAATTAAAAATTTCTAGTTTTTTATTTCCCTTTTGTTATTCTGTTATTTTATTTTATTACTTTATTAAGTCTACACAACATAATTACAGATTTCTTAATATATTGGAACAGTGGAATATAAAGCATATAAATACAATTGAAAAATGAATTCATTCATAATTCGAGTAACGTAAGCAGATCACATTTGAAAACTTGCCACGAATATCTATAAGCTCTCTCACAGAAAGTTAAGATGTCTGTGAAATGAGAGAACACAAGAAAAAATGCTCAGTACGGTGATAACACGGTACAATCTTGAAAAACGAAGAATCAGTTTAGCTTAGGCGGTTGGTCATCTAGGTTGTTAGTTTATGCTAATACCATACAAATGAAATGAAAAAACTTTTGTATTCTTTTTAAAAAAAAAAATCAAAAAAAAGAAAGAAAATTTTTCCTTTAAAAAAAAAACAATAACGAAATTACGGTTATTTTTTTTTTTTAAATCCTCAAAATGGTTCTTGAATGTGAGTTCCTTATCACAAATTACTCCAAGGTCTTTTACTTGTACGACTTTACAAATGGGGAAACTATTGAGCTTGTAAGTAAAGTGAATAGGAGTTTTCTTCCTAGTAAATGAGATAAATTGACATTTGTCCACATTTAATACAAGGTTGTTTTTACAACACCAATTAGCAAATTTATCGAGATCACGTTTCAATGCAAAACAATCAGATAAATCAGAAACACTTTTGTATAATTTCATGTCATCAGCATAAATATTGAGATTACTTTCAGTGATAACCGAGGAAATATCATTTATGCTCATGATGAATAAAAGAGGTCCCAGGTGACTTCCTTGAGGTACACCAGAAGTCGCAGTAAAAGGTGTTGACAATGCAGACCGGAATTTGATTACATATTGCCTATTTTCTAGATAGGAATTAATCCACTTGAGAAATACATGTGGAAATCCCAATTTATTCATTTTTAATAGAACAATTTTGTAAGAAAGGACATCAAAAGCTTTACTGAAAGCAGTGTAGACTAGATCAGTCTGATACCCTTTTTCCATCGCACAAAAGTTTGTAGAGACAACTTCGGTTAAGTTCGTAACAATAGATTTCTTTTTTAGAAACCCATGTTGATGTTCAGTGATAAAAGGTTTCCAATGAAAATAAAATTCATCATAAACAATGGCCTCAAAAAGTTTTGGAATACATGAGAGCTTAGCAATTGGTCTATAATTTGAAACCTCATTTTTAGAACCCTTTTTGTGGATTGGTCTAATAAACGAGATTTTCCAAATATTAGGAAATACGCCGGAGGATAGTGATTTTTTGAAAAGAATTGAGAGAGGTAGAGCTAAAATTTTCGCACATTGTTTCAGGACAACTGAAGGAATACCATCCGGGCCAGGGGAGCCTTCCTCTTTGAGTTTGCTAAGTTGGGTTTTCACAGTCTCTTTATCAATTGATATGCGAGAAAACGTTGTTTTCGGATAATTGTCTAAGTACTCAAAGTATTGTTCATTCGGCAAAAAATCTTCACCTCCATAAGTCTCAGAAAAGAATGTAGCGAATAAATTAGATACAATTTGCGGGTCGTTGGACTTCACATCTCTAAAATTCATAGTGGCCGGATAAGTGTCACTTTTCCTTTTGGAGTTAATAAATTGGAAAAATTTATTTGGGTGGTAGAGTAAATCTGATTGCATTTTTAGAATATATGAATCGTAAATTTCTTTTGACAGTTCTTTAAATGCATGAAACAGCATTTGAAAGTTGTCATAATCACTTTGATTTCGAGAACCTAGAAATTTCCGCCATAATTTATTCTTTTGATTTCTAAGTGAGCGAAGTTCATGGTTATACCAAGGAGGTGAGGATTCCGTATGTTTGCATCTACCATATGGGAATGCTAATGAAAAACCTTTCAACATTAGTGTATAAAAATTTTTTACACATGCATTAAGGTCAAGTTCCCCGAAAAAATTATTAAAATCAGTATTACTTTAAAAAGTTTTTTAGTATTTGAAAGTTGCCTTTATGAAAGTTAAAATTGAAAGTAGATTCAAAGACAGTTAGGTTTTCCTTTTCCAATGAAGACAGAAGTTGAAGAGGGGGGTGATTTGGGTCAACACCCACCAAAAAATTATCACTACTACTATCTATGCTATTGACAGACTCGGTTGAAAAAATTAGGTCTAGTTGCCTACCCCTACAATTTTCACATCCGAAATCTGCATAAGCGAGCTATAAGTAAGATTGTCAATAAAAGAAGCTTCAACGGGTGATGAAGTATCCGATGGAAAAAAAATTCATCGTCTTCAGATCTAACCCACTCCAAATTAGGCAAATTAAAATCTCCAAAAACCAACAAATCATCTTCAGTATTCATAGAGCAAATAATGAATTCAATGGTTTTATGAAGTCCATCATAGAGATCCAAAGATGATCCAGGCGGAATATAACAATTTAAGATAAATAAATTATGATTTTACACTGTTACTTTTATACCTATAAGTTCATTCAATTTCGGATTTGGAACTACCAATTCCGAAGCATCCAGACCCTTCCTGACGGCCAACAGCACTCCCCCACCCTTTGGTATACCGACAGAAGCAGAATACAAATCAGAGGAATACCGATCTCTCCAAAAACTTCGAAATCCGATGAAAATAGTTCATTATCCTTAAAACAATTCGTCAACCACGTTTCCGTGAGAGCATAGATGTCCATTGAAAGAGACTGACAACCTAGATACACCTCACTTGTTTTAATTCGAAGCCCCCTTGCGTTTTGATAGTAAAGGGACAAATTTAGTTTTTTGGGAGGGAAGAAACTTTAGCTCCCACTTTCCTTCTTCTGAAATTAGTCTGGAATGCTTTAATGAAGGTATCTTTCGGCCAAATTGAAGGTGAAATGATTGTGGAGAATAGTACTGGAGGTACTTCAAGTCTAAAAGAAGCAATCTTGTTATCCGGCTTACTGATTTTAGAACATTTAATATCATTAATATCTATTTTCCCCTCTGTATGCAGGTATTCCAAAATGTTTGAGGGCTCCGTGGATGGGTTAAGTCTAGATATAAAAATCAATTGAAAGTAGATTATTGGTATTTGGATTTGGTCAACAAACATCTTACGCAGAGTTAGTCAATTTTGGCTCCTTAACAACCAAGTTAGGATTGGCTCTGTTAATATTGTCATGTTGGCTGCTTTTTGTGTTTTTGGCATTGTTACTACCAACTGGTTGTAGTATACGTCCACTTCGTAAAGAACGAACTTTCTCTAAGACCGAATCACTTGCAGCAGTTTTTGCTATTTCGGGTAAATTTAAAGTTAAGGTGTCTAAATTTAAATCAAGGTCTGTTTGACAGACAGAGTCAACAAATTTGATTTCCTCAGGGATGTTAGCCACCATTTCAAAATTTTTCATTTTGGCAAAGACGGTTGAGGCGGTTTCTAATAATGCGTTGACCTCATTGAATTTGTTTTTTATATTTGAAAATTCGCAGCTCAATTTATTTAGTTGAGAAACCAACGACGAAATTGAAACTTTACGGCACTCAGTGCAGTACCAGTGAATGCCACAATCAGAAGAAACAATTTTCTTATAAAATATTGGCGTTAAACCAATACATTTTGTATGGAATATTTTATTACAAAATCCCGAACATAAAAAAAGTTCTTCTGATTTCTGGTCAATGCATGAATTGGCAAAACACCCATTAGAGGTCATTTTATAAAAATAATTTTAATTTTATAAAATCAAAATAATTTAAAATAATAATAAACAGATAATTTAAAAATAGAAACAACAGTTACAGAAACAAACGGTTAAAAACAAAAAAGAGAAAAAGTAAAACCAATTAAATAAATTAAAAATGTAATAATTTAGAAACTTTAAATAATTTAAAAACGAAACGAGAATTAGACAAATAAATAATAATAACAAAAATACCGTATCAATAAAGCCGGAAATCAGAACAATTGGAAAAAAGAATTCAAATTAAAAATTTCTAGTTTTTTATTTCCCTTTTGTTATTCTGTTATTTTATTTTATTACTTTATTAAGTCTATTTTATTGTGTATATCTTGCTTTAATTTATTATTTTTATTATTTTTATTTTGATCGGAGTTTTAAAAAAAGGTCTATCCACGACTGATACTTCAGTAATAATGTAAAATTCCATGGTTTTGCGTTTTGAAAAAAATTCAAACAATAAATTTTAAATATGTATCTAATAAATTTTTTAAATCGCACCAAAAATTACGTAAACAAAAATCACAGTTAATCTCAACTTTGACAGTAGACATATGACTTTTACTACGAACTTACTCCAAGCTGTTCGATATGAACCAGTTTGGAGTAGGAAAATACGCCATTTTCTGAAGTAAAGCCAGAAAAGTCGGAGTAAGTCCAGGACTTATATCGAACATACCAAAAAACAATAACGAAATTACGGTATTTTTATTTTTTTTTTAAATCCTCAAATTAAATGATTAAATGCTAGAATTCGACAAAAAAATTTAAAATAGAAAAAAAGTTTACCAATTACACAAATGTAAAACACTGAAAATTAGTAAAATGATTATTCAAAACAATTAAAAGTATTAGTCTTATTAAAATTACAACATTTAATCACAAATAACACAAAAGAAAAATCACAAAACAAAAACACACGTCTGAACACTTGACAGATTCGAAACGAACTTTGAACATTAAATCGGAATTATGATCACAACAATCACTCCTCATCTATGAATCGGAATTAATAACGTCCATACATACTTCAAGATTATTTTTATTTAAATTACATTGCTTTTGCACATTTTGGTTAATTGATAAGGTTATGTCAAATAAGTCCAGGAAATCTCTTCCCAATAGTAACATTATTTTAATTATGTTTGAATCTACTATAGAGTCATTTTCTTAGTGATATTATGAAAAGAAATAAAACAATCTATTTTACCATATGTAAACAATTTAGTACCGGCGATTCCATAAAAATTTGAGAAAGTGAGGTTATCTTGGTTGACATCAAAAGGTAATACGTGCTTAGCAATGAAACTATTCGGACTACCGGTGTCAAAAAGAGAATTGAAGTTAATGTTTTTGACGTTATTAAAACTTTGAGAACTAAACGCAACACTCACCTGATGGAATGGTTGAATATTATGAATTCCTTTGGTGGTGCTGTCAATTTCTGTAGAATCGGTATGAATTAGCTGCGTACAGTCCTTGTACTGATGTTCTGTGCTGCCACATTTAAAACAAGATCATGTTAATCGTTTTGGATGTTGACATTGATTTGAAATATGTCCATTTCGATTGCAATTGTAGCATCTTACAACAGCTGATGAAGTTGATGATGTTTTAGGCTTAATAGTAATAGCGTTAACGTATTTAACTAATAGGTCCTTGAGTTCTTTTAAATTTCGTGCTATACATAAAACTGAAGAGCATGTGCTTTTGTCTGAAAGACCATCGATAATGGTGTTAATTATGTCATCTTCTGACAGCTCAGTTTGTGAAGCGATTTCTTGCATTGACAACATGTAGTTGATAATGTGTTCACCTGGTATACGAAAACGTGCATGTAATTGATGGTACACGTCACTGATCGAAACTGTTCTGCTGAATTGTTTAACTAGAGTTGCCCTAAGTTCTTTGTAATTTGTAGCTTCGGTCGTTCGCAAGAAAATGGCTGCCGTTCCAGTTGGTGATTGTCTCAATGCGATAAACTTAAAATGGTCATCAACTTTTCTCACAACTCATACGTTCTTGATGTCCCGGAGCCATTTTCCGATTGCATATGCGTCATCCCCAGTGAATTTTGGCACGAGAGACTCGACTTCTAGGATATATAACTTTGTTTAGCACTTTGGAGGTCATTAATTTCTTTCTTCAGTTCCAGAATTCGTTTTTTCTTTTCTAAAGACGCCAAGAGAGCGTCATCATCATTTTCTATTGTTGGATTTTCATCACCAGCAACAATTTGCGAATTTGTTAAAGAATCGGCACTACCCCCTCGTAGAATTAATCCCGCATCATCAAATAAATTACAAAGCTGTGCTAGGGTTGCTGTGGGTGGGAACTCCACGCTTGCTTCACTTAACGCTGCCATTAAATCGAATTTTGTTATCTTACGGGGCATGTTCAATAATCCCACTTCTGAGATGTTATGGCCTAAATTTGGTGATCGAAAAACGTTTTTCTCTTACTAAAATATTATTTCAAATCTTCTTTATTTGTTCGGTCTTCAAAAGTTAATTTTTTACAAAAACGTGTTCTTCTTGCAAAATCCTACGAAACAGAATGAATAGTGTTACCCTGTTAAACAATTCTCTCTCCTCTTGTTCTTAACTAATTTTACGCCATCTAGCCGATATTATCTTTGATAGGCGCTCTTTTTCAAATATCAAGGGCCGATCATAATATCGTAACAAACCCGAAGCCATAAATCAAAGTAACCAGTTACAAAAACGAGCCTCGAAAATTATCATATGTTACATGTTACGTTTTGAAAAAAGAATGTATCAAACAAATTTATTTTTTTTTTAATTTTAATTTCTTAATCCAGTAAGTTATTTCCTTCTTCGTTCTCTAAGTTTTGGTTCGTTCATTTCCTTTTTCTTCCCTTCTTATATATATGTATATACCTACTCCTTTTGCTAGCTAGAATTTCTTAAATTTATTTTAGTTATGATTAGACTTAGTTCATTTTATTTTGCTTTCAATCAATAATCATTTTGCGTTAAATTTACCGTTTCTTGTATTTGGTGACAGATTGGCCTGGATTAGATTATATTAGATTAGATTAAGTTTTAGGGCGTTCATGTACTGCGACCTTTAAAATCTATTGTATCCCCTGTTATTAAGTGCAGTAGTTAAGTTGATTTCCTATTCTACAGCACTTCCTCCAGGCTTTTTTCTCTTTGGAATTTTAGTATACGGATGTGGTAAGATATTGTATTTCACTTGGGGAAAAGCAGTATGCCCCAGATGTTCTCTTCTCCCAGTGTTTGGTTCTTTCTACCGCCTCTTCTTTCGTTAAAATTTGTCGGATTATGTGTGGTCACACATTCTTCTACCGTCTTAGAGCAAATTGTATGCGAGCTTAATGCTCTGATGGCAGCTTGACTATGTATAATTATCGGTACGTTTATCGTTGTTCTACCTTAGGCAGTAAAACGTTTTATTCACCTAAAGCTCTCTCTAATTTTCCCCTTTTTGAGACTTAATATAAAGCTTTCTTTTCTTTTGGTGAATAGATACGGCTGATAAGAATTGCAAAGGCGAGGGCTCACCCGACGAAATAAAATAGAAAAAATGGCGTAATCCCAAAAACTTACAAAATTGTCTGCTCGTCTTATCGCCTGGCACTTATACAAATTCTCAATCATTGTGTTGAAATAAAGAACACTTCCCTGTTTTTAAATATGATTTATTTAAATTCAGCATGACTTGTTTTTGATATCAAAATTTCTAAAAATTACTTTATCTTTTCCTTTATTTCTTAATTCTTTATTAAATTCTTAATTATTTCTGATAACTTTATAATTGTTTCACAAATTCTCAATTCTCTATTAAATTCACAATAATTTCTAATAATTCTATAAAATTGTTTCACAAATTCTTAATACTTTATTAAATACACAATTATTTCTAATAACTTTATAATTGTTTCAAAAATTCTTAATTATGTATTAAATTTTCAATAATTTCTTATAACTTCATAGTTGTTTCACAAATTCTTAATTCTTTATTAAATTCACAATGACTTCTAATAACTTTATAATTGTTTTTACAAATTCTTAACTCTTTATTAAATTCTTAATGACTTCTAATAACTTTATAATTGTTTCAGAAATTCTTAATTCTCTATTAAATTTTCAATATTTTCTAATAGCTATATAATCGTTTCACAAATTTTTAATTCTATATCAAATTCACAATAATTTCTAATAACTTTATAATTGTTTCACAAATTCTAAATCCTCTATTAAATTCACAATAATTTCTAATAACTTTATAGTTGTTTCATAAATTCCTAATTCCTTATTAAATTCACAATAATTTCTAATAACTTTAGAATTGTTTCACAAATTCTTAACTCTGTATTAAATTCTTAATAATTTCTGATAACTTTATAATTGTTTCACAAATTCTAAATTCTTTATTAAATTCACAATAAATTCTAATAACTTTATAATTGTTTCACAAATTCTTAATTCCTTATTAAATTCTTAATTATTTCTGATAACTTTATAATTGTTCCACAAATTCTTAATTCTCTATTAAATTCACAATAATTTCTAATAATTCTATATAATTGTTTCACAAATTCTTAATTCTTTATTAAATACATATTAATTTCTAATAACTTTATAATTGTTTCAAAAATTCTTTATTATGTATTGAAATTTCAACAATTTCTGATAACTTTAAAATTGTTTCACAAATTCTTAATTCTTTATTCAATTCACAATAAGTGCTAATAACTTTATGCAGTTGTTTCACAAATTTTTAAGTCTTTATTAAATTCACAATAATTTCTAATAGCTTTATAATTGCTTAACAAATTTTCTATTCTTTATTTGACTTCAAACCGTTTTAACGCTTTTCTAAAATATTGATTAATACGTCGGCCGTTAAACCGCAATACTTGTAACTCAAAAACAAAAACTGACTAACTTGGTAATTACTTTAAAGAACCGTTTCCAACTTTAAGTGTAGATTGTCCACATCCATCCGATATTTCTGCCAACTTACTTTTGGTAATCTTACCGTTGACTTTTTTGAGTACGAAAATTTCCACCTTTGGACTTTACTCATTTGTTTAATTGAAAGTAGTTTTTCATTTACTTTTACCACTGATTTCGTTATCTGGGTCTTGTTCTAATTAAAATTCCTTTAGTACGAATTTAGTGGACTTTTTCATCGATTTTTGCCATTGATTTCATAATTTGTGTTTACTCTCAAAAAAACCCGCTATATTACGAAATCAATTGTAATTTTCCATTAATGTCGATTAATGTCGATGTCGCGTTTAAGTCCAAAATTAGCACTTTCGCACAAAATTGTTGTCTTGGGTAAGATTTGGTAAAAAACTTAATTATATTAATTTATGTTAAAATTTTACGCCGTGAATTTTTAATTACTTTTAGGAGGGGTGTGTATTATATTAAATTACAATTCTGATTTTTTGTGTGAAATCAAGCGATTTCCGAAGTTTCCTTCCTAATTTTCTTCATAAATTGTAGTTAAGATAACTGACTAAAGTGTTACCCGATTTTAGTGGCATTTGGCTAATTCATTGGCTAGGTCATATGTCTGTTATTTCTCGCCAGTATCTAAGGTAGGTGCAAGAACCTTGGGTTTACAAGGGAATCGTACGGGACTACGACACCCAGTTGGGGTCTGTATTATACAGCACAACTGCGAACAGACCCAGGACATGCATCTACATCTCCAATGATATTGATGCCGTCCTTCTTAAATCCTTTTGTTCTGCAGACCTTACTGCAGTCAAAATAATTTACTCCACAGAATTGGGCGAAAAGGAAGTAGTAGTGTGATCTTCATATCTGCCCTACGACGCAGTCACCCCTCCCCCTTCAGAGGAACTGGTCGACTTAGTGTCCTTCTGTGAGACAAATAATCTACCTCTTATAATTGGCTGTGACTCCAACGCGCACCACACACAGTGGGGCAGTACGGACATCAACCAAAGAGGTAGAACACTCTTTGAATACCTTGGTGCAACCACCCTGGAAATTGCAAACAAGGGTACAGCACCAACCTTCATCACCTCTACACGTGAAGAAGTGTTGGACATAACGCTGTGCTCACAGGGCATTGCTCAAGATATTCAAGGATGGAAAGTGTCCTCCGAACCTTCATTGTCGGACCATAGGCACATTCTCTTCAGTCTGTTCTCAGAACCGTTGAAACCGGTCTCCTGCAGGAATCCTAGATCCACTGACTGGTTCTCCTTTTACGAAGAGCTGTCAGAAAGAATCCGGGAAGTTCCAAAAGCAGCCCGGAATATTCCGGAACTAGAACAAACAGTCGTTTTAACATCGGAAGCCATTTACTCCTCCTACGAGAGTAATTGCGCCTTACCCACTAACAGGCTCCCCAAGAAAACGCCCTGGTGGGATATATCCTTGGAGAGCCTCAGAAAAGAAATGAGAAAAAGTTTCAACCGAGCCAAACAGCATGGTTTGAACGGTGAGTGGGAAGCCTGGAAGGCGGCCCAATGCAAGTACAAATCGGCTGTTCGGAGGAAAAA
This sequence comes from Xylophagus ater, assembly GCA_963422695.1. Lineage (NCBI taxonomy): Eukaryota > Metazoa > Arthropoda > Insecta > Diptera > Xylophagidae > Xylophagus > Xylophagus ater. The sequence goes on along the minus strand of OY730482.1, from coordinate 10,258,897 downwards.
ACGAGAAGCCTGGAAGAGTTACTGCGGCCAAATTGAGGAACTCCCTCAGGCTTGCAGACTCCAAAAAGCCCTCTCCAAAGATCCGAGATCTAGATTAACAGTGCTGCGCCAGTCGGATGGGGAATTTACCTCAAGTAATGAGCACACCCTGAAGCTGCTGCTCCACACCCATTTTTCGGAATCTCGCGAATCACCGGCATGCTCGTCTCTACAAGTCGAAATTTCTCGTCCCCAAAAAACCGAATGGAGAACGGCTTCAGAGATTGTAACATACGATAGAACTAACTGGGCAATCAAAACCTTTGCCCCGTACAAATCAGCAGGGCCTGATGGCATTTTCCCAGCACTTCTTCAGAAAGGAGCTGATTTGCTAATCAAACCACTCTGTCAAATCTACCGCGCGAGCCTCGCCTATGGCTATATTCCTTCGCCATGGAGGAAGGCACGTGTGATCTTCAAACCTAAGCCTGGTCGTACTGACTACACCGAGGCCAAGAGCTTCCGTCCCATCAGCCTCACGTCATTCTTGCTTAAGACACTGGAGAGGCTGGTGGATAGATACCTGAGGGAGAGGATACCAAGTATCCTCCCTCTCCACCCAAACCAACACGCGTATCAAGAGGGCAAATCCACGGATTCTGCACTCCATCAACTAGTGTTCAGAATTGAAAAAACTCTAGACACTAAATCATACGCTCTTGGTGCTTTTCTTGACATAGCAGGGGCATTTGACGATGTCACTTTTGATGCCATGAGCGAGGCAGCCGAAGTGCACGGCGCGGGTCTGACTGTTACTAGATGGATAAGAACCATGCTGTCCACTCGAACTGCATCGACCAGTCTGGGAAGAGATACAGAATCAATCTCAGTCATGAGAGGATGCCCGCAGGGAGATGTACTATCTCCACTGCTGTGGTGTCTGGTTGTAGATGACCTTCTCAGGATTTTAAACACCTCGGGCTACTATGCTCAAGCGTATGCGGATGACATAGCTCTGCTTGTATCGGGAAAATTCCCCAGTACATTAGCTGAGTTGTCTCATCAAGCTCTTATCAAGCTCGCACAGTGCCATCACTATTCGTAATTTTTTGACGAAAAATGCAACAAATACCATCCAACAGCCACCGAATTCACCTGATTTGGCTCCCTGTGACTTCTTTCTGTTCAATCGAGTTAAAAAACCATTACGGGGAACGCGTTTCAGCAGCCGAGAGGAAGTAATGGAAAAATCGCCAACACAAACAGAGATAGATGTACTCTTGGCTACCTAACTTTTGCAAATGTCAAGCTATGACGCTAAGATTTAGAGGAAATATCAATAACAGATGTACCAATTTACCAAAAAATAACAGAACTGAAATCGGAACGATGGGAGCGCCACACGGTGGTTATTCCGTTTTGTTTTTGATCAAGGTAGTATAGTATATTATATATGTGCAAGGAGTTTTCCAAAGTAAACAGGACTTTTTGAATCTAGCGCCCTAGTGGCGCCGTCTATATGTCGACTGGTGCGTTAGAATCTGCTATCCTTTATCGACTTCCTGTGAGAATTTCATGACATTTCATCTATTGAAAGTGAAGTTATTGCGTTTTAAGTGCCAGTATGTTTGTGTCATCGGTGCGAAAATGAGCTTCGAACAAAGAGCCAACATTAAGTTTTGTTTTAAAATTTGTTAAACTTTTACCGAAACGTTTCAATTGATGAAACAAGTTTATGGCGATGATTGCCTATCCCGTAGCAGAGTGCACGAGTGGTTTCAACGTTTTCAAAGTGGTCGTGAGGACATAAATGACGATCAACATGTGGGCCAACCAAAATCCGTGATCACCGAAAATTCCATCGAAACTGTGCGTGAATTCATCAAAAATCAGCCGAAATCATCATTGAAATTCATGGAAATGGAATTGAACATCTCCAAAACATCGATTTATCGCATTTTGACCCAACATTTGGGTTTACAAAAGGTGTGTGCACGGTTTGTTCCGCACAAATTGACTGACGACCAAAAATTGCTCAGAATTCAACATTCGAAGGACATCATTAAAGAGGTCAAAAAGGACAAAAACTTCCTTTATAACATTGTGACTGGTGACGAAACGTGGTGTTTTCAATATGATCCCGAAACGAAACGCCAGAGTGCTGAATGGAAGGCGCCGGACGAGCCGAAACCCAAAAAATCGCGCCTGGAGAAGGCAAAAGTGAAGACAATGCTGATTTGTTTTTATGATTCCAAGGGTATTGTCCACAAAGAATTTGTTCCACCCGGTCAAAACGTTAATGCGGTATTCTACCTAGGAGTTTTGAAGCGTTTGGTGCGCCGTATTCGACGTGTTCGGCCCGAATATCGCGAAGATGGAAGTTGGCGTTTGTTGCACGATAATGCGCCGTCTCATCGATCGACGCTTGTGACCGATTATCTCACCAAAAATCACATTTTAACCATCAACCACTCCCCGTATTCACCGGATATGGCACCGTGCGACTTCTACCTTTTCGGAAAAATGCATTTGCCGATGAAAGGAAAGCGTTATGCAGACGTAGAGGCCATTCAAAAGGCTTGCACCGGCATACTGGCGGCCATACAGGCCAACGAGCTAAAACACTCGTTCGACATGCTTTTGGACCGTGCAAAAAGCTGTATTGAAGCAGAAGGAGACTATATTGAATAAAATCAATTGATTTTGCCGAAAAAACCATTTGTTCTCTTTTTTTTTTAAAGTCCTGTTTACTTTGGACAACTCCTTGTATATATCGTATATTTTATAGTATTTTATAGTTTGTTTTTAGAAAGTTTGTGAAAAATAAAATGATTTGGAAATATGTTTAGAAGTTTCAATAGTGATTTTGCACTATAGCTTGTTTATGCAGCGATTGGTTTGCAGTAGCTTGATCATAAACAATGGCTCTAACTGTAATCCCCAACTTTTCTCATGGCTCGACATTTCCGTGTAATAATAAATTAAGACAGTAAACAGGTATGGTTTCTGAAATGGCATAATTAAATACTTGTTGCCAATTTTCCTTTTTAATCAAAATAAAAAAACATTTATTAACTTTTTATCATACTTTCATGTTTCGACTCACAAGTTTTTCTGACCTGCCCTTTTCCTAATAATGATTGCTAAAGTCCCTACTCCGTAATTTGCTATTTTATTGTGTTTCGTGAATTTCTTTTATGTTTTTTTTCCAATACAATTTCTTCGAAAGTTAAACTATTATTAAATATTATTTGTTTAGTATTTGGTATTATAAATTTGTCTATAAATTTCGCTTGTTTATTTGAAACTGTTGGATTGTTGACATGATTGATATGTTAAATTATAAAAATGAATGAAGAAGTTTCCTTTTAAAATAAATTCCCTTTCGTCGAAAGTGCTGTTTATTGATCAATTTTATATATTCTCTAATATTATTATATTGTCGTCTACTTCTATAACGTTGTTTTCGGTATTACTCTTTATTAATTCACAAATTTTTGAAAAACACAGCTGTTTGAAGGGGTGGGGTTAATTCTTTAAATGATTTTTCAGGGCTAAGTTTATAATATTTAATTCTAAGTTATACTTTCTTTTTTCATTCATTTTTTTGTTGTTTAAAGTTGGAATTGGTAATATAGTTTTTTTTTATTTAATGCTATATCATTTATAGGTACTTTTAATGCAAAAAATGATTCCTTATAGGGAAACTTAGCTACTCCTAATCTTATATGACTTAATTTCTGAGGATTTATGTCATATTTCTTAATCCCTTCATTTGTTAAAATGTTTGGATTCAACAAATTTGATCTTGCTGATGCGATGTGTTATTGAATATGTTCCACTTTGCTTTTAATAATGTTGAATTTCATCATTTGTTCTGTTACAATATTATTTTTGTAAAGTTGGTATTCAATGTTATTTAGAGAGGTTATTTTTGAGAGTACTTGTTTCCCGCCATTTTCTAGAGCGTTTTTTATTTATAATATAGATTTCTGAAAATTGTCATTAATTTTTGTATGTTGATTAACGTTTGCTATTAAATTGTGGTTATTTGAGTGGGTTGTTAAAAGGCGTCTTTCAATTTCATTTCTGTGATAGTTGTCCATTGTGTCAAAGAGCCATTTTAGTACAATGCCTCCTCCATTGATAATTCCACGTTTATGTTTTTGAAGGATTATTGTATGAATTTTGTTTTTTATTATTTCTATTTCGTGAATTTTTATAAATGCGTTACCGTGTTGACTTTCAATCTTATCTATTATTAATGTTGGTTGACTTAATGGAGTGACCATCATTATCAATATCTATATTACTACTGTTTTGATCTGAAAATTTTAATGGTTTCTTAATATTACTGCTATGTATATTGTCGAGTGGTAATTTCCTAAATTTTGGTTCTTCTTTATGTCTTACTGATTTATAATTGCTTACGTAGCCAAATGCTCCTTTTTTTGTAATGTTCGCGTTTTGAATTATGTTTCTCTAACCATTTACTTTTTGCAGTATTTATATTTTCCGTTAAGTTTTCAATAGGTATTTCTTTATTTTGGGCCTTTTGTTGGGTTGTTTTAATTGTTGAATGAAAGGTATTATTATATAGTTTTATTGCCTCTATCATCTGATCTCTAATGGGCTTTTTGTTTTCATGATTTAAAGTTCTTATATGTTCTATATTTTCAGCAAGGTAAACGCATTTAATGAATTTGGTTGGTTTAAGATCTCTAATTTTCCGTTGGAGTTTGTTAAATTCATGATCACTTAAGAATTAGAAAATTGCTGTTTTTCCGTTATTGCCTTAATTTTCATTATTTAGATCATTTTTATCTATGTAGATTCTATGGTTTTTGATTATGATTTCATGTTCTTTAGTCTCATTTTCACACAGTATTATTTCATGTTTAAAGCGATTGACAATGGTTTCAAGTGTAGCAATGTGGTCGCTTAAATTTTCTTCTTATGAATGAATTGTCTGCATTTCAACTTTGTCATTAGCGTTAATTTCTAGTGGTTCATGATACAAGGATCAACGTTAGTTTCATTTTTAGGTTCAGTGGGTTCAATGGAATGAATTTACTTAGTCTCTGTTTTGATTCTACTCAAGAAGTCGGCTGTTTTACTATCTTTTCCTTTGACGTAATCTATATTAATGTTGTATTCACCTAGTGCGAGTAACCATCTTTGTAAGCGGCGCTTTATGTCTTTATCGGAATGTTTAATTTGTAGCCATTTAATGGGCTGGTGGTCTGTTTGTAAATCGAATTCTTTGCCATATAAATATGGTCTGAAATATTTTGTTCCCCAAACAATTGCTAATAATTCTTTTTCTATTGTTTTTTTCATGGTCAATGAGTGTTCTTGAAGCATAGCGAATAGGATGACCATCTTGAGTTAGTACTGCAACTATGCAAAGTTGCTAGCGTCTTTTATTAGTTTTTTTTATTTTTTTATTATATATTCTATATAATCTATCCTAAGTGGATAATAAGAAAATTCAATAACAAAGCAATATAACATAATTGTTGAACTCCAATGAGAACAACAGTACTTAAAGATTTTATCTTTGATTTTTATGTTCTTAAAGGTAAATCTAGTATGTATATGGTATCTCTTCAGTCTTCTCGTTTCATCTGTCTCGTCCAATAGGGAAATCGGCAAAGGATTGATGTGGTTACTTAGTCTTTCTAAGTACTTGGCACTAAATCGATTTATTTCTTCTTTAACTGTGGGAATACTTAGATCTTCTTTGATAGTTTTGTTCGATACAAACCAGGTGCATTTACAATACTTATTAAAGTTTTGGATTGGGGTCTTTGTAGTATCTCTATGTTTGAATTACTAGTGGTTCCACACAGTTGTATGCCATACGTCCACACTGTAAGTATACTTTTAGAGATGGTAATCTTATTTTCGACGGAGAGTTGCGATCTGGATCCGAGTAGCCAATAGACACGTTTCGTTTTAATATTGAGTTGTAGCTCCTTAGCTTTGATGTGATTTTTCCAAGTCAATTTCTTATCAATATGTAGACCCAGGTATTTAACACTATCATTTTGAGGAATTGCGCTGTTGTTTAATAAGACGATCGGGCATTTTTCACGCCGCAGAGTGAAAGTGACATGTACTGATTTTTCAGTGTTAACTTTAATATTCCATTTGTTCAACCATTTTTCTATTTCAGAGAGTTCAATTTGGATAAAATTTGATGCCTCAGAAGTATTCTCGCTGGAGGCTAAGATCGCTGTATCATCAGCGTATGTCGAAACAATCACTTTATCAGTAATACGCATATCTGACGTAAAGATTGTGTAAAGAATCGGGGCCAATACACTGCCCTGGGGAACGCCAGCTTCGATCTCATAAATTTGGGATGTTTCTTCGTTGATTTTAACTCAGAAATGTCTATTACTTAAGTATGATTTCAACAGTAGAAACATTGGTGTTGGGAGTAATTTTTTAAGTTTGAAAAATAACCCAGTATGCCATACTTTGTCAAAGGCTTGTTGGACATCTAAAGGCCAATCGCCGCACAGCCGAATCCTATTCTGACGGGAAAAATCAGAAAACTAGAAAGAGATGGACTTTTGTAAGTTTCGCTAGGATTGATCGAATAAAAACATCAGAGTTTCCCCACAAAATTTAGAAAAATTGGTAGTATGTGATGGTATCCTGTAAGATTATTGTGAGAGTATGCAAACGTAGATGAAAAGCCCTAAATCAGATAAACAAGTTCTTCTGCTTTTGAGGGGAATCATCTGGCAGACGAAGAATCAGATGGGGAAATGAGAAATGCAGAAGCCGTCAAAATTAGTAGGATGATTGTTTCTCCCTTTCTGTTTAACCAAACTTTGCGTAAGTATATCCCATACTTTCATCAGAATGGGATGTCGGCTGTGTGGAGATTGGCCTTTAGAAGACTCTGGAACAGTATTTCTTGTTTTCCAAGGTATCCCTTATGAAAGCAATGATACGATTGTTCGGGTGTGCCATATTTATGTCTGACACCAAATTGATACTCAGGTATGATGTTATTTTTGTCCAACATTGGTGTCAATCGTCTCAATAATATTCTTTCGAATATTTTTGAGAAAGTTATCAGCAGACTGATTGGTCTATATGAAGTGACTTCGTTCTCTGGTCTACGGGGTTTCGGCACCATTATTATCTCCGCACACTTCCATTGTGATGGAAAGTGGTTCAGTCTCAGGATAGAGTTGTATATTAGGGTTAGAAGTAAAATACCCCTTCCTGAGGGGAGATGTGTTTGATAGGCCAGTTCATTTGGGGCTTTCTAGATACTCAAAAATTTCGTCAACGTCTGAAGTGTTTGTAAGTGTATAAGGTTGGAGGGTTTTTCGTAGTTGCAGCGCAAACGCTTCAGCTTTAGTTTTGTCAGTTTTGCACCAAGATCCGTTCATATCTTTAACAGATACATTTCTTTTTGTTGGGCGTTTTAGATACCTTGTCGCTCTCCATAAGCAGAATTCATCATTTGTAGATGCATTTAGATTTTTGATAAAATTGTTGAGTTGTTCATTTTTAGTTCAAAAACTCTTGTTTAAAGCTCTTTAACTGCTTTATTGAACTTGTTTTTATCATTAGGATGTCTACTGGTCTGCCATATTTTTCTTAACCTTCTCTTATTTTTTATCATCCGTCGAATTTCAGTTGTAATTAATATATTGTTGTTATTGTTATGGAGATGGCTCTCTGGTATAGAAAGAATTCCAGCTTCATGTATTAGATTGCTGAATGATTCAGCGACATTGTCCACTTCATCTGCCGCTTTTATGGACACGTTTAGGTTTACATTTCCTTCAATTCATAATCCAAATGTTTTAAAATCAGTCCTTGAGTTAGTGATTTTGTATTTTTGACAAATTGAATGTAAGCATGTATTGAAGCTAACCAGAATTAATGTGTGGTCAGAACTCAGTTCATCACTCTGTGTAATATGAAGAAATTGGCTAGGAATACCAGAGTATGTTACAAAGTCCAACAAGTCAGGTATTTTTCTAGGGTCAGTTGGCCAGTCTGTTAGTCTACCTGTTGATAAAATTGAATATTTCTTATTTGAGATGCAATTGTAGAGTTGCCTTCCCTTTGGGTTGGTGAGCCTGAACCTCCACCAGGGATGTTTAGCGTTAAAGTCTTCGCTAACAAAAAATCTCGGTCCCAACCGGCTAAAAAAGTTTTGATATTCCTGGCATTTGACCGAAAATCTAGGAGGAAAGTATATAGCACAAATAGATATTTCACTGCCAACACATTTAATTTTGATACATGCAGCTTGAATATATGGTTCTCTGAGTTCATCTATTATTTCATGTTTAATAGATGATTTAATTAGTATTGCTGCACCCGCATGCGCTCTGTCATCAGGGTGATTTGCATTTATTAGGTTATATCCTTTTGTTTTGAAAAAAGTTTCGCTAGTGAAGTGTGTTGCTGACACTAGAAGAATATCAATGAAATTTAGCTTAAGAAATAGTTCAATACTTTTATTAGTTAAATTTTTTTTTTTCAATTTGCATATTTGAGTATTGGATGTTCGGTAATTATTTCTTTTAGTTTTTCGAAAGCGTATGTATAGTCAAGATCATTTATATTAATTTTTGCGCCTTTCTTAAAGTATTTAGTTATTGAATAAGCTATTTTTGCGTAGTCTTTAATACACTTTCTGTAGCATCCTGTTATTCCTAGAAATGATTTGATTTGTTTCTGTGTTATTGGTAGCTTAAGGTCTTGAATTTCCTTAATTTTCTTAAGGGTTGGTTTAACTCCGTGAGGAGTAAGAATATGTCCTAAATATTCAGTTTCTTTTGAAAAGAAGTTGCATTTATCAATCTGAATTTTCAGACCTGCCTTTCTTAATTTTTTTATAAATATCTTTAATGTTGTATACGTTTTCTTCTAGAGAGTTGCTAAAGATAAGAATGTCATCAAGATAAACGACACAGCATTTGTTAATGTAATCTTCAAAGACCGAATTCACTAGTCTTTGGAAAGTTGCTGGTGCGTTTTTAAGTCCAAATGACATTCTGACGTATTCAAAATGTCCAAACGGTGTAGAAAAGGCTGTTTTCTTTCTGTCCTTTTCGTTAACTAATATTTGATGAAATCCTTTTGCAAGATCCAATGTTGTCAAATATTGAGATTTTCCTAATTTATTTAATATACTTTCGATGTTGAGAATTGGGAATTTATCGTTAATTGTAATTTCATTTAGTTTTCTGTAATCAATTACTATGCGCCATTTTTGTTTTCCGGAGTTGTCAATCTTTTTGGGTACTATCCATAAAGGGGGAGATATACTTTCTGTAATTACACCTTGGTCTAAAATATCGTTAATTTGTTTCTCTATTACTTTTTCATGAATTTGGGGATATATATAGGTTTTAAAATTTAAAATTGGATTTTCTAGAGTTGTATAGATTTCATGTTGTATTTCATGAGTACAGGTCAAATTTTCACCTTCGATGAAGAACAAATCCTTGAATTGCGTTAATAGTTCTTTTAAGTTATTTTCTTCTTCTTTGTTTAAATATGTTAATTCTAATTTTTCAAGAATGTTCCTTTCGAACGGTTCTAAGTTATAAATTTCATTGAGTTGTAAAGGGTAATCAAGTTCAATGAATTGTATTTTATTTTTATTTAATACTTAGATGTACTTATTTTCTAAATCGAGTTTGGATTTGAATGCAATAAGGAAGTTTTGTCCGATAATCGCGACATAATTTTGACCCGATAAGTTTAAAATTTTTAATGAGATTGTACCTTTGGAACCAAATACTTTTGGAAAAGGGGTAACTAACTTATTCGTTACCTTGTTTACTCCATTTAATGTAGTAAAATATATTGGTTTGTTTAATATTTCTTCGGAAATATCTTTGATTGTGTTTGGATTAATTATCCTTATGTCGGATCCGGTATCGATTAGACGTTTGATTTTTTTTCTGTAATTGTTACTTCAATTATGGGTAATTTACTTCCTGAGACTCTATTGTAAAATTTACGTCTTGTTCTTGGATATTGTCAATTTCCATGGCTTCCTAGTTTCGTTTTTGGTTTGGTCAACATTATATACTCTAAAGCAGTGATTCTTAACCGGTGGGCCGCGGCCCCCTGTGGGTCCGTGAGAAGTTTGTCAGAGGTCCGCCAATTATGCAAAATTTCCTTTACAATAGAATAAAAAAAATTGATAAGTAACCGAATATTCTATTGAAAACTGAATCGGAAAGATACAATTTTCTTATTTAGACTTTTTTTTATTTATTTCGATTTTCTTATTGTAGTTTATATACATGGATTTATGTTTATAGTACATTTTGGGTATAGAAACTGTGTACAAGAATTTGATTTTCTTCGTTTTTTCTTTTTACTCTCTTCGTTTCAAAGAGAATTGTTAATTTTTTGTGAAAATATAATCGTCAGCGATTGCGATTAGATGCCTACATGCGAATAGCATTATAGACAATAGAGCCAAGAATTAACAAATTAGTTGGGAATGTCCAGGAGCAGAAATCTCATTCAAATATTTTCGAATATTTTTTATTTCTATGAATTTTAAAATGTTTATTATATTGCATGAAGTAAAAATTTCGTGGATTTTTTTCCAATAGATGGCTTTAGAGTCGCATAATTTTAGTAGTTCTAACCATATCAAGCTATATTATAGCGCGCTTCAAAGATGACATTTCATAAACTATTTAAAAAAAATTGTGAAATTCAGTCAGAAGTAATTGCTGTAATTGGGTTTTGAAAATGAGCCAAAATCCTAAAAAAATTCGCTATATTTTACAATATCACTTCGACCAAAGCGATAAAGCTTCGGCTTATGAAAAAATTTTTAGAGTTTATAGATGCTCTATCGAAATCAGCAATAAGTAAATGGTTTGCTCGTTTCCGTTCTGGAAATTTCGATGTTAAAGATGCACCGCGCTCTGGGTTCCATTCACTCGATCACACCAGTGTAAAAAAAGTCGGTGTAAGTTAATGTCAAAAAAAGCGGTGTCAAAAAATGGAAGTTGTTTGCGAGTGAACGATCGTAGTCGTAGTCGTAGTCAATTAGTGTAATTTCAAAATTGTACTTTGATAAAATGCGCATTTATAGGCCAGTAACTAGCTAATAATTACAGTACATTAACTAGCCGCTTTTAATGTACTGTATTTATTAAAATTCTTTTCATAAAATCTATTTCTTTTTAATATTTAACTTAGTAGCAAATTTTTATATGAAGAACATATTTAATGGTTTCACTTTTTTTTATAAATTTGATATTTTAAACTTTTTTCGAATATAATTCAACGAATTGAATAAAAACTTTTTACTAAAACTAAAATTTTTCTATAAATTTGCCAAATAAATAAAAAAAAATACTGAATTCATAAAAATTTGTTTTGAATTCAAAATCAAACTGACGAAATAAAAATCACAATAATCGACTACATCCCGTGACATTGGTCGCAAAAAGTTACTAAAATCCACACCGGTGTTAACCAGTGAACGACAGAGTGTCGGTGTAATCACGTCATCGTAGTCAAAAAAGTTGACCAGTGAACGCAAAAGTGTAACTTTTAGTCGCTTTTAGTTACATTTAGTTGGTGAGTGAACGCAGCCCAGGTAGACCAATTATTGACAAATACGATGAAACTCTCCAAAAAATTGAGGAAGACGGGCACATTTCAACTTATGACATTGCTGAGGAACTAGGGATTGCTCACAAAAGAGTTTTCTACAAATTGTGTAAGGCTGGAAACAAAAAGAAGCTCGATAGTTAGGGTCCATATGAATTAACAGTGAAAAATTTAATGAACCGAATTTCCATCTGCGAATTGCTACTGAAACGAAACGAAATCGAGCCATTTTTGAAGAGATTGAAAACGGATGATGAAAAGTGGATCACATACGACAATAATGTGCAAGAAAGATCGTGGTCCAAGAAGAATGAAGCTGCACAAACGGCGGCAAAGCCAGGACTAACGTCACGCAAGGTAATCTTCGTGTTTTGTGGGATTGGAATCGTGCATCATAAATTGCTCTAACCTGGCCAGACGATTGCTTCCACACTCTACTGTCAACAACTAATGGGATGAAAGCACGCAATTGAGGTAAAGCGGCCAGAATCGATCAATAGGAAAGGCGTCTTCTTCCATCACGACAATTCCAGACAGCACAAATCTTCAATGAGTAGGCAAAAATTGGCTGGGAAGTTTTGATGCATCGGCAGTATAGTCCAGACCTTGCTCCGCCCGACTACCATTTGTTTTGGTATATGCAGAATTCCTTTAATGGTGTAAAGCTGACTTCGAAAGAGACCTGTGAAAATCACAGGAATTCTACATGCCAGCATAATGGTTTTACCAGAAAAATGGCAAAAGATTATCGATCAAAACGGCACATTTTTGGTGTAATAAAAATCATTCAAAATATAATAAAAAAAGAGTTTGAATTTTGGTGAAAAAATCCACGAACTTTTTACTTCATCCAATATTATTCTTTGTTTAAGTTTTTGTTAAATTTTTGTTTTTATGTTAAATTATGAAGTTTGAATTTAATTGTAATAGATAATGAAATAATAAAGTTATGTTTTATATTCATTGTATAAAAAAATCAATTTATTAAAGATAATTTAATAAAAATAAATTATTATGAAAAAAAATGTGGGTCGCAAAAACATTATGAAATATTTGTTGGGCCGCGAGTACAAAAAGGTTAAGGATCATTGCTCTAAAGTAATTATTTTGTTCATAACTGTTATTTTGTCTATAATTGTTATTTTGTCTAAGTTGCGTTGAATTATTTTGTCCATAACTATTATTTTGTCAATAATTGTTATTTTGGCTGAGTTGCATTGAATTATTTTGTCCATAATTATTATTTTATCTATAATTGTTATTTTCTCTAAGTTGCGTTGAATTATTTATTTATTTATTATTTTGTCTATAATTGTTATTTTGTCTGGATTGAGTTGAATTATTTTGTGTATCAGCATTTGATCTGAATTGTGTTGAATTATTTTGTATGAGACTATCGCTGTTTTGTCGCGAATTAATATTGTGGTTACAATTCTTAGTTTGTCTAAATTGATTACTTTGTCCATTATTATTATTTTGTCGGAAATTGTTATTTATTTTATTTTCATGTTTATCTATAAAATTTTGTTTTTTATGTGAAATTTCTCGTTCATCATCGACGAATTTCAATTCAGCAAATTTATTGTATAATTCGATTAGTGTCGCATTAATGGCGACGTATCCTCGAATTAAATTATCTAATTTTTCTAATGCAATGTCTACTAAATTCTTATCATTAGTTTCCGGGGTATAGATCGAAATTATCGAAATCATATAATTTATTTAATGAGTAATTGCAATGTCTTACGTTTTCAAATAATTCTCTTAAATTACTACCCTTTAAACTTCTGCATTTATTGATAATTTCCGCATAGCTTTCTCTTGGTCGAAAATAAAACCGGAGTTCAGGTGTTAGGGAAAATACTAGTTGTTGTTGCTATTGTCGTTGGTCTATGAGTTGTTGTTGTAATTCATGAATTTGTTGTTGATGGTTCAACTGCATTTGATCTATTGCGTGTCGCAATATTTCTAGTTATTGTGGGTTTGCCATTTCTTGTTTAATATTTCTTCTAATAAAAATTCTCCTTGTTTTTTATAAACTTAAGTAGTCGTTTCTACGTTGTTTCCTGACTTGTTAGTACAACTATGTTTAACTCTTGATTAGTTTCTATTTGATGTCCAGGAGGGATATCTTAAAATTGGATCACGTTAACTTTAATATCAGCTTTTTGATAGTTATATAAAAAATATGTGTATTATATGTATATATATTTTTTATTATATTTTTTTGTTCACTGAATATCAAATCCTTGGAGAGATATCCTACCGATTGTGCCAATGAAATTATATTACTTAGCTTTTATCAAAATAAGAAAACTATTATTAATTTTTTATTATAATTTTGTGGGTAATTCTCAAATCGTATGTCTATATAACTGTAACTTTCCATACGAAGAATTATTTAAGCCAATTTACATAGCTGCCCAAATTACTATTCTGAATTTGTTTCCATTTCGCTCCTGTAAAATCAATTCGCCGTGTTTTATGAAATGTCAAAAATGGGAAAAAAAAGTTTGAAAATTTTTGTTTTTTATTAAATTTTTGTTTTTATTTATTAAAAATTAATAATCTATATAATAATAATGGGTTTTAAAGAGAAAAATAGCCAAAAAATGTCACGGAACAGTTGGAAAACATATTTGTGACAATATCAACATCAGCTGTTATCAGTTCCTCAGTAGTAGTGTTGTGATCATTCCGCGCGTAATTTTTTTTTTAAACAAAATTATTTTAAAACTTTTTTTTATTTGTTTACATCAAAACTATTCCTTTCTTCTCTCTTTTCTTTTCAACGATGAATGACGTCGAAAGATTTAAAAAATTTCACTATAAAAAAAATTAGTAAAAAGTAAAAATTTTCTTGGAATTATTGATTTACTTTCATTTTTATCTGTTCCACACACAATTTAAATAATTTTCACTTCAATTTTCCTTCTATTAAAACACAATTTCAAATTTTGTGTCACTTTTTAAAGAGTTCCGTTATTTTTAACTCACTGGTAAAGTTACAGCGGATTTGACGGCAACTTATAGAACAGTTACATATACATATGATTCCAGAATAGCAATTTCGACATCTATCGGATTTTTGTGGCTACAGGGCGAATTTACGATTTGAGAATAGTAGCCTTTATTATGCAATTTTATGTTTCGACTCACAAGTTTTGTTAAACTGCCTTTTCTTAACTAAAACTTTTTCTATTATACTATTTCTTATACAAATATTATTTTCTTATTATCTAGTGCAAATATTCAAATTCCTATTTTTCTTATCATATTTATTTCATTCATTACAAATATTCAACTTTTTATTTTTCTTATCTTATTCCTTACATATATTCAAATTCTTATTTTTCCTATCATTTTTATTTTGTTCATTATTGGATGTTTTTACTTTCATATTTGAGAGACGATAAGTCTCGATAAATTCCGGACTTATCAAACATCCAGAGCTTTACTTGTACTATTTTTCAAATCACCTTTTAGCTTCGCGTTCTATAATAAGCTAAATATCTTTCACTGTATTGCATGTTATCACAAATTCAGTGTCGGAAGATTTAAGTCTATTTCGATCCACTTCACCAAGTTCTTATATTGTCGGATTACTGTACGAAGTTGGAGCTCCCGTTTTCGAAATATCTAAACGGAATCTTGGAACTGCATTCGGGAATAGTTTCCTCCTCCGAAAAAATGTTTTCTCGAATTTTGAATCACAAATCAGAGGTTTCTTCATTTTGTGATGTTACTCACTAACAAGCTTTATGCTGTCACCCATTGGTTTCATTTTTCGCAATTTATTAAGGGAAAAGCGAAAAATCTCGTACTTTTGTTTTTAATGAATAGTTCTTACAACCAACAACGCAACATTTACGCTTACGTGTAGATGTTTCTAACAATTATTATATGTACAAAAACCAATGCAAAACGAAATAATAATTAAGAAATATTTAAAATTTATTAAATTTTTTAAATATTATATCTGTGCACTTCATGCGACAAACTGAGACTGGATTTAATCACGTGCAGGAAGATCAAAAAAAAACTCCGACATATTAACATATTAGAATTTTAGGCCTGGAGTCCTAGAATCATCGTAATAAATATAAAATCAGTAGTATAACTAGGGGGGTTTTGGAATGTTGGGCTGAGGGGTCCGCGGAGGATTGACGTCAGAGGAAGGATCAGATCAGGAGCTTTGGTGGTGTGTGTGTATACGCTATGCTGGCGTGTGTATACGCTAACCTTTGACAGTGTGTGCCTTTGCTAATAGCTTTGATTTTTGATCATATACGTTACGGTGGTGTGTATATGCGCTAATATTTTGTGGTGTGTGTCTTTGCTAAAAGCGTTTATTTTTTGATCATATTTTGTGTACCCCAGTTCAAGAAAGTATTATTTGTTTGGAAATTTACAAAGATTTCGACTATTTGTCATAGCTTCGGTATAGGGAAAAATTTGATTATAATGGGAAGCTTTCATGCAAGAATAAAAAGGCGAACATGAGCAAAGATTTATATGAATTATTGTTGATGATAACACCACCAAAGAATTACTTAAAATAATATTGTGTTAATCGATTAAAAAATTTGCGAGAATCAATTATAAACAACAGTTAAAAAATGTGAACATAAATTATTTTCAGGATATTGATAATAATGTTGATTTCTTTTTAGATGATTATAAAAACATAATTTTGAAGTACCAAAATTACTTGAAAATATACAAAACAATAATTAAGAATTTAAGCAAATATGGATTACATTACGCATTAACGCAGTTTCAGGCCCTGATACATGTAATTGTTTAATGTCGACAAACAGATAATGGAATCTGAAAAATTAATAAATACATATAAAATATTAAACAAACATTTGTTGTGTTTTATTCATCGGGGTCAGCGCCTATTTCGAAAAAAACGATGTGGGTCTCGAAAAGAAAAAAAAATTTTTCTTTGAAAAAAATTCAAGTTTTTCAATCATTTTTTAGGTAAATTATGCGTAAATCAAATAAATAGTAGCAAATTCTCGAATATCTTTATTGAATGATATTAAAAAAAATTTTTTTCACGAATTTATGAAACTGATTTCGACATTTAAATCCACAATATATGAAAAACGATGGCTGCGCCATCTTTTGCAATTTTAGGTAACTTAGGTAACTAAAATCTATCGGGGTCTCGGGCGCTGAACCCGATAAATATTTGGGTTATGTTGTTGTTGCTTTTACATGTTATGAAGCAGACCTTGACGCTGACCCCGATGAATAAAACACAGCTAATAATATAATAAAAAGTGTTTATGTACAAATAAGTTATATCTTTATTAAAAACACATTAGTTTTTTAATAGTTTTATGGAAATGTGAAGCAGATAGACGTAATTAAAATGCTATCGCTGAAAAGAGATATCCATTGTTTGCGAAATTTTTTGCTATTACTGAAAAGAAATATCCATTGTTCCGAAATTTTTTATATTACTCTTTCTTTTACTAGTAATTGTAAAGAATTTGAACTATACGGAAGATTTTAAAAACGTTATTTTATACAGTCTAAGTGAAGCAGTTAAGTGATTAGCAGATGAAAAAAAAAAAAAAAAATGAACAAGCAACAACAACAAAGACAACCACAGCAGTTGAGCGTTGAGGAAGAGTTTAATTCGCGAAAATTTCAAGAACTATTTTATGTGAATGATATGAAATTAAACTATACATATGAAATCATTAATGCACAACGAATATATACAAAGTATGGTCAAAGGATTTTCCTACCACTAAGGTTCACCAGCCCACCCGATCATGCGATTACTCGAATATATGAAATGAAATCTGCACTTAAAAATGTAGGTGCATGTGAAAATTCATTCAATTTAAAACTAGAAAAAATTAATCTGCAAAATAAATTTTATTATTAAACAAAAGACTAATAAAGTTTTGCATTATAATTTTTATTTAAAAGATAAAAAATCATATATCATATTTTCTGTTTTTCTTTTTGTATTTAATTACTATAGTTTCTGGTTGTATAACTCTAAGTAAAAATTCCTCCCACTTTGTCTCTATTATGGTATATTTCTCTAGTTCACTTCTCAAACATATATTTTCAAAAACACACCCCTGCACAAAAATTATTTCAACCATATTAATGTTTGCATTTGCATATACACCTAATTCTGTTTTTACGCGATAGATACCTTCCTCGAAAACTCGCGTAAAAAAAATATACAGTACATATCTATATAAAAGTGAGGTATTGGTATTACATTTGAAAATAAACTAAAATAATGTCATTAGAATATACGAATTTCTCGTTTTTAGGTAAATTACACCATCCTCTATTTTAAAAATAGTTAATTTTTTAAAATATTATAGAGAATAAATAAAAAAAATGTGCGTTAAATCAAGTTAAATCGCGCAAAGAAGGAACTAAATAATTCTTTGGAATTGCGTAAAATCAAATTCGCGTAAAAACAGAATTAGGTGTATATTTTGAATTGAAGGAAAATGTATATAATTTCATAAAATTGTGAAATCATTCTTCTTTTACAGATATAAAAAAGCTGTTTTTAAATCTAAATATTCAGTTTATTTTGTGATTTTCATAAACAAAGTAACGGTATTTTAAACAAAAAAATGTCTAAAAATAATAATATGTGTTATAGTGATATTGTGAAAAATCTTCCATATAAATTGAAACAATTCATGTTTTCACCAGATTTTTGAGGAATGTAATTCAAATATTAGCAAAATAAAAAATGATCTTAAGAACGGTAATATATTTCCTAGTTCGAAGCGACATTTCGAGAATTGCTTAGTACAATTAATAAGCATAAAGAAAAAATGTTATCATCAGGGCGGAAAAATATTGCAAACTGAAGATAATCACAATAATCTTAGTTGGGAAGATATTGAGTCAGCTTTTTCTAAACGAATTCAGAGTGGTGTAATAGCAAATTTTAATTATATCGACCCTAAATTGTTCTTAAAAGCCGCATCAGAAGTAATCATTCAAAAAATAAGAAAAGTTTTAAAGATTCATCATACAATTAAAGTGAATGCAATTCTGTATGGTGAATTTTATGTCACACGGAATGATGAAATTAAAGAAGAAATAAAACATTTCAATACAAAATATAATAGTATTGATATTACTACTATTTTAAAAGAATGGTATGATATAAATATTGAACAACCTATATTAAAAGATTTAGAAGAATTTCGAGAACGAGATAGTGGTTGGGGATGAAGTTCAATAATACATCTAATAGTTAATAATAATGAGGTTGAACAATTTCGTGGATCATCATATATTGACCTTCCAAAAGAAATTCAATTAAAACATGCCTGTATAAACATAAAAAATTATGATAATACGTGTTTAGCATGGGCAGTGATATCTGCTCTTTATCCAGCATCGAATAATATGCATCTCGCGTCATCATATCCAAGTTTTTTAAATGTATTCGATTTAACGGGCATCCATTTTCCTATGACTTTCAATCAAATAAAAAAATTTGAACAACAAAATGATATCTCCATAAATGTGTTTATTTTAGAAAACCATGAGAACTTTAAAACTGGCCCCGTTCGTTTCACTAAACAAGAAAGAAATAGACATGTTAATCTTTTGATGATTCAAAATAACTATGAAGAAAATCAAAATGATAATAATAATAATCACGAATATGATGATGCTGATGATGATGATGATATTTATCATTTTTGCTGGATAGAAAAGTTATCTCGTCTTTGTTATAATCAATTATCTAAGAAGAAACTAGCTAAATATATATGTGTGTGAAATATGTCTTTGTTACTTTTATTCCATGGAAAAACTAAAGAATCATATTATTGATTGTGAAAAACAAAAAAATTGTAAAGTGGTCCTTCCTAATAAAGAAAATAAATGGTTGTCATTTAAAAATTATAAATGTGATGAATATGTACCCTTCTGTGTTTATGCCGATTTAGAATCAATATTAAAACCATGATATAAACAATACAAAAAAAAATATTATTTACATTGTTCACATAATAAGAGTTTATCATATTATAAATCATATCGCAATACAGATTGCTGTTCATGGTTTTCAGCAGAATTACAACAAATTGTTGAACTTATACAAAACATGTTTAATAAGTCCATATGATAAAAGATTTATTATAAGTGATTCAACAGATACTTTACGATGGGGTCATTATACTACATTAAATATGAAAATAAAGAAAACATTTATGAATTATTATTAAAGAAAAACAGTTTTATTTATTTATATTTATATATTTTTTCATTTTTTTATTTTCGATTATAAAAATTTTTATCGTAAATACCAATAATGCAATTTTATATTGTTTGATGTATTCGATACAGGCTGTCGTTCCCACATATTATCATCATCTTCATCTTCATCCTCACTTATTTCGTTGGTACAATCTTTAAATTATTTTTCTGACTTCAATAGTGAATGGGTTATATTCAATTATACGATCATGAAGTAAAAAGCAGTATGCTGTGGTTGTATCAGGTGTATTGACTTCTGTTTTAAATTGGAGCTTTATATCAACTGGACCTGATTTTATTGATTCATTTTGGTGGGAACAATCTATTACTACAAATGGTGCAAATTTCTTAAAATCTTCTCTGTATAATAAAGGTTAACATACACGATTATAATACCATTTTTGAAATTTGCAATACATATCATAAAGCAAAGCATGTCCTTCGCTTCCAAATTTATTATTTAAGTCATTATATGGAAATACTTCAGAATTTAAATATACTTTCATATCAGTAATATTACAATATACTTGCATCTGCATCTACTTTATTTCGTCGATCTATTTGTAGTGCAACAATAATATAACGTGGTTTTTCTAATTGAGTAGAAGTTTTAATCGGCCAAATATATTCAGTTGATTTTGGTAATATTGGATATTCATGCATTTTCCAACTGCGGAAACAAATTTCAATGGGTTTAGCATTATTTTGTATTTGTAACAATTTAAGTTTTTCCGTGTCAGCAACAGTAACAAGAGGAAGTCTCTATTGAAGTTTAAAAATTTTCGGAGTTGATTCTTCGTTCGTTGGAGCTGTTATAGCATCATTGTCTGTTCTACTACGAATTAAAATTAACTCTTGTTTAGCAGTAGTAATATCCTAGTAATATTTTTATAGGAACTCAAAAATTTAACATTCCCTTTATAGATATTTCCGGAGACCAGCATGTATTATATAAGGCTTTACTTTCGTCGGCATTTAAAGAAATATAATTCTTCAATGTTGATTTTATTCCTACATTTCTATTTTGATCAATCACTACACCATTCAATTCATAACGAGTTTCATTAAATATAAATGCTATAGCATTGTTGACTAACGTCACTGAGTTAGTTCCATCTGGTTTTGATAAAGCTGCTTCTATATAAATAAAACTTTCACTTGGTAGAACATATAAATCTTGATGCTGTACAGAAATTCTTATTCCATCGCTATTTTCAAATGAATTCAAAAAAGGTGAATAAGTATGATAATCATATTTTATTACACTATTATCATAACTTATTCCCTGCGTAATATTCAATATATCACTCATTGTTTTAATCGGAAACCCAATGTTTGCAAATACTTTTTATTAGTAGCTGTTAAAGGTTTTACTTTTGATGATAATGTTGTTGGCACTGGTAAAGGTGTACGAACACTCGTAAAAGTATTGTTTTGTTCTTTGCATTTATCATTGAATATTAATATGTTAACGGTTTCAAATGTAATCTTATAGTAATGGTTTCTCTTCTAAAATTAATTAAATCTCTATCTTGATCAAAGAGTGTAATTGTCAGAGAACTTATCTGTCTAAAATTCACAGGCAAATAAATAACACTTCTAGAAATTTCTATAACTTTATAGCCTGGTCCTACATTTGGTGAAAATTCATATAATACATTACATGATACTGGGATATGATTAATATATGAACCAGCAATAATATCACATTCAGCATTTATAGAATTCACTTTGATAATATTTACAGCTGAATCTGATTCATGCTTTATATTTGGCGATAGCACATGTTCACAAAATCCTAATAGTTTGCTCATGGATTTCTTGTCATTAAAGTTTACTTCTTCAAGAGCTAATAGTTCACTTTTAAAAGTATTATTGTTCGCTTCTAAAGTAATATTTAAATCTTTTTTATTTAGTTCTTTCTTTAAATATTGACTTATATCATCTATTTGATAAGATCCTTCAGGAGTATTAATTTTTTCATTTCCAATGTGAAATAAGTTATTTCTTTCATCATTATTCAATTGTATGTGTGTAAGTCCCCTAAACCACACACATAATCAGTATATAAATTTATTGGCGGAAAGTATTTTGCGGTGAGTACAGAAGTGTTTCCCGTAAGTGATAATGTTAATGGCATAATGGTTAATAATTAAATGGAAGAACTTTAATTAAGCGTTTTTTATTTATGATAATTACATTTGTTTATAACATTTATGTAGAAAATCTAAACATAAATGACCGCAAATCGTTGAATTATAATTTTGAAAATATTTATAGTTGTATTTTATATTATTTCCTAAGTATTTTCTAATTTCTAATGGTGGATTAAGATTGTCAAAACTATCAAAATATTCAATATCTATATTACTTTTATTATATGCTACCCAATGAGTACCTGGACCTGATAAAATATCTAAATTTATAATACCACATTCATATTTTTTGGTCTTAGGTAAATTATCAAGCATAAATACACCTCGAAAACTGGTAAATTTTTTGCATATTTTTGTAGATCTAATTCGTTTAGAGATCTGTTGGGTAACATTTTTAATAGTGTTTTGGTTGCGGATTTAAATATAATCCTACTCCTTTTTTATAAATATAAAAACATTTTCCTTTACTTAAAAAAATCGATTCCATTGTTTTATTATGTCGCTCACTTTTAGTTAGTTGTTTCTTTGCATTAGAAACAGCGTTGACAGATTTGGCTACTTTTGCTCCACCTGACGTTAGAGCACTTATTGCTGACAGCCCTGCAGAAAATGGAACGAGAAATTGTAAAACTCCATCAACTTTTGGTATTGGAATAATACGAGGAATATTAAAATTTTTTTTCCTTTTAGTAACTTGTCGGGTGGCTGCAAGAGCAAGTTTAATTGCATCTTTTACATTTTCAGATTTTTTTTTAATTTTAAAATCTTTCATGCATTTTGAATTGCTGTAATAACACAAAAGTGTTATTAAACACTTTTGTGCTTTTTATTGTCTTTGATTTATTTTTACTTTTTTTTTTAAACCCATACTTAATTTAACTTTACCATTCATTAAATTTGTCACAAGCAATGCGTTGACGCGTTCACCTAAGTTTGCATCTTTTGATCTAAATCTATCCCAAGATAAGTAATTTATATATATAAAATTAATAAAAATTTGTTAGTTTATACTAGGTGGGCCAAAATTCACCATGGAGTTTAAAAATTTAATAACTTTTTCGTTTATATATTTTTTTTATGTTTTTTTTCGGATTATAAAATATACAAAATGGAAATTTTTGAAGTATGGAAAATAATGTCACTTAAATGACCCCCGTTTTCAGCTTCGCCATGATGGGCTCGTTTTACAGCATTTTCCATAACTTCTTTCAAAATTTGTGGCTGTAGCGCTCGAATTTCTGCAACGATTTCAAGGATTGTCTCGGGCTTGTTCACCTATACTCGCTTCTTCAATTAACCACAAAGAAAATAGGCGGGTGCTGACAAATCTGGCGAACGCGCTGGCCAATTAATTTCCGAATTTCTGGAAATTATTCGCTCTCCAAAAATTTGATTTAAAGGTACAATTGCGTCTCGGGCAGTGTGGGCAGTGGCTCCATCCTGCTGAAACCACATCTCAGGTCTGTTTTCAAAAGCAGGACGGAAAACATGTTCTATCATAAACCGAAACCGCTCTCCATTTACGGTTGTAGCACTTCCATCTTCATTTTCGAAGAATTAAGGCCTAATGATATTTTCAGATGTAATGCCACACCATACTGTACACTGTACAATTGGCATTGATGAATGGTTCTTCAATTTTCAGAAACCCAGAACCTAGAGTTCTGCTTATTAACAAAGCCATTCAAATGAAAATGAGCTTCATGACTCATAATCAGATTTTCAATAAAGTTGATTTCACTTCTGGCCAACTGTTGAAATTTAACCGCAAAATTTAGACGTTGCCAATGATCTGCGGGTTTTAGTTCTTCCACCAATTGCACCTTATATGGGAATAACAGTAAATCTTTCTTTAAAATCCGCCGTAGTGACGTACGAGCCATCCCTAGCTAAGTAGAACGCCTTCTGGTAGATGTTTCTGGTGTTTCGTTAACACTTCTCTCTACACGTTCAATATTTTTCACAGTGCGAATTAAACGTGGTCTAGCGGTTCGAGGCAAATCTCTTACGGTGCCATGTTGGTGGTGGCGATGAACTAAGCAACGAATCATTGATTCAGAGGGCGAAATTCTGACGGTAAAATGTCGACGATATGCTATTTGCGTTAAAATAATTGATCGCTGATTTAAGTAATAAAATTCTATTATTCTGGTTCTTTGTTCAGTTGTGAATCTCCGCATTATTCTCCAGGTGTTATTTATATAATCTGAAAAAAAAAAACTAAAAAAAATATGTAAACGAAAAAGTTATTAAATTTTTAAAGCCCATGGTGAATTTTGGCCCACCCTGTATATATATCACAACAAGTGTGGATATTCCATGTTAGTAAAATAGCATATTTTTAAGTGATTTAATTCAATCCCACTGTATTATGAGAAATAAATATTTGTTTCACGGAAAATTTGAAAGAATTTTTCAATAATTAAAAATAAAGTCTGAGAGCGGAATATTTTTACACTTAAAACTAATAAACTGTTATCATCAGCATCATCATCACCATTTTCACCTGAAATTAAGAAACTAGTAACATCACCACTACAGCATAATGTTCTTGAAAAATATTATACCCAAAATAAATTGGTTGCAGAATATTTAAACAAATACTATAGGAAAAGCGATCAAATTGATAAGACATTTGGAATTTATTATGACAAATATACACAAAATATAGGATTGGTAATTCTGCTATTGAATTTAATGAAAATAATAACGGTATACTTATAAAGGAAAAAAGTTATAATGGAGAAAAAGGATTATACGAATTTTTTTCTATGAAACATCAAAAGTATATGTAAAAAATGATCTTTTGAAGTATAAAACTATTTTAACTGATACTAGTGCACACAAACGAGATTATGATGAAAACAATCAAATTAATGGAAATCGAAGTTACAAATGTCAAAATATTATTAGTAAACTTATGGTCGCTAAAGGCAAGGGATTATCTATGTTATTATCTAAAAAACAAAAGGAATATATTTACTGGGATGATCCAAATGAATTGGTGAATGGAAGTATTAAAAGAAGCAAATATTATTATATAAATAGCATAGTTAACATGGTATTTATAATATTCAAAAAATGTCTTGATAAGTTTGGTCGATTCTCTAATAAAGGACAAGTTGGTCGTCGGGCGAACGCGGCCCACCTGGTAAAGGTTATGATTTAAAATTAAAACTATTGAAGAATTGAGGTGAACCTGAGATAAACCAAGATGCTACAATGAAAAATTATGTAGATAATGAAATAACATTGTTTATCAAATATTATTAGAGGTACAGAATAATATTCAAAGTGAAATACAAAATTTAAAGGATAAGATTAACGATGATGTTAGAAAGGACTATGTGGGTAGAGAAATTTAAATTTGAAAAGAAATCATTTCAGATTTTAAACATCGCTTCGATAAGAGTTATGCTGAATATAAACCTGCCAAGAAAGCTACAGTAGTTGATGAAACCGATGACCAACTATTTATTTTGCAGAAAAATGAAAGTGTATAATGAACCATTTTATCTTAAGATGATAAAAGGGGCGCAGTTACATCTTGTAAAAGATTGCAGTAGAAGTTGAAGATTTGCTCAACTAGTAACTAAAATAATATACAAAAAAGTATCTAGAATTTAATAACTTATTTCATTCAATCACACTTATAATGAGTAAAAGGATGCTAGTTAACGAAATTCATTAGCATGCTTCAAAGTACAACAAAAGGGAATAAGTGGCAGAACTTCATAAATCTGCTCGAAGAAACTTCAAATGACGACGTGGCATTACTAAAGATTTAGATATTTTATGGCAAGCAGATTTGGTTGAAATGGGTGCATATGCATCTGAAAATAAAGGTTATAGATTTCTACTCACAATTATTGATACTTTCTCAAAATATGCATGGGCAGTTCCTATTAAGAAAAAAACTGGAATAGAAGTTATGGAAGCATTTAAATATGTATTAAAAGAATGCTGCATTCCTAAAAATTTGCAAATTGATGATGGAAAAGAATTCTTGAATAAACATTTTCAAAATCTAATGAATAAGTATAAGATTAATGATTATTCTACCTACAGTACCGTTAAAGCATCAATAGTTGAACGATTCAATAGAACTTTAAAAACCATGATGTGGATTAATATAATAAAACAATTAGTTCATAAATACAATAACATAAAACATGAAACAATAAAAATGTGCCCAAGTTACGTTAATGCTTCAAATGAAAAACAGCTACTTTCAACTATTTATAACCGTATTAAAATAATACCAAAGCCAAAATTTAAAATAGGCGATTTCGTTCGAATTAGTAAATATAAACACATATTTGAAAAGGTTTACACCCCTAATTGGACAATAGAAAATTTTAGAATTAGAAAAATTCAAAATAAAAATCCAATAACATAGCTGATAGAAAATTATCAGGGACAACCTATAAAAGGTGGATTTTATGAAACGGAATTAGATAAAGCAAAACATCCTAATATTTTTTTGATTGAAAATTTTTTAAAGAAACGCAAGAAGAAAATATATATTAAATGGTTGGGATTTAACTCTGAACATAATTCCTGGATTGATGAGAATGAAATTTTACAATTAAAACTATTTTTTTTTTATTGCTTCAAATATTGTTCGCAGTTTCCTTTGCAAGCATTCAGGTGTAAATACAAACAAACATAAGAACTTTATATATGTATTAGATAATAGAACATTTTTTAAAGCTTTATATTTTTGGTTTTTTATTATTTATTTTAAATGTTATATTCAATATTCATTTCGTTATAAACGGAGCATACAAGTATATTAGTGATTATAAAATAATTATAAGCGTCCAAATTATCAAAAGTTTAATATTCATTCACATGATAGGAACATGAAATGAAATATGAACAAAAATACACAATTTATTATAGACACCAACCTAACTCCATGAAAGCTTCTCATTATAATCCAGTTTTTCTTTCCCTATACCCACGTTATGACAAGTGGTCGAAATCTGTAAATTTCCAAACAAATAATACTTTCTTGTACTGGGGTATACGGAATATGGTCCAGGAAAGCTTACATGTGAAATAAAGCTTAGCGTGTCCAATTTTTCCCTATAGCCAAGTTATAACAAATAGTCGAAATGCTTGTAAAATTTCCAAACAAATAATACTATCTTGCACTGGGGTATAGAAAATATGATTAAGAAATAAAAGCTTTTAGCAAAGACACACACCACCAAAAGATTAGCGTATACACACACAACTATCGCGTATAAGATAAAAAATAAAATCTATTAGCAAAGACTTACACCACCAAGAGATTAGCGTATAAACACACCACCATGGCATATAGACACGGCACAAAAGCTCCTGATCTGACCCCCTCGGATCTCAAACCTCCGCGGAGCCCTCACCTCAATATTCCAGAACCCCCTAGTTATACTATTAAAATCAAACTAACCCGGCAACTCCACTGGACTTATTTTCAGTTAACGGGCGCCATTTTGAAGACATTAAATTTTTAGCTGGGCATTTGTTGTCCCGACATTTTATTTGTAAAAATGCCGTTGACGAAGAATCAGTAAAATTTGTGCCGCATGAATTTATTACAAAAATATTTTATATATGTTATTCCAATTAAAAACGCGTTGTACACAGGAATGAATGTATATTTTTTTATAAAAGAAGGAGCCCAAAGGTTCCCAAACTTTTTCGTCGCGTGAACCACTTGCCATGTTTTTCGGTTTTGGGTAGATCCCCTGCTTACCTGATATTGATTTGTTGCAAATTCATCGACTTCAAATGTATTTTTGACAGCTGGTATAGTGCTACTCACTTTCAAAGGGCGAAAGTGAGTATACCACACCAAGATCATAAATATAATATAAGATACTATGTTATATGACCAGCACAAATTGTTTACAATGAAGTAATGACAATTATACGATTCATTATCCAAAATATTTTCCCTATAAATTTTTTTCTGCTTGAAATAAAAGGAGCGGTGGTATACTCACTTTTACCCTTTTGAAAGATTTAAATTGTAGATAGTTATATGTCTTTATATTATAAGGTAGTATTATGTAAGTAAGTAGGTACTATCTGTGTATGTGGATTATTCCATTTATTGAATGCCAAAATTAATGTCAAGACCTGCTTATGAGATCCACTAATGTGTTTCATGGACCCCAAATTTGTTTTCGGTGACATGGCCCTCTTGCTGTCATCGTCGACCCTTGGGGGTCGATATATATCACCTTGGGAATCACTTATTTGGATAATTGCAACCATTTTGAGTTTCAATATGTGAAAACTGAGTTTAGAAGAAGGTCCACGATTATGTCGTTTAAGTCCAATTTTTAGAGTCTCCACAGGACTTTTTTTCATTCCGACTGAAAGTAAGGCTTGAAATGAGTATAGTGGAGTTGCCGCGTAAAAATTAAGTTTTTCTTTTTTTTTTAGGGTTTTGATGAAAAAAATAACTGGAAAACTACCAAGTACAAACACTCAGGAAGTACATTACGGTAGACAAAGATTGCCTGAATACTTGTCCATGAAATGATCCCAATAAAATCATTAACAACATTTTGGTCATGAAAAAAGCCATTTTAAAATAAATGTTCGAAGTTTTAAGCGTTTTAGGGTGTTTTTGTACTGCGATCTTTAAGACCTATTGTACCCCCTCTTCTTCAGTGTAGTAGCTAAGTTTCCCATGCTACAGAACCTCCTCCAGGCCTATTTCTCTTAATGATTATACTATCCGGAGCGGGTTAAGAGATTGTATCTCACTTGGAGAGAAGAAATATGCCCCTGATGTTTAATTCACATATGGAGTAGTGCCTCACAGTCGGAGACAATATGCATTGGCGCGTCTTCGTCCCCCTAGCAGAATCTATAGGTGCTCTGTCGTTCAAGTCGCAGTTTTTAAGGTGTGCTTTGAGTCTGCAGTGTCCCGTTAGTATTCCTGTCGGTGTTGTGTAATATAGCCCTTGAGAAGACCCTCGTGGCTCTCTCCGGGAAATTGCTTATACTATTAGCTTGAGTTTTCTTTTGGGAAGAAACTGGAATCGCGAATTGGTGGCTTAACTTTGGGTCGATCCGTGTATTGGAAGGGTTGCCGCTTGGGTGGTGTTACAATTTATTTAATATAAATAGGACTTACATAATTCTCTGCTTGCTGCCTGGTTCTCATTTTTTACTCACCGAGCACTATGTTAACTGTTAATAAATAAGAACACGGTTCTTTTTGTTTTCTTTTGAACAATCTTTCTTTATTTTCTATTTCTCCTAGAACAATGCTTTATTTTAAACTTCGTCAAAACATAACTTTGAATTCCTTTTATAATTTTTCTTAGAATAATACTTTGGCTTTGAATTTTTTGGAGTTAAATTTCCCGAGGAAATCTTTGGCCTGCCATATTTCGGGTTGTATTTCCCAATGTTTGGTTCTTTCTGCCACCTCTTCTTTCATTAAAATTTTTCGGATTATGTGTGATCCGATTCCACAGAAGGTTTCTGGGCCTATTAGCGGTGTACCTGTCCCTTGCCTGGCCAGTTTCTCGGCTTCTCCATTACCCTCGATACCCATGCGCCCTGGTATTCAATACAGGGTAACTTTGTTATTTGTGGCTAATTTGTTTGCTTTGGTCACACATTTTCCTACCGTCTTAGAGCAAATTGTAAGCGACCTTAATGCTCTGATGGCAGCTTGAATATATACCATTATGTAACATGGGGTTTACATATATTGCAGTGTGTAAAACACACTGCAATGGGGTATTAACGAAGAAAGCAAATCCCCAGATGACCTTTTCAGCATATCTTCTTCCTTGCGAGGAGAAAATATGAGATGGTGCAGCAAATGTGCGCAACTGAAAGGCTGCACGCCTTGCTGAGTCGCGCAAACTAGCTCGCCGGTGGGGTGGGTCATTGTTTACCACCATCTATCATCGCGTTACACATAAATTTTTATGCGTGCATATGAAGATTAATGTCGTTTAGACTTTATGGTGATAGCACAGGCTATCAGGCAAGGAAATTCGGTTTCGCGAGAAAAAAACCGAATAAATGGAGGTTCGTTAGTTTTGGGGGTCACCGAAACTTGACCAACCGTTCGCGAAAGCCTTGCGAGGCATGTCGGGGCCGATTGGCTATAGATGGTATTGCCAACCAGACTTTGGGGCACTTCTCACCCGAATGGACCAACAGCAGAATGCTGGTCCCCGTTGACGATAACCGCCCCTACAATTGGTTATCGTCCCTTATTCTTTATGTTCTCATGACCCCTCATTCACATTTCAGCCCTCTCTCTCACTCGCCATGATTCTCTATTTTTCTTCCGACATTCCTATTACCTTCATCTTACATATATTCTTTTGTACTCCGTATACCGGGGAACCCAAAAAAAAAATTCTGCAAAACGAAAGAAAATACACAAAAATCACCATTTAACGACTCTGAAAAGCAATTATATTCTTTAGTCTTTATAAAACAAAAAAAAATGTTAATGTAAGTTTTCCATTTTGTCTTTAAATTGACAGATTCTTTATTTTGGACAAAATTTCTTCATTTCAGTTTAACAAACTTTCCGTGTTATAATTGATCGTATTTCAATTACACATTATTTATGATGAAAATAGAAAATTCTTTTACATCAATTCAACTTATAAAAGTAGAGAAAATAAAATTATTATGGTTTGACATTCTTATAAAATATGTTTCTTATTGTTTATTATATAGGTATCTAAACATCCTTATTTATCATTTGTTGTTCCTTTCTATGTACCAAAAAAAAATGAATTTGAAATAACCTCTTTTCCTTTTCAATAGTTAATCATTTCCCTTTTCGAGAACAAATTATAGACTGTTATAGTATAAGAAAACTTTATGCAGGAACAAATTTATGGTTACAAAATCTCATATTCATTTTTTCTCTGTCTCCTTATTATATTTCCATTTCCTTTAAATACATGTATGTTTTATTAAATTTTAAGTTTAATTATTCTTTTTTTTCTTTTTTTGTACAAACATTTTTATTTAAAATAATAAAAAAAAATTCCATTATAGCCGAAATCCAGCCTTTTTAATGATAAAGAATTCGCCAGCGTTGGTTTTTTGTTACATTGCGTCAATTTTGACCCGACTTCTTTTAATTTTTTTTTTCTGTTGACACTTGCTTAAACTGGAAATGCCTGTCCTTTACTGGCATCGAGGTTAATCCATGAACGCAGGTTTATTTTAAAGTTGCAATTTTAATATTTTTATTTTAAAATTTTGTTGGAAGCCATTTTGTTTTGTGTTTTATTTTTTTTTTTCAAAGAAAATGCCTTCCCATGTGGGTTTTTCCCACTTTTTTTTTGTTATTGTAATTAATGCCAATCGCCGAGTTAATAATTTATCCATACATTTAAACATTTACCTTATCGAAGATCCTAGCTTTACTTACATTCGAATTCTTTTTTTTTTCGTTTAGAAACGCACTTTTTTATAATTTCCACAAAAGACAAAAATTTTATTTTACTTTGTTTTAAAAATTTCAATTAAATATTTTTTTTTCTCAAAATTGCTCTACTTAGTTCACTTTTAGAAGATAATTTCTTTTTTTTTCGTTTCATGATTTCCTTTCTTGTCTTCCCCTTTTGAATTTCGCGTCATTTTCGCTTTATTTCACAAATTAAATTTCGGAGTCTTTGTACACTTTTTCTTTACAGATCCGGTTTTTTTGTTTTTTCTTTTTCTTTTATTCATACACTAACTCTTTAAAAAATCATTCTATTTACTTTTTAAATTGGTCCTTAATTAAAAAAAAAAAATAAATCCTTTTCCCTTTTCTAAATTTATATTCCCTTTTTAATTTTGCCTTTTTTTTATATTTTAAAATTTGTCTTGTTCTGATCCCAATTACAACTGTCTTCCTACTTGATTCAAACCAGACTGACTCTCGTTCAGAAAAAAAAACTTCGCGACCCCACACAAAAAATCTCACCATCGATCAGGCGATCTAACTGTTTTCCTTCTAGAACCTTTCGAAAAAATTTTAGCACGTTGCTTTTGGCAATAACAGGTTTTCAGTTTATTTCATTCACTAATAAAAATAATAAACCCCGCCTTTTTCATTCTCTTTAAAAAAAAATTTTTTTTTCTTCACCATTCGAGATCATATAAATCTGTGATAGAAATCCCTTGAAATGTAAAAATGGTTTGATTTCCAGCTTATATGATTGGTGAAACACGCTGAGTCAAACGCGGGCTTACGCTGTTCAGGCTTTATAGTAATGTACAAATTCTTGCACGTTACAATTATCGCTATTTCCTTATTGCGATAGTTTCTTTTAAGTTTGTCTTCCGAGGACTCTGCAATAGCGTGCACTTCTGCTTGTAAGATGCTGGTATGTACCCCTATAGGTTCGGAGTATTGGGTTTTGGGCCCATATACTCCCATCTCTGTACCTTCGGCTGTACTGGAACCATCATTAGACCATTTGATGGCGTAGTTTTCTGTTTGGAAGTTGGTGTTATCCCCTCTCCATTCCTCTTTGCTGCTCAACTTCAGTTTCTTCTACAGTTGAGTGTACTGCCAACGTCAACCCGAGGGGCTAACAGTCGTGGGTTGTTCTTCGCTAAGGGGCTACAGTGTTTAGTTCCTGTTATTGCTCCTGTTGTGTAATATTTCGTCGGAATGACTCTGGCAACGTCAACTCCCGAATCACTACTAATATGGCTGGTATTGAAATAAAAACACTTCTTTTCACTTAATTATTTTCACCAATATTTATTAACTTCAAATCTTAATGTTTAACAATGCTCAATATTATTTTCTTTACCAATACTTTAATTATTACGTTCACCAATATTTATTAACTTCAAATCTTAATGTTTAACAATGCTCAATATTATTTTCTTTACCAACACTTTAATTCTTAACTTTCAACAATACTTTTTAACTTCAACTCTTAATTTTCAACAATACTTTTTAAATTCAACTCTTAATTTTGAACTATACTTTTTAAATTCAACTCTTTTCAACAATACTTTTTAAATTCAATTCTTTTCAACAATACTTTTTAAATTCAACTCTTTTAAATTCAACTCATAATTTTCAACTATACGTTTAACATCAACTCTTTTCAACAATGCTTTTTAAATTCAATTCTTTTCAACAATACTTTTTTAAATTCAATTTGTTTCAAAACTACTTTTTAAATTCAATGGCTCTTAGTTTTCAACAATACTTTTTTATTGGACTCTCCAGTCGAGCTTAACTCTGTCGTTGAACTGATTCTTTTCACTGTGTCGTCGAACTGTCTGCTTTAACTGTCTCGTCGAACTGTCTTGTCGAACTGTGTCATCTGACTGTCTCGTCGGACTGTCTCTTCGAATTCTGTAATCGAACTGTCTCGTCGAACTGAGTCATCTGACTGTCTCGTCGAACTCTGTAATCGAACTGTCTCGTCGAACTGAGTCATCTGACTGTGTCTTTTAACTGTACATTACTCGGCTTTTATAGGAACACAATCCTTACAGGTGCAGAATGCATTCCGGATATTCACATTTCAAAATGCTTTGCTTTGAATTTCAAACTTTTGTTTCTCCATTTTTAAAGTTGACTAATCAGCATTTTGTCCACTATATTTTCCCGTGGGATAATTTTCATTGTACTCGGGTTTCCATATTTTCGTAGACGAATTTTGTCTTAGGAATGTTCTCGAGTTTCTTTGAACACCTTCGAATGTGAAACCGTTGTTTTTCCGAAATCGCGATTAAGCATTTTGTCTACAATATTTTCTCGTAAGAATTGTTCCAACCAAAAGCCATTTTTGCCTACTTAGCTTAAACTTATTTCTATTTAGAGGGCGATCGGTATGACATTACATTACACTCCTGTCTCTGTTGTTTCTTTTCCAATTCTAACTAATGTAACTTTGGGGACCTTTTGTATCTTCATGTGTACTGGATTTAGCTCCAGAAGTAACTCCAATGCTGCAGTGGGGCAAGTTGTCATGGCACCCGTAATGCATATGCATGCCAATCTCTGTATCTTCCCCAGCTTCTTTTTCACTGTGGTTAGATTTGTTCTATCAGCCCAAGCAATTGCTCCATAGGTTGTGATAGGTCTTATCATCATGGTATACATCCATATCAGAGTGTCTGGTTTACCGTTCCACCTCTTTCCTGATATATTCCTGCATAGAAATATAGCCTTTAGGGCCTTGTTTACCGCGTTGTCCTTGTGTTTGTCCCAAAGGAGCTTACTGTCAGTAGTAAGTCCCAAGTATTTTACTTCCTGTTTTATTTCTATTACTGCCCTTTTAACAAACAGCATGCAAGCGTTCTAATTTGCTCCTATTGATGTATGGTATCATTGTGGTTTTCCCCAGGTTGAATATGAGTCTCACAGACAGGCACCACTCGTGTGTAATACCTAGTCCCCTTTGTGTGGTATCACATAGGGTTTCCTCAAATTTACTTTTTACTATGAGGACCAAGTTAATGCAGAGTACTTAAGTTATATGAGGGTGCGAGAATTCCTTAGACCATCCTTTAATAAAACCTTATTTAGTGTTAGTTCTATGAACGAGTGAATTAATATGTAGTTCGAAGTTAAGTTCACTGTCACAAGTCAGTTCCAAATTTCTAATGTTAGTCACTCTACGTAGAGGAGCATCGTTAACATTATATACACATATACAATTTTCACGTGTTTTGGATAATGTCATAGCATCACATTTGTGGCTGTTGAGCGCCAAATTATTTTTAAAACACCAGCTTACAAAATTATCTAAATCCCTCTGGAGATATTTTTTATTTCTTTATAGGAAGTCATATCATCCGCGATGTTAGAAATTTTAGAGTACTTAATCACGGAGGACACATCATTAATTGTAAGAACTAATCAAATTGGTCCAAATGGCTACCTTGAGGGACGCCAGATGTTGCAATATAATACTCAAATTTGCAAGAACGGAGAAGTACAGTTTAACTCCTTCCCTGGAGATACGACTGAATCCAGTCAATAAAAATACTCGCGAAACCAAGGGTACTAAGCCTATACAAAATGACACTATGAGATAATTTGTCTAACGCTTTGCTGAAGTCTGTAGTTATGCAATCTACATTATTTCCATTTTCCATGGAGGACGTAGAAAAAGAAACAAGTTCAACTAAGCTAGTGATCAAAGGCCTTGCCTCTCTCCATGCTTCCGGTATATACTCGAGTGTCAGCCTACTTCTAAATATACTTATTAAGTGTGGTAGGATAACGTTCTTCCCTTTCTGCAACAAAACTGGAATAATCTTGTCAATCCCTGCTGATTTATATAGTTGTAACCTTTCAATAGCCCAGCTTATTCTCTGCTCAAAACAGATGACTGAGGGCGGCGTTGAATCTGCCACCCCTGATTTCCTTAATAATGGCCTCTTCCGGAGCCGTAAGATCTTCTGTGGTGAGGCCTTCATGAGAATAATTAACCAAGAGGACTGCTACCCTCACATCTTTTGTCAAGCCAGCATAGCTGAAGCCAGGGATTAACTTCCCCGCTCTGTTACTCGGCCCTCTAGGACCTTTCCTCGGCTGCATATTTAATTTCACCTTTTTAGCATCTCTGTTATCCAGAATTGTGCTCAAGGTTTCTCCTCTTCCTCTCTTCTGGATAGCGGCTGGTTGGTTTTCAGTCTTCCCCTCATCTGCTTTCTTTCTAGCTTCTTCAGGTGGTAATCGCTGAGCTAGGAAGCGAATGTACCATTTGACCCCAGCCCCACTGAAGATTTTTCTCAGCGGGTCATTCACGCCGCCTAGTTGTCCAAGTTCTGAGAGCATCGGCATAGTCCGCGTTCTTGTTTTTGCCCTCAATTTATCCCTCTTGCGCAGGAGGATTTGATACTCCTGAGTTAGAGGTGCTCGGTTTGGAAGTACTGGTTGCTGTGGAATTACCTCTCCGAGTACATTTAGCCCCTGGCTTGCTTTTACCATCTCCAGACTTTGGATCCATTTGCTCCATTCTATCTACTGCCTGTATAACGGTGATACTCCCCATGCTATTAACTTCCTTTAACTTGTTCGTGCCCATGAAAATCCTACGAGAGGCACGGGAAAGTAGGTCTACCATGCCAGAGTCGTGCATATCATGGTAAGGCTAAATACTCTCTGAAGTCGCCAGATATCAGAGATCCTTGCAACTTAAGCCTCCACACTGCATCAAGGTGCCTACCATCGTGTGGGCTTGCATTACTTAATTTTATAATTATTTAAAAAATCAAATACTAAAACTGCAAAGAATGCAGTAGTATTCATTTATTTTTTGGCATTTTTGGTTATCAAAAAAACTCATTTAAATAGCAACTCCTTTATTAATAGTTTTTATCAATTTTGGAAAAATTAAAATGTTTGTTAAGAAAACACTTTATTGGTGACTCCATATTTGAAAAATGGTAATAATTTTTCAGCCAGAAAAATAATAAAAAGTGGGATTTCCATTAAAATGACATGACATCATGTTTCTCTTTTGCACGTACAATATGTGTGTAATAGCTCTATCTATGTTAGCAGGGGATAGAAAAAACAGTCAAAATATGAAAAACTTGATCACGGCAGAGATAGGAAGTTGGGATATTTCATAATTACTCATACTTCGGTCAAAACAAAGGAATTGTTAAATTTCTTTTTCTCGCTATTAAGTAAGGTTGTCAACACACATTAGCGCGCCATCCACAAACATCAGTTTATTTTTGATTTTCGAATAGCTCAGACGTGTTTTTGAGTTCCTCTGAATTGAAAATAAAATTAAAACAAAATTCATTTTTCTTGTTTTTTTTTTACAGTAATATATCTACAAAAGAAATTAATTTTTTTTAATTTCAACGTTTATTGACATTGCACTTTGAACTTTTTTATTTTTTTCATTGGTTTTATTTTTTTGTCTCGATATTCGACCTTGGTCTATTGTCTATTTTTCTCTATTAATTTATTATTTAACACTTATCTCAGAAAATTTCTAATTATTATTTATTATACGCATAATTGATCATGACTTTTTGGACAAAGTCAACCGGCCCCTAAAGCAAGTTTTTCTCGCGTTTGGACCCTTTGGCAACCTCCGACGAAATTCTTTACCTGAAATCAAAGAATATAGGACCCGTTGTCATTAAATGTGAAAAAATCAGTGAGGTGTCTAGACACGTTCCATCATTCAAAATTACTGTGGCCTCATACAGGTTCTCGGCCCTAACTTCCCATGAATTTTGGCCACATGCGGCCTTTGTCAAGGAATTCCGACATAAGAAATCGACGATCAGATCTGTCTCTCTACTACTAGAATATAAGGGAACTTAGAACTAAAACGCGTGAGCTTTTGCCCGCTAGCATTTCTTCGGACTATGATGTCATAATACTGCCCGAAACATGGCTCAATTGCAGCTACCACAATAAGCTATGAGGTTTTTCGTAGTGATCATTTTACAACTGACGTGAAGATGCTTGGTGTAGGTGTTCTAATAGCTGTCCGCACAGATTTTGATTGTTCTTTGATTAGTTTTCCAAATTGCGAAGATCTAGAGTTAATCGGCGTTAAATTAAAATTGGCGGAAAAAAGCATTTACTTCGTGAATTTTTATATTCCACCCAATAGTACTGAGGTGAAGTACCAATTACTAGCTGACGCCATTACATCGATTTTCGATATCATTGAGCCTATAGACGATATCATACTCCTTGGTGATTTTAATCTTCCGGGTGTGCATTGGTCTTGCCCGAGCGAAGAAGTATTTTTCGTTGCTCAGAACGCAAATTCCGATTCCGAGACTTTGCTTCTTGACAACTTGATGGCTTGTGGCCTGCACAAAATAAGTAGTAAACTTCACTAAACAGACAACTAGACTTAATTTTTACTTCTGACTCAGATAATTGTGTTGTCCAGCACAGCACTGAAAATCTTTGCAGAATTGATGAGTTTCACCCCATACTAAACATTTTATTCACTCAAGAAGGTGAAATGGATGATACTAGCACCGAAGATGCTTTTGTTTCAACTTTCGGAAAACCAATTTTGAGCTGCTCAGCAACCTTTTGAAGAGGGTTAATTTTGACAGTATAGTTTGTAAGGCGAATATTGTGGATAAATGTGTATCGCCGAATTCTACAAAAAAAATCTTGAGATCTTTATTTCAGCCGTTCCTCATACCTACCACAAAAACTCTTCTTCATCACCTTGGTTTAGTAGGGAATTACCGCCTTTACGCAATAGAAGGAAGAAAGGCTGGCAAAAATACTTAATATCACATGAGGATTAGCAATAGTTATAATTTATTTGCTAGATACCTAGAAACATAAACTATGAATATATTTATATTTTAATTTTCAATGAGTATTCATTATTTCACACATTTTTATTTAAAAAAATTTTTTTGTTCTTTTTTTGCAGCAAAAAAATTACCAAAAGATGTGAATTTACATGGCGTTTTTGCCTGTAATGAATTGGATTTGAAAGAAGTTGACATTTATGGATTCGATTATGATTACACCTTGGCCTGTTATAAACCATCATTACATTATTTATTATATAATTTAGGGACAAATATTTTAGTCGACAAGTTTAAGGTTAGGAGGTTGTTGTCTAAAGCGAGTAAAAATTAATTTTGTTCAGAAACCTTTGCTTAAAAGAAATTTTTCTCAGGCGCTAATTTCGCTAAATAGAATTATATTAATTGAATATAAATGGGAAATGCCTATAAAACCGTATTATTCGTGTTTTAATTTCTCTTAGTGAGCTATAGAAAGTTAATCTTAATAAATGTATAAGGTAGCTAGCAAATTTTGAGCACATACTGTGACATAGAAAAAGTGCCATCAAGCCTAAATCAAGTGACATGTATATATTTTATACTGTTTTTCATATTGTCTGTTATTATAATTTATTAGAATAATTGTTAGAAAATAATTATTTAAGTTACGGCCAACGTTTCCAGAAGGAGTAATGTAATATTTTACCTATGCTCAAAGAATTTGAGAATCCGAGCTATAATTTTAGAGAATTAAATTTTAGAAACGATTCCAAGTTTGATACAAAAAATTTTTTTTTTTAAATATTCAGATTTCCCTAATTTATCTAGTATACTTTCGATATTGAGAATTGGGAATTTATCGTTAATTGTAATTTCACTTTTGTTTTCCGGAGTTGTCAATCTTTTTGGGTACTATCCCTAAAGGGGAATTATATGGAGATATACTTTCTATAATTACACCTTGTTTCTCTTTTCCTTTTCCATGAATTTGGGGAGATATATAGGTTTTACAGAAAATTTGATTTTCTAGAGTTGTATAGATTTCATGTTGTATTTCATGAGTGGATGTCAAATTTTCACCTTCGATCAAGAATAAATCTTTGAATTGCTTTAATAGTTCTTTTAAGTTATTTTCTTCTTCTTTGTTTAAATGTGTTAATGATAATTTTTCAAGAATGTTCTTTTCGAGAGGTTCTAAGGTACAAATTTCATTGAGTGCTAAAGGGTAATCAAGTTCAATGAATTGTATTTTATTTTTCTTTAATACTTTTACACTTTTCTAAATCGATTTTGCATTTGAAGGGAATAAGGACATTTTGTCCGATAATCGCGTCAAATTTTCGACCCGATAAGTTTAAAATTTTCCATGAGATTCTACCTTTGGTACCAAATTCTTTTGGAAAAGGGGTTACTAATTTATTCGTTACCTTGTTTACTCCATTTAATGTAGTAAAATATATTACTTAATATTTCTTTGGAAATATCTTTGATTGTGTTTGGATTAATTATACTTTTGTCGGATCCGGTATCGATTAGACATTTGATTTTTTTTTCTTTAATTGTTATTTCAATTATGGGTAATTTATTTCCTGAGGCTCAAATAAATAAAATTTACGTCTTGTTATTGGATATTGTCAATTTCCATAGCTTCGTAGTTTTGTTTTTGGTTAGGTCAACATTATCTTCTCTAAAGTTATTATTTTGTCTATAATTGTTATTTTGTCTAAGTTGCGTTGAATTATTTTGTCCATAATTATTATTTTGTCTATAATTGTTATTTTGTCTAAGTTGTGTTGAATTATTTTATCCATAATTATTAATTTGTCTATAATTGTTATTTTGTCTACAATTGTTATTTTGTCTGCTTTGAGTTGAATTATTCGAAAATGAAGCCGGAGTTCAGTTTTCACTGTATTTCAAATAATCTTATTTCCTAGACTTTGAATGCATCTTTTTGCTTCTCCTTGTATTTTTTCATTCAGGACAATTTGTATGGTGTAATGTATTAATTGTTGATTTCCGTTGCATAATTCGGTTGCATTTTCCACTGATTTTACAAAGTCCTGCAACTTATATTCGTTCGTTCCGTTGAATGTTTTCAAATGTTCGAAGTGTCTGATGGTTTGTTCTGGTGTTAGGGAAAATAAGGGTTTTTTTGCTGTTGTCACTGGTCTATGAGTTGTTGTTGTAATCCATGAATTTGTTGTTGATGGTTCAACTGCATTTGCTCCATAGCTTGTCGAAATATTTCGCATTCTTGTGCGTTTGCCATTTCTTCTTGTATATTTCTTCTAGTAAAAAATTCTTCTTGTATTTTTATAAACTCGAGAAGTCGTTTCTACGTTGTTTACTGATTTGTTCTTACAACTATGTTTCACTCTGGATAAGTTTATATTTGATGTCTCCTCTTTGGAGGGATATCTTAACACTTGATCACGTTCAATTTAATATCAGCTCTTTAGAGAGATATATGTGTATTATATGTATATATATATATTTTTTATTATGTTTATTATAATTTTTTTTTTCACCGAATATCAACTCTGTGGAGAGATACCCTACCGACTGTTCCACTTAATTTATACTATTTTGGTTTTGTCAAAATAAAAAAAACGTTAAGGAATTTTATGTTTCGACTCACAAGGTTTTCTTTACTTGCCTTTTCTTAAGTTTGTCTTTTTTTTTCCCCGAGGAGCAGAGGAAATCTTACAGACACTAAAAGCACGTGCTTTTAGTAGTGTGGACCTTTCATCTACTAAAACCCCCCTCCTTTTATCAAGACCAATCCAACGATCGAGTATTGATTTTCTTCTCTCAGTAATCGCGTGTTGGGGAGAATTATTATAAACAATTTCCACCGCTGGTTAGGACATCAGTTCTTGAGGCTTTATTCTTTTTAGCCTACGTACATTATGTACATCTAGTAAGGATGCCATTTCAACGTTAGCATGTGACTGCAATCTCTGATTAAGTTTCGTAGCGAATTTTTTCATTTCGTCGATCACAAGGTTTTGTTGCAGATCACGGTGGAAGTCGTGATTGCGTATGAACCAAGGAGCATTTACAATTTCTCTCAATACTTTGTTTTGGAATGTTTGTATCATTTTAGCGTTTGTTTTATATGTACAGCCCCACAGCTGTATGCCATACGTCCAGACGGGCTTCAGAATCTGATTATAAATTAATAGTTTCTTACTTATAGATAACTGGAAATTACGTCCCAACAACCAATAGAGTTTTCTGTACTTTAAGTTTAAATCCTCGTTTTTCTTTTTAATGTGTTCTCTCCATTTGAGCTTTGCGTCTAAATACATACCAAGGTACTTGGTTTTATTGGCGTGAGGAATGACTTGTTGGTTGATAACGATTGGCTTTGCAGATATATTTTTGTAAGTGAAATTTACTTGCGTTGACTTTGATTCGTTAAGGTATATGCGCCGTCTATGAGTCCAGTTTATAACGGTATTGACTGCATTCTGTGGCTTTCTTGTTGAATTCTCTATATTATTGTCAACTGCTAGGATTGCGGTATCATCAGCAAAAGTACTTATGAATGTGTTTTTATCGCTTGGAATGTCTCGAGTGAACATCAGATAGAGCACCAGTCCAATAACACTTCCCTGTGGAACACTGGCTGCGATCTTCTTTAGTTCGGAGTACTCCCCTCCGTAACGCACACGAAATAATTTATTTGATATGTACGATTTAAGAAACTCATAGAACTGTCTGGGTAGATCTCTATGCAGTTTGAATTCTAGGGCTCCATGCCAAACCTTGTCAAATGCCTGCGCAACGTCAAGGAATATTGCAGGGCAAATGTTGTTCTGTTCATACGTTCTTTCCACCAAGTCTGTTAGACGATGTATTTGATCTAGGGTGGAGTGCTTTTTCCTAAAGACGAATTGATGGTTAGGTATAAGTTTTCTTGTGCCAATAATTTTTCCTAATCTCGCCAGGAATAATCTTTCAAATACCTTTGACATTATTGGCAATAGTGAAATTGGCCTATAAGATGAAACGTCTGGTTTTGGAATAACAATCACCTCCGCAATCTTCCAATGTCGGGGCACATACTTTAGTCTAAAGCAGGCATTTATAAAATACTGTAGTTTTAGTAGTGCTAGTTCTGGCATTTCCTTAATAATTTTGCCTGTAATCAGGTCATAACCCGGTGTTTTTTTGTTATTAAGACGATTGCAAATATTTTTAATTTCTCTCAGTGTGACAGGTAAAATTTCTTCTTCATCTACTTTTTCTATTAGGGTAATATTCTCCTCATCCGAGGTTTGAGGATAAGGTTTGAATGTATTACACAAATGATCTGAAAAAATGCTAGCTTTCTGTTTTGGATTTCCAACCCACAATCCATCCTGATCTTTAATAGGTGGATCTTGTAACTGTGGTCTCTTTAAATTTTTAGCAGCCTTCCACAGAGAGTAGTCCGTATCTTTTCCTGGAGTAAGGTTTGAAAGAAATCTGCCAATAGATTCATTCTTGATTTTGTACATACGTCTTCTCAGTTGGTTATTTAAATGGTTAAAGATGACTTTATCGTTTGGGAATCAAGTAGATTGCCATTTTCTTCTAGCTCTCCGCTTATCTCTAATAAGGTTAAGGACATCTCTGGGGTATTTTATTTCGTTTAAGACATTGTTATCAGAGGAGGGAGTGTTATCAATTTCTGCTTGTTGAATATCAGCAATAAAGTGTTCAAGTTCTTTGTCAATATCTTCTGGAGAATCTAGAGGAGCATATAAGTTTATATGAGGTTATGGTGAAAATTTGTCCAATTTGTGGCATTGCTCGTAATTCTTGGATTGTTATTCCTGTAGTGTAGGGACTCACTTAGTGTTAGGATTACTGGTGAGTGATCTGATGATAACTCATCGCTGTTTTCTGTATGTATTTTGTTTCTTGGGACTCCTTTGCCCACAAAGAAATCAATCAGGTCGGGTATCCTCAAAGGATCAGTGGACCAGTAGGTAGGCGATCCGGTTGAAAAGTAGTCACAGTTACAGTCTCTTGCTCCTTTGTAAATTTTTCTTCCTTTAGTGTTTATCAGTCTGGATCCCCAAAACGTGTGTTTGGCATTGAAGTCACCACCAATGATGAATTTGCATCATAGGGACTTGAATAGGTTAGCATAGTCTTCATCGGCAGATCTAGTGTTCGGTAGGCAGTTTATTGCTGCAACTTTTAGTTGGTTTTTTTTTACGCCTATGCTGATTGTAGTGACTTGTATTATATGATTACTTGTGTCTGGTTCTAGGTAGTGCTGGGTATTTTGTTTATTACAATCTTAATTTCATTAGACATTTCTTCTTGTCTGCTGTGTAAGTCCGTGGCCATTTATTTTTTGGGCAACTTGATTCGCTAACCATTTAGTTGACTTATCTTGCTCATTTAACCTTTGTAGGATGGTGTTTAGTATTTCACTCACAGAATTATCTGCTTGTTGTCGTCCGTTTTTTACGATTTGACTGAAAGTCTTAGTTGTGTCTGTGTGTTTACTTTGATTAGTAATTCCACTTTGGATTTGGTTCACGTTTTGTTTTAGGTTTTCTTTACTATCTTTTTCTCTTTTCTTTTGATTTAGTGTTCTTAAGAGGGTATTTTTTCTCTTTTGTTGTTCTACTGCAATAATGCAGCCTCTGTAGCTAGCTGGATGTTCCTCTTTGCAATTCACACACTTAGCCTTTTGTCCCTTAATCAAAGTGCAGTCTTGTGTATGATGTTTACCTGCACATTTTACACAGGCTAGGTTGTTGTTACAATACGTTTTTGTGTGCACGAACGCTTGGCATCGTTTGCACTGAGTTATTGTGTGTGCACTTTTTCTTAATGGCTCGATTTTTACTATTAATCTCAAAATCGCCTTTATGCCATAGATCTTTTCAACTTTTTCTTCGGTGTCAAAAGTGAGCATAAATAGTGGTAAGTTTCTTTTTTCTATAGTATTTTCGCCTAGATTATTTGTTACTCTTACTTTTTTGATAATGTTTTTCGCATCACTTATGTTAAAACCTTTGTTTTTAAGATCTTCAATAATTTCCTTTTCATCACATGATGGGTGTAGTCCCCTCACCATAACTTTGATTGGTCTTGTGGACTTGTTTTCGTAGGTGTGCCATTG
Organism: Xylophagus ater; assembly: GCA_963422695.1. NCBI lineage: Eukaryota > Metazoa > Arthropoda > Insecta > Diptera > Xylophagidae > Xylophagus > Xylophagus ater. Next base: position 10,214,467 of record OY730482.1, on the reverse strand, counting down.
GAAGGCGTTTTTGCTCAATTCACTTGTAACATGTCTGTATGACTCAGTGCTCGTTGTATTTATTTTCCATATATTGTTATTGTATGAAGTAAGTTTACAGTCATTATAGTCAATATGTTGTGTTAAGTTCTTAAGTACATTAAATTTCGCAACCCCTTTAACTATTATCGGAGGAGGTAGTTTCGCTTTTGTTGGAGCTGATATCCGTGGGGTATTTTTATTTTTATTTTTTGTAGCTACATTAATGTTATCCGGGGTATTGTCGGTGCTTACAATAGTCTCTAAGATTTGAAAGCTCTTTTTAGTCTGTATTTCAGGGCTGTTTTCAGCTTTACGTTTCTTTGATGGTCTCTTTTGCCTTAAAATCCAGTTAGTCTCTCTTTCGAGTTCCTCTTCATCAGTGTTATAGACTGGGTTGTTGGTAGCGTACTTGCCTACGCTTTTTTTTTTTTTTTTTTTTGAAATTGCTTACTTCAAGCGTTAGAATTATATAAGAGTTTCTTTAAATTGATTTTGCTAAGCCAGAAATCGAAACTACAAGCATTTATATTAACTGCATGTAGCATTCGGGAAATTGATTCGTTTTTCCCGTAATCCGTTCTGTGGTACATAACTTTAAATAAGTCAACTGATCTTAAGGAACGCACATTTATATTAAGCGGCATCCTTTCTAATAGTATAGGAGCATCAATCGCGCCATTGAAAATTTGATGGACAAAAATAATATCAGCCATCTGACGATGCTTTTCTAAGGATTGCAGGTCAATCAGTTTTAACCTATCACAGTACGGGGGTAGTTGGAAAGGGTCATTCCAAGGAAGATCTTTTAATGCAAAACGTATGAATCTACTTTGTACAGACTCCAATCTATTAATTAGACTTTTATGGTAGGGAGACCATACTTGACTCGCATATTCCAAAATAGGTCTAACCAAGGTAATGAAGAGTGCTTTCGTTATATGAGGATCCGAGAACTCCTTAGACTATCTTTTAATAAAGCCTAAAGTAGAGTTAGCTCTATCAACCAGTGAGTCAATATGTAGCTTGAAGTTAAGCTTATTGTCACAAATCACTCCCAAATTTCTAATGCTAGTCACTCTACGTATAGAGGCACATCGCCAATATTATATATACATGGACAATTTTCGCGTTTTCTGCAGAATGTGATAACCTCACATTTGTCGCTGTTGAGGGCGAAATTATTTTACAACACCAGATTACAAAATTATATAAATCCCTCTGGAGATACAGAGGGTCATTTAAGTTACTTATTTCTTTATAGATCGTCATATCATCCGCAAAGTTAGAAATTTTAGAGTACTTAATTACGGAGAACACATCATTAATTTTAAGAACGAACAAAATTGGTCCCAAAGGGCTGCCTTGCCTTGCCTTGCCTTGCCAGTTTTGTAATGCAAGATAATTTAGCAATTGGTCTGTAATTTCCGATATCACCTCTACTGCCTTTCTTGTTGGTCGGAAAAATATAAGAGACTTTTCAGAGCTTAGGAAATATTCGGACGTGCGAGGATGTTACTGTATTTTTTTAAGATGATGGCAGGAATATTGTCAGGGCCATGTGAGTAATCATCGTCTAAACTGTTAATATTATCAATTACTAAGGATACGTCAATATCAATATTAGTGTGGGAAGTCTAGGGGTACTCATTCAAATCCTCAAAGTATTTCGTATCTGGTTCAAATTCCTCCGCGTTAAAAGCTTCCGCAAAAAAATTAGCAAAGAGATTAGCAATAATTGATAGATCATTGGATGAACTATCCAAATAATTTAGCGAAGACGGATATCCAGCTGTTTTCTTTTTACTAGTAACGAATTTCCAGAAGCAGTGAGGGTCCATGGAAAGACTGGATCTCATCTTGTCAATGTGGGAATTGTACAGCTCCATAGAAAGTACTTTGAATTTACCGAGCAAGGCAGAGTAGGTGGAAAAGTCTCTATTTGCACGTGATATTAAGTATTTGTGCCAGGTTTTATTCCTTTTATTGCTTAAAGACCGTAAGTCTTTATTAAACCAAAGTGGGGAAGATGAAGTTTTGTGGCAGGTATAAGGGACGGCTACAACAAAAATCTCGAAATTTTTTTTGTAGAAATCGGCGATGCACATTTCAATATTCGCCTTACAAATAACACTATCAAAATTAACCTGCTCCAAGAGGTTGTTGAGCAGCTCAAAATTGGTTTTGCGAAAGTTGAAATAGAACGCATCTTCGGTGTTAGTATCATCCATTTCACCTTCTTGAGAGAATAATACCTTTAGTGGGGGTGATAGTCATCAATTCTGCAAAGAGTATCAGTGCTCTGCTGAACAACACAATTAGCGGACTCAGAAGTAAAAATTAAGTCTAGTTGTCTCTTTAGCGAATTTTGAACACCGCTGATTTGCTGCAGGCCACAAGCTATCACATTGTCAAGAAGCGAAGTCTCGGATTCGGAATTTGCATTCTGAGCAACGAAAGACACTTCTTCGCTCGGGCAAGACCAATGCACACCCGGAAGATTAAAATCTCCAAGAAGTATGGTATTATCTGTAGGCTCGGAAACCGATGTAATGGCGTTAGCTAGTAATTGGTACTTCACCTCAGTACTATTGGGTGGAATATAACAATTCACGACATAAATGCTTTTTTGCGCCAATTTTATTTCAACGCCGATTAAC
>OY730482.1:10049127-10211589 GCA_963422695.1 Xylophagus ater | reverse complement strand
AATTCCACTCTTTGGCACATGATATGCAAGAAGTCGTGGTCATCAAGAAATTTAGTTATTTAGGAATTAATTAACTGATTAAGACAGAAAAATAGACAAGAGAACAAGAACGAATATCGCGACAAATAAATGAAAATAATGACAAAACAAACGGGTCAAAAAAGTTCAAAGAAGATCAAGGTAATATCACCAAACGTTGAAATTGTTAAATAATTTTTTTTATTTTTTCCTTTTACAGATATTACTGTAACAAAAAAAACACCACAAACGATTTTTGTTTAAATTTTTTTTTTTTAATTCAGAGGAACACGTCTGAACTCTTCGAAAACCAAAAATGGAATGGATTATTCAGAGCTTAAGTAAAGCTTAATCTAGCAATATTGAGAGCTTAAGCTCAATGTTTACAATTTGACAGCGAATGCATAAAGTCAAAAGGAAAAAATTTTATTTTCATTTGCCGAAAAAATTTGCTGAGTTCACTTGAATTATATAATAAAAAAATAAAATAATCGTAATAGACATAAATTACTGTTTATAAAAATGTCATCTGACGAGGAAAATATCTTTCATTGTCGTCCTATCTGTTCTCCTACATTCTATTATATTTTTTTTTGTTTAACTAAATGTAAAAGAAATGTTATTTCTTCGGTCGAGAAATTCGCACTCCTTTTATTTCTTCCTTCCATTTTATTAATTTAAAATTTTTAATTTATTATGTTAATTTAATTGAAATTTATTTTATTTCAATTCGAAATTTTTACCGCTAAAAAAATTTAGACATTTAAAATGTATAACAACTCATTCACGATTGCAAATTATGACGAAATATTCACAATAGCGCCCACTTGTCAAAATCATTTAAGCCTGCACTGTGAAATGTAAAAATAAAGAAACTGAGCTCAAGCCTAGAATCTTGCTTAGGCTTAAGCTGCGCTTAAGCCACCACTCTGAAATCGGCCCTTTGTTAGTTTACAGTGATTCGTCAACTAAAATTTCTAGGACCCCGTCTTAGGACGGGTAACCCGGTAGTGTGTAAATGTGATCTGAACGGAAAGTGCAGAAATCGAATTTTGCGAACAAACGAACTTTTCTGTTTTATATTTAAAAGATATAAAAACGTGTTGCTACAAAAATATAAGGCGAGCAAGCCATAAGACGTTTTCAATGTCAAAGGATTTTATTGACTCCACCGCCAAAGCAGTGAGAGATGGAACTATTTTATCTTTGAAGAAAATAATAGTCATAAAAGCCTCTGCAACTTTGCCAAATATTGTAATCGTGTGTGGCTTCTATATTTTGCCGAACATTGCAATCGTGTATGCCCTGTATATAGAAAGATCAAAAATTTCCAAAATTGTTATTGAATACAGCGCCAAAGCGGTGGGAGACAGAAATATTGTGCCTGCGATGGAAATAATCCGCATAAAAACCTCCACAATTTTGGCGAACATTGCAATCGTGTACGATCGGTATATAAAAAGTTCAAAAATTTGTATCGACTGCTGCAACATTGCGGTGGGAGATAGAACTATTTTACCTTAAACGGAAATAGCTCACAACTTTGCTGAACAGTGTAATCGTGTATGAATTCTATATAAAAAGTTTAAAAGTCGTTAGCAAATACAGCGCCAAGCCGGTGGTAGATAGAACTATTTGGTCTTCGACGGAAATAGTTTCCATTAAAACATCCAAAACTTTGCCGACCATTACAATCATGTATGGCTCCTAAATAAAAAGTTCAAAGCATTTTATCGACAGTAGCGACCTTACGGTGGGAGACAGAACTAATTTGTCTTCAACGGAAATAATCCCCATGAGAACATTCACAACTTTGTCGAACATTGTAATCATGTATGATTTCTATATAAAAAGTTCAAAATGTTCAAAACTTGTTTTTGAATAAAGCGCTAAAGCGGTCGGAGATAGAAATTTTGGGTCGTCGATGGAAATAATCCCCAGTGAAAATGTCCCCAATTTTTACAAACATTGCGATCGTGTATGACCTCTATATAAAAAGATGACAAATTTTTACCGACTACGGCGCGAATGCGTTGGCAGGTAGCACTATTTGGTCTTCGACGGAAATATTCCTCATTAAAACCTGCACAATATTGCCAACGGTTTTCCGTCATGAAAGGTTGCAAAAAAATCACCTCCCATGCCTATCAAACCAAAGAAATTAAAATCACTCCAATGCAGCTAAAGAAGTTTCACTTCAAAAAATACAAGACTTATAAAAAGCACCGAGCAAAACACAAGATCAATATCCCCAATAAACTATTGTGCTTAGCGTAACACAAAGAAAAAAAGTAGGCAAGGAGAAATAAAGGATAGTAAAATATAACAGATATCAAAATAGAGCTTAAACCAATAAGATTATAAAAATCAAGCGGGTAATTAAACCAAAAACAATTATGATATCTCCACAAATCAAATAATATCGTTTGTTCTATTCATTCTGCCTCTTTTGTTTAGCTACTTGTACTGTTATTTGACAATATTTAAAAAGTTGTATTGTCCTTTTGTTTGCTACTTTCAAATTTTTTTCCTAATTTATTTCAAATGTTTTCAAAAGTTTTCACCAAAAAGGGTCTAAGTTACTGATTACTGATTACTGATTCCTATTATGGTTAGAATTCGTCTATTAATCGTTAAATAACATTAACATTTGACTTACATGTAAAAAATTTATTTTTATCTCTGTTGCACTAACATAATGAAGTCTGAAAAAAAAGATAAATAGCTAAAGTGAACACGATTTGAATTTATATGTATTTTTACTGAGAAAGGCCACACATCCATTGTACTAAGCATTAGAGGTGGAAACAAAATTGTGCATAATTGTACAAAAACTTGCGAATAAACGCGAGGTCACTCGTCAGTTTTCACATCTTCTTCAACATTTTTTTTTTACTGTGTCAATGGTTTTGGGTTCAAAAAAAAGAAAGGGATTGGATCATTGGCAGTCGAAACAGATAGTGGTTTTGGGTGCTAAGGAAAAACAAGCGAAATATATTTTAATAAAATTTGAGAAGTAAACACAACAGAATTTGAGTTTTTTTAGAAAATATAAAGTTAAAAAAAAGGAAATTTTTAATTGAAATTAGGGTACGGTTAAACCAAAATTAAATATAATCATGGTCTTGAAAATAACATATCGAAAAAAAAAGTTGTTTGAAGTGGTTAATAGTCGAAAAGAATCTGAAACGAAAAAATGGAAAATGAAAATATCAGATTTTAAATTTTGTTTTTTTTACATCAAATGAAACAAAAAAAATTTTATTTGAGAACGAAAAATTAAATGTAGATTTTAAATTCTCTAAATTAAAATGAAAACAAAAAAGTTTGGGTTCTATAGAAAAAAAATGAAAGGTTAAAGAGGCTTTAGATTTTTAAATTGTCAATAAAAAAAATAGAAATTGTTCTAATTATAAGAAAAATATTTGAGAAAAAATTAAAAATTATTAAATTTAAATCAGAAAGTTAAATAAAAGAAAGGATAAAGAAAAACCATTTTTACAAAATTTTGCTAGAAAAAAAACTTGAAAAAATGAGATAAAAATTAATCGAAACATTTTTGAAAAAGAAAGTAAAATTTAAAACAAAGAAATAATAATAATAAAATAAACACGATTCGTTATCAAATTCAACAAAAAAGAGGAAATTTGGCACCGTGTTTAAATTTCCAATGCAATTTTGCATCCTGATGATCCTTAAAAAAATGTTTTAATTATTTCTATTTTTTCAAAAATTTATTCTTTAATTTTCGTTTAATTATTTTCACTACTTTTTTTTTCAAAATATTTGTAAGCACCTTTCTTTAAATTTAAAAAAATATTTTTTAATCTAACTTTAATTGAATCACCAATTTCGAAAAGGGCTCATGTCGGGTTTTTTTCAAAATCCACTTTTTTGAAGTTTTTTTATACTCAGGTATAGACACATGTTTAATGAGCAAGAGGGACTCATATCTGTTCTCCAAAGTGGAAAAAATGCATGTCTTTCTGGACATGAGCCCTTTTCGAAATTGATTGAAGACATCTAGCTTACGTGAACTATTTCAAAGTCAATTTTTATTTGTTATTTGGGAGACCACAAATTGACAAAAAATTAACTAATAATTAAGAAATTAACTAACGGTTAAGAAATTAACTAATATTTCATAAGGGTATCCAAATTTTACTCTAAAATCAAAGAAATCACTGAAAAATCTCGAGTTTTGGTAGCACTATCATGGGATTGTAGTTTAGGCGAAGCTAAGTTATAAAGGAAAAACCAGAAAGTTTAGTCGTGTTTTTGTGTATGGTTTTTCAGATTTAATTTGAAAATGTGTGGAGCACTTTTGTTTAAATTATTCACATGTGTTGGCTACATAAATAGACAATATCATAGTAAATTTGATTGAAATCACTTGAAGGATACTGGAGAAAAGAATAGTCGTAAGGTAAAATAAGTCTGTTCATAAAGTTTTTCGGACGTATTTTGAAAAGTTATTTGCCCATTTCTATAAAATTTACAAAACTTCTTTCTGCTATTAAGCTCCAGCCTATCCGTGAATTTGAGCCAATTTGAGAATGAAGAACCGAAGTTCTGGAGAAAAAGACCTTGTGAAATTCAAACAGAAGTAATTGCGGTATTTGAGTTTTGAAAATGAGCCAAAATTCTGGAAAAATTCTCTATGCTCTATGTTAAGTACTACTGTCCGTCCGTATACAAGATAACTCAAAAACGCGTTATCCGATTTTGCTGAAATTTAGAATGAAAGTTGGTTATATATAACTGGATTTGGTATTCCATTTCAGCAAAATCGATCGAAGGAGAGGGAAGTTATTAAGCAAAAACCAGGTTTTTCGGATTTAATTCGAAAATTTGTCAATCAATTTAAATTAATTATGTTGGTTAAATACGGTAATAGACGATACCATGATAAATTTGAGTAAAATCGGTCAGAGCAGAGTGAAGAAAGAAATAATGATACTAGAAAATAAGTCTGTCCATAAAGTTTTGTTCATGTACTTTTAAAACCAGTCATAGATTTGGATAAAATTTGCCGATTAGATTTATGCTAGTAGGGTCTTAGTTATCTGCAAATTAGAGAGAATTTTGAGAAGAAGAAACAAAGTTATGAAGAAAAAACCTTGAAATATTGTTAGTTTTGACTGTTTTTTTGTTCCATTTTCTTTTCCACTTTTCACCTTTTTAAACATCTTTTTTTCGATACATTGTTTTTAAAACTTTTTATATTTTATTTTTGTTTAACCCTAATTTCCATACAAAATTGCCTATTTTTACCTTTATATTTTCTAAAACAAAACTATTCTTTCGTAACCTTCATTTTTTTCTGATTAATTTTTGCCTTTTATTAAAATAATTTTTCCCTTATTTTGCCCTAACACCACTTTCTGTTTCGACGATCCATGATCCAATCCCTTTCTTTTTTTATTCAACCCAAAACCAGCGATACTCATTGGCCTTTTTTCTATTTCTCTACCTCTTTTTACGAAATTAATTTAACACTCTCATTTTTGTTTTCCCGTTCTGACTCTCGTTAACCTACCGTTTCGGTACTCTTCCTTCAAAGCATGTTATACCTACAACGTCTATTCTCTTCCTTGTCGGTCTTCGGTTTTACTCATTTTATTTCTTTGTCAGATAAAGTCATGCGACTTTCGGTTTTATTTACTGTATTCTATTTTCACTGCCTCTTCGATTGGTTGCTCGTTTTCAATTTTGCACCTCGGATATTGTGGTGTCTAGAACGTTCGGAAAGATGCATTGAAAATGCAAAATTGGATTTCGAACAGAAAACATGCGTTTTCATAATACTTGAACGCGCATGGTATTAAACCTATTACCGTGTAGGATTGAAAATAACAAACCGGCAAATTATGCTTACACGTTACGAGCAGTCAATCCTTAACTGCGCTTTCTCAAAACTATGCTTTTGAAACAATGTACATGATTTGTTAAGATGTAATAGATGAAATTTGAAAATATTGTAGTTTTTTCAACACGACTGAAGTTTTAGCTAATGAATCATATTTTAAAATGTAGCACTGGAAATTTCCTACAAACAATTTTTATTAAAGTTCATTTAAAAATTCAGCCTTCGCGAGTCACAAAAAATTAATCTATGTTTAAAGAATATTTTTCGCACTATTAGATTTGTTCCAAGAAAATTCCCATTTTCCAGCTCATTCTGTATATATACATATGATAGGATGGTAAAGGACATATTTCAGTTGAAAACTTTTTTTTCCTATTAAAAAAAAAAGTAATCTAAATATAGATTTTCCTGTCAAAAAAATTTTTAGTATCCTGCTGGAATCTCAAAATTAGAATATAAACCAGGTTTTGCTGTACGCGGTTTACATTATGACATTGAAAAAGGCCTACTATTGAAATTAGATTCATTTTTACAAATTCAACTAGGTTCAGTTTATCGTGGCCTAACAAAAGTTCCGGATTCTGACGTATTGAAAGCCTATAAAAATCGAATAATTCCGATTGCCTACGTCGAAGGACATTCGAAAAATTATCATGTATGTAAAATTGAAGTTGAAGGTTGTATCCGAAATTTAAAAACAAACAAAAATTTCGTTTGGGAAAACTAAGGAAGACAGTAAAATCTGATAAGGTGCATACGCTGTAATTGCCTCATTTAACAGCAGTTGTCTTCTTTAACTGTCGTAACAGCTCGATAATTTTTACCGTCAGGGTTTTGTATATAATTTTCAAATAAAATTATTTGTGCTGATACTTATCAAATTCTGAATTGGATATGTGTCATATTTTCCAGAATAATTGATTTAGGCAATGAAACACTTATTGGGTTTTTACTGTATTGTGTATAATGGGAATTGTGAATTCAAAGTACAATAATTTAACATAAACTTTGTAAAAACCCTGTGATGTAAAACAAATTGCTTTTTTTTACGCGAATGTTTTCCTTACAAAATTGTTTTTGTTTTTATCTTGGACAAAACGAATATTTTAAAGTTTATTAAATTTTTTATTTTTCTACTCTTTTTTACTCTTCCATCTTCAAAAGGATATTCGTTTAAAAATGATTCAATTGGCGGATTTATTTTCAGTACCAGAAATGTGTTTATTATGTAATGTTGCTGAATATTTTGAACGTAATCACATCGATTATAATCCAGAAATATTATTTTATGATATTAAAAATTCAGTACAACAGTGCCATCCGATAATGCACAAAATTGTATCTGAAAATGTTAATGAGTATATCGAGTCGAATCATGATTTGGTGGAATTCTTTCAACGTTTAAAGTTAGCAAATAAAAAACTATTTTTAGTCACTAACAGTCCGTTTCATTTTGTGTAAGGAAAAGTATTTTTTTTTATTTTGTTTCATATCAAATTTTGTTTAATTTAGTAATAAAGGAATGACTTTACTGGTTGGTGATAAATGGCGAGAATATTTCGATGTGATTATTGTTCAAGCACGTAAGCCGAAATTTTTTACAGACGAATCACGTCCAATTCGTCTTTATGATGAAAATGCTAAAACTCATTTATGGGATCACGTTAATAAATTGGAAAAGGGAAAAATCTATTATGAGGTATGAAAAACGAAAAAAATTACTAGAATTTTTTTAACTGTGCAAGAATATATATAATACCAACGACGTTTTTGTTGAAAACAGGGTACTGTTAAACAACTTCAAGATTTGACTGGTTGGCGTGGGCATTCTGTTCTATATTTTGGTGATCACCCGTACAGTGATTTGGCTGACGTTACATTGGAACATGGTTGGCGTACTGGTGCCATAATAAATGAATTAACAGTAAGTACAAAAATGTATTCAAAAAAATTCCTCGCAAAAAGAAGCGAGTCGATTTCAATATTGCACGCGTCTTCTTCGCTTGTTTCTCGAGGTTATAGTAACGTAGACTAAATACTCTATCCTTTTTTGTAGTCTTTTTTCACTATCCTTCGACCAGTTTGACATATTATCGCTTATTACTTTACCGACATTTTGGAAGTTGAATGTGGATTACAAAAATAAAAGCAGATTTGGTTTTAACAATATTTATTTTATGCTGAACACTAAAAGAAAAAAACACATTTGATCGAGTGAAGCTCAAAATGAAGAGTGAGTTTATTTGTACATAATAAATCTTAAACTAAAGTAGAAACACAATGTATTCGAGTGTCGAACTTATTGTGTAAGCACAATCGTTTGTGTATCGAAACACTGCCTTCTTTTATTCAACACGACGAAATGAATGTTTTTAGATAAAGTATTATGTTACATTCATGCGAAAACCTAAGTTTTTTCTCTAGAAGGGCTATTAAAAAGAAAATTATTGCAAAATCCGTTTCATCTAAATTAATTAGCTACATGTCCGTCCATTTGCCCATCCGCTTCTTTAAATCGTTATTAAAATCTAAGCGGCTGGTCCGATTGGATAGTTAGTGTGCTGCTCCGTATGCTATAATGATAATTTTTGGGCGAAATTGTAACGACGGTTCACATATGTTTCAGTGTAACGTAAATTAAAAACGAAGAATATTTCCCCTGACGATCAAATTGCATATCATCTTCCTTGCGAGGAGATGATATGAGATGGTGCATCGTATGCGAAAGACTGAAGGCCTGCATGTCTTGTGTCTGGGTCGCCACCATCTGTCATATTTGTTTAGAGATCTTCCTTGGAATGACCCTTTCCTACTATCCCCGTACTGTGATAGGTTAAAACTGATTGACCTGCAATGCTTAGAAAAGCGTCGTCAGGTGGTTGATATTGTTTTTGTCCATAAAATTTTCAATGGCGCTGTTGATGCTCCTTTACTATTAGAAAGGATGACGCTAAATATTAATGTACGTTCCTTAAGGTCAGTGGAGTTATTTAAAATTTTTTACCACAGAACGGATTACGGGAAAAACGAACCAATTTCTCGAATGCTACGTACAGTGTATATCCTTGTAGTTTCCATTTCTGTCTTACGCTAAGATCACACACAGCAACTTTTGCATTAGGGTTTTTTTGGTTGCAGCTGCAAAAGTTGCAAGTCTTGTGTTTACACATGTATGTAAAAGTGGCGCGCAATCTGAAGTTTTTATGCTGCTGCAACCCAAAATGCTGCAACCTTAAAAAAAAGTTGCAGAGGTGTTCACACATAGCGTGCAGCTTTTATTGTTTGCAACTTCCTGGCAGTTTTTTCGTGTATGTATGTGTAAAAAATTTTACGTCTTCTTTTAGTTTTAGCATTTGATTAATGCAATAAAATATGTTTTATGGCGAGAAAGAACAACCTGTTGCATGTTTAACACTTATTTTATTGAGAAGAGAAAAATGACGGCGTAAAAAAGTAAAAGAAACTGCTGGATACAAAAAATGGATAGAATAACTTGAACAGTACGGATTTGTTCATAATTTATTACGTGAACTACGTGTTATTTTTTAAACATTTTTATAATTATCAGCATCTGATTTTGATTATCTTTTGGAAAAACTGAAACCCGTAAAAAAAAGGATATTCTCATGTGAATTTCAATACATTTTAAAAACTTATCAGTAACAATAACACTGAACTGTCAAAAAACTTGCATGCAGCATGCAGCAAAAGTTTCAACCATTTTAATATTTTTTGTTGCACATGCAACTTTGTTTTTTACTATTCACGCGTCGAAACATTCCAGGTTGCGCGTAAAAAAAAAATCTAGTCATGCAGCAAAAAAGAATCGCAATTTTTTGTATTGCAATGCTGTTCACACTGTGCAGCACTCTAGTTTCGCATCTCTTTATGCTGCATTGCAACCAAAGTTGCTGTGCGTGATCTTAGCTTTAGTAAAATCAATTTAAAGAAACTCTTATATAATTCTAAGGCTTGAAGTAAGCAATTAAAAAAAAAATACAATTATGTGCGTGCAAATGAATGCTTCAAACGCCGTGAAGACTTTAAAGTGGGTAAATAAATTACCTATACAAGGAAAATTCGGTTTGGAGGAAAAAACCGAAACAGTTGGGGTTCCACAATATTTTAAGCCACCAAATCGGGCCATCCTTTCGCGAACGCTTTTGCGAGGCATGTAAAGGCCGTTTGATTAGCTATACCAATCTGGCTTTTGTCCCACCCGATAGATCAAGAACATAATCTTGATTCAATGATCTTCTCTGTTCCTTTTAAGAAGTTCATGGTCTCCTTCACCCCGTCCTACTCACTTTCCTTCAGTATACTTATTCCGTACTAAACATGGTTCCCTGTGAAGAATTAACTACTCATTCCAAATCCCAGCGGACATGAAAACCCACAAGGAAAATTAAGTTCCAAAAAAGTGTATAAAATGATAATTTCTTTTAAAATTTTGACATTCAGTTTTATTTATTAATTGGAATTTTTTTCTCAATTTCTACTGTACTAAATTTCACTAACATTTCCTTTCATTTTGCTTTTTTGAATTTAGCATACTATTAATTGCCAAAATTATTATTACTAGCCTTAAGTTAATTACATTAGTTTTGTTTATGCTTGAGTCTACTTTACTAAGCATAGTTCAAGTAAGGGTTTAATTTAAGTTTCTCATAACAAATATGGCGCCGAAAGGTAATCCTGATAAAAAATGTTGTGGAAAATGCAGAAAACAACTCGGAAAAACAGGATATAAAGTGAAATGTGGGGAATGCAGTGAATGGCTTCATGAGTCATGTGCTAAACTTAAACCTGAATTTCTTAATAAAATTAAATCAGGTGAAAAAACGTATATCTGTGCGAAATGTTCTAAAAGTGGAAATAGTTCTACGTCGTCGGAAGATGAAAGTGATGAAATATTCGAGGAATCTTCTGTTTCTGACATTGGAACTAACATCAAAAAATAAGAAGAGAAAAATTACACTAGCGGATATCATGGTGAAACTAAATAATATGGAAAAAATTTATACCGAGCAAGGTCGAGGCGCAAGAAGATACAAACAAAAAGCTTAAAAAAAATATTGAGCTATTGAAAAGGGAAAATATCTTAATAAGAAATCAAACAAATGGCAACAACATACAACCAAATAAATTGGAACAAGATAAGCTTGAAAATAATATCATCATATCAGGCATTCCATGCAAGGAAACTGGTAATCCAACTAACGTTAAAGGAATTGTCGGGAAAATTGTAAAATATTTTAACCTGGGAATTGCTGAAGATGAAATAAAAGCCTGTTATAAAATCGGAAAGGAAAAGGATAATTAACAACAGATAAAGTAATATTTCAAGATTTAAATGCAAAAAATAAAATAATGAAACGTAACGATCTCAACTCAAACTTATCTGCAATATACAGAAAACCTAAACGTAATGTAGAAAGTTTTATGGAGTATTTTGAAGAGGAATATGCTCTGACCAATATTAACTCAACTAAATTTACTAAAATAAAATGCTTTCATCATACAATAAGCGATCATAGAGGACTAAAATTTGAAGTAAATCTGAACAAGGGGATAATAAAACAAAAGAAGGATTACAGGCAAAGCAATTCGAATTATACTAATCTAAAGGACCATTTAATAAATCGATTAGAAGTTTTAAGGAACTTGGAGAGATCATAGTAGAAGAATTCAACAGAAATACTGTTATTAAAATCATAAAATATGCTGCGACAAGCAAAGAAGGATGGATGATATATCATATATACAAAAAACTGAAACAACGGAACAAGATGTATAAGAAGAAATTAAAAAATAAATATAATAAATATTATGAGGAAAAATTCAATGTATTCTAATGTAGTAGCAGGTTATGATGGCATTAAACCAAATTTAATTAAACAAATAAAATAAATAATTGCAGCTATAATAGTAAAATTAATAAACAAAAATATAAAGAATGGGACTTTCCCAGATGAATTGAAAATTGCACGTGTGACACCAATATATAAGAATGGTGAACGGAGTGACCCCAGCAACTACAGGCCAGTCGCTATCATAACAATTTTCAGCAAGATCTTTGAAACTATAATGCATTGCGGACTCACTAAACATATAAGCAATATAAACTTATTATCAAAAGTACAGCATGGTTTTCAACAACATAAAAGTACACAACAGCAATAACAAATCTACTCAACTATATACAAAAACAGCTAGACATAGGAAAAGTAGTAACAGGGGTGTACTTTGACTATAAAAAAGCTTTTGATACTGTGAAACAAAAGATATTAATAAAAAAAACTAAAACAAATGGGAGTTGCAGGAACAGCAGCAAGTATTTTTAAATCTTACCTACAAGAGAGGAAACAATACACAAAAGTAGGAGACGAAGTAAGTGAAGCGGAAAATATAGAATATGGAGTGCCACAGGGATCAATCCTGGGGCCTTTTCTTTACATTTTATATATAAATGATCTGTACATGTACAAGTTCTCGGAAAGCAAATGCAGTATGCTGACGACATAGCAATGTTCTATGTAAATGACAATGATAATGCCACAGAACGAAAAATTCAAAAGGATATAGAAACATTGATTAAATGGTCAAATACAAACAGTTTAACTATAAACGGTAAAAAATGTCATCTGATAAATTTTGAAAGAAAACGAAAAATACACAAATTAAATGTATTTATAAACGGCCACATAATTCAAGAAGAGCCTTTTATAACTTATTTATGACTAAAAATATATAGGTAAAGGATTATATTATACAAAAAAGAAGTTAATATACTGTAAAATGAAATCTAATATATTGCAAAAAAAAAAAAAAATTATAATAATAATAACAAAAATATAACGTTTATCTATCTAACATATATATTATATTATATCTGTAATGATCCCTTGGGATTTCTTGAGATATTATTGTTCAATAAAAAAAAAAAAAAAATTCCTAGAAAAAATTTTCACTTTATTTTAATGCTCTATTTTCCAAATAAATTTCATTTATTTTTTTTTCTCAATAGGTCTGCTTTATTTGCCATACCCTACACCGGAGCAGGATAAGTGGCAAATAAAACGAGCAGGCGTAGGAAAAAGCCTTAATTAAAAAGTTTTCAGCGCTGCTTAGTAACCATATTGTAACTAAATGGGAAATTTTTAGCTAATACACTTTATATGGTAGAAAACTGAACTAATTTCGGAGTGAGAGCTACCCCTGGTCTGAAAGTAGTGTAGGATTTGCACTTTTGTTGTTTTTGTTTTCAATGTAAAAATTTGCTCTACCCCAGAGCAAGTGGCAAATAAAACAGACCTAATATAACTATTATAAATTTAAGTAAAAACATTCCAATTAAAATTCTATTATTTGGATTATTTCAAATAATCATTCTTCCAATTTTTTTTTTCTTTTAGTATCATTGATCACCATTGTTTTTTCTCTCTTGAATTTCGGAGCTAGATTACTGACATATATATGTGATGCCCTTCGCGTCGCCAACACAAGCACACGCCATCCTAAATATAAATTATCTATATTTATGCCCTATGGTAGATACTACCGGAGGGTATATTAATTTTATCACTCCATTTGTAACACATCGAAATAATCGTCGTAGAAAGGTTTTAAGGGTATGGCTGTGTCAGGAATCAAAAGTTATATCGATTTCTGCATGTCCGTCCGTCCGTCCGTATGCAAGATAACTCAAAAACGCATCCCATTTTGATGAAATTTACAATGTGAGTTGCTTATTCCTTAACTTGGTTTGGTATTGCATTTGATCAAAATCGATCCTGGGGAAGCAAAGTTAATAAGCAAAAACCACGGTGACCAGAAAGTTTGGTCGTTTTTTTGTTTATGGTTTTTCAGAGTTAATGGGAAAATTTGTGAATTAATTTTATTTAAATTAATTATATAGGTTAACTACATAAATTGACGATACCATGTTAAATTTCAATCAAACCGGTCCAAGGATAAAGGAGAAAGAAATAATCCTAAGAGAACATAACCCTCTTTATAAAGTGTTTTTGATGTACTTTAAAAACTAATAGACCGATTTGAGTAAAATTTACACATTAGACTTATGCTATCAGGGTCTAGGTTACCTGCAAATTGGAAGAAATTTTGAAAAGAATGAACAAAGTTATAAAGAAAAAACGTTTAAATAATATTAGTTTTGACAGTTTTTCTGCCCCATTTCTGCCATAGGGCAGCAAAAAATCGGCTATAGGCCGATTCTAAGTTACTATATGATTTTATATAAAAATGATTTTCATTTTTATTCATGTAAACATAATTCGCAGTTCAAAAATACACACTTGTACTTAATATTAAATTAATTCCTTTATAAAATTTCGATGGTTGCTCTGTAATTTATTAAATAATAAATAAATATAAATTATGAAACAAATTTTGTCGAGTAGATCCGAGTAAACTAAGTGAGTTACTCGCTGATATACCTGCCACAGTTGTTAGAACACGGAGGTTCTACATTGGTGACCCCGACTTAATCTCACCCGCCAGTTTTCAATTCACTGAGGCGCCGTCTTTCGAGGATTCTGGAGAAATCTTCAATCAAGCAAGACGAAACCAGAAAAATGACTACGCCAGCGGCCAACTCAACACCAGAAGTTCTCACAGACAACAATATGCACCATGACTCAGCAACCACGTCGGAAAACAACTCTTCAGGAGGTTTGAATGCAAGTTCTTCAACATAAGAACTCAGCACGATGACAGCCAAGATAAATATGTCATTATTGGGATAAACGAAACATCGACGGTTAGTTAGCTTGAATTATTTGTTTCCAGCAATGAATATACGCAGCGATCAACAGTACTTCAACTCAGCAATGGCCGCATTAGATCCAAAGACACTCCAAGAATTTGTCATGATGATGCGTGTCTTCCCAGAAACAAACAAATACGACTTTGGTAGAATAGGATTAACAAACTTCTGCACAGAAAGCCAGCAATGCCGTCTAAATTATATTCTGAACGACTCAACGCTAGGAGACCAACAGGATCCAATCAACTTTATGCAGAAATGATGCGCTTGGCAGAAGATGCTATGTCCGAACCAAGCATCAAGAATATATGGATGGAACGACCACAAATTCACGGTCAAGTGGGGGTCGCCGCCTGCACCGGTAGACCAGAAGAATATTTAAAATTCGCCGATGCCATCGCCGAGACACTAAATCTACAAATCAACATTTGTTCAACCGAAGGCCCTCCAAAAGATTGGTCAACACCACCAGACACAGTGCCCCCAGTTATAAACGAAATCGATGAGTTACGACTATCGCTAAATGAATTAGCCAAACGTTTTGTCAAAATGTGGTCGGAACGATGTCGTAGAAATAATAGAAGTCGAGATAATTGGCCGATTATTATCTGGACTTCTATTATTCCTCAAAGACAACACAACCAAACACCTAGTGACTCAGATGTTTGCTGGTATCATCACGCAATTAGGACTGAAGGCAGAAACTTCAGCCCCTTTTGCAGATTAGATAACGGCAGGTATGACAGCTCTGGGTGAGGCAAATCCAATCGTGAGTGACAAGTTCTTCGCGGTCACTAATGTTAACCGACTGTCAATTTATCACAAAAATCCGACAGACCATTGCTAGTCGGCCCTGGAGCGAATGTTTCCGTATTACCGAAAGATCTCGCCTCCACACAGCAACCAACAAGCATCAAATTATACGTCGCACACGGTTCAAAAATCAACGCTTTTCGAACCAAACGCCTACAAATTGACTTAGGGTTACGATAGCATTTTTATTCATTCATTCATTCATTTTATTCATGATTGCCGTTGTACGCACACCAATCATTGGAGTAGATTTCATTCAGCATTATGGCCTGCTGATTGATGCAACACGAAACCAATTAATCGACAGTTATACGCAACTCAAAACGTCATGTACTTTAATTTAAATTGACCACATCTACATTCGAACTTTCAAAAAAACAGACGAATATGCCGATTTATCTGCGGTGACATCAGAACGTAAGTACAATGTGCGATATCGCATCGAAACTAAAGGTCAACCCGCTTTCGTACGACCCCGCAAACTGGATCCGTCCAAATTAAAAATCGCTAAGGACGAATTTGATCACCTTTTGAGAGCCGGCATAATCCGACCATCGTGCAGTAATTGTGCAAGCCCATTGCATATGGTAAGGAAAGCAGATGGCACCTGGCGACCGTGTGGCGATTATCCTGCGTTAAACGCACAAAGCATGCCCGAACGGTATCCAATACCTTACATTCGAGACTGCACATCAACGCTCGACGATAAAAGAATCTTCGGCGAAATCGATCTACAAAAAACATATCATCAGTTGCCAGTTCATCCAGACTATGTCTCCAAAGCAGCTATCGTAACTCCCTTCGGCCTCTACGAATATTTATTTATGTCCTCCGGACTAAGGAATGCCGCGCAATCCTTTCATCTAGTCTTACAAAAAAAATTACGTGGATTGGATTTCGATTTCGCCTACATCGACGGCATCCTTATTGCATCAGGGAATCGCATCGTACATCCAAATCATCTTCGAACAGTTTTTAAACGCTTACAAGATTTTGGTCTTGCAATAAATCTCACCAAGTGCGAATTTGGTGTTGTCGAACTAAAGTTTCGCGACACTTAATCATTGGCATCTTAATTCAACCATTACCTGACCAAGCCGAAATAGCAAGGAATTTCGAAAGCCATCAATAGCTCATTATTTTAGCTTATCCTCGACAGAATTCCACACTATCACTAGAAACTGATGCACCCGATTACGCAATCGGGGCCGTTTTAAACCAAGCAACCTCCAAAGTAACTCAACTGTTAGGCTTCTTTTCAAAGAAAAGCGCGACAACAGTAGAAAATTATAGCACTTACGAACGTGAAGTGTTGGCAATCTATAAAGCAATAAAACATTTCCGTTTCGTGCTCGAAGGAAGACCGTAGCACGTCCTAACGGATCATAAGCCATTAGTCTTCCTATACCAACAATTGACTGAAAATGCGACGACACGACAACAAAGACAATTAGATTTCATAAGTCAATTTGCAACCGATTTTCGACATATTGAAGGTAAATACAGCATAACCGTCGGCATGTTATCGAGAATCAACGAAATCTCTACAGAAATTGATTTCATGCAACTGACCGAAGCCCAACGAAAGGATGCTTAACTCAATGATTTACATAAAGGTACTACAACGTCTTTAAATTTCAAACTTATCAAAATTCCATTCGTCTCAAAAGAATATAGAACTCAGATTATGGCAAACATCCATTACATGGCACATCCAGGAGTTAAGAGAACAGTTAAACTAGTAACCGATCGATTTATTTGGCCAGACATCCGTAGAAATACCGCCAAATTCGTCCAAACTTGTCTTCGTTGTCAACGATTGAAGATCCACCATCACACTAAATCACCATTGCCGCAATATGCATGACCAGATAGGCACTTAGATCATATTAATATTGGTCTTATCGGGCCACTGCCGCTCCATAATGTTCAAAAACACTGCCTCACAATGATCGACCGTTTCACCATATGGGCAGAAGCTGCACCAATACCCGGTATGACTGCAGAGACCGTCGCCAAGGCCATACTAACAAATTGGATAGCCAGATACGGCTTGCCACAATTTGTCGAAACGGGCCAAGGACGTCAATTTGAGTCCCATCTTTTAAATCAAGGCTGTCCAACCCGCGGCCCGCGCGCCGCATGCGGCCCAAGACAAGTATCAATGCGGCCCGAAAATATTTAAATTTACTGAAGCATGCCCATTTTTCTGAGGAATGATTTGCCAAGTGACAAACAACAGAAACAGGAACAGAACAAAAAGCTTTTTCGTTCTGTAGTAAATTCTCTTTCTGGTTGCGTTGCGCGCTCAGCTACAGTATTCTGTTGTTTGTCACCTGGCGACTTAAGTGATATTAAAAGAATTTCATGTTCTATTTTTATAACGAAAAAATTCATAAACTAATAAATTTGAAATTATTTAAACATGAAAACTGTATATTTTACATTTTCCTTGCTCGTCCGCTATAGTAATTCACTTCCGGCCCAAAGCACCATGTTTTCTTCCAATGCGGCCCGGAGAAAACAAAAGGTTGGACACCCTTGTTTTAAATGAATTGTACAAAATATTAGGCGTAAAACACATCCGAGCGATAGCTTATCACCCCTAAGCTAATGGGTTCATAGAACGTTGGCATAGAACACTAAAATCAGCAATTATATCAACCGGTAAAGAGACTTGAACCGATCATTTGCCGCTGCTCTTACTTGGTCTTAGGACAGCTTATAAACATGATATAAAGGCATCGCTAGCAGAACTGCTCTATAGTTCAAGAATTAGAATTTCTGCAGGGTTTATAGAACCAGCTGTGTCAATCTAAACACCACACGGACTGCTTTAACAGCTTCGAGAAACTAGGAACTCAAAACGATCAACACCAATCAAATACCACGCTAAACTAACAGTTTACTTGCATCCGGAACTGAAAAAATGTACTTATGTTTTCGTCTGTAACGACCAAGTTCGACCATCGCTCTCATCACCTTTCGAGGGACCGTTCGAAATCCTGCAGTGAAAAGAAAAATTCTTTAAAATTGAAACCAACATTAGGAAAGTCAACATAACACTCGACCGCATTAAACCAGCAGCAAAGGACCGGACGCAAATCAACAGGTTTGCAAAACGAACCACTAGGAAACCAATAAGATTTCCTGCATTAATATAACTTATATTGTAACAGAGGGGTTTACATATAATTACAGTGTGACCCAAAAGTCACACTAAAAGTATGGTATAAACTAAGAAGTAAATGCCCTGATGATCGAAAGCATACATTTTCCCTTGCGAAGAAAATATGTGAAACGGTGTAGCGCATGCAAACAACTAAAGGCGGCACGCTTAGCTTATTGCGCTAGATAGCTCGCCGTTGGGCGTGGGTCGTCGGTTGCCACCATCTATCATCGCGTATACATAAAATTATATGCGTCCTGATAAATTTTTATATGTTGTAAAGACTTTATGGTAATAGCGCGAGCTATCAATCAAGGAATATTCGGTGTCACGAGAAATAACCGAATATGTGGGAGATTCGTTAATTTATCTGGTCGCCGAACTAGACCAACTCTTCGCGATGCCTTCGTGAGACATGTCGGGGCCGATTGGTTAAGATGTTATTGCCAATCGGTCTTAATTGGAGCTCGTCCCACCCGAATGGACCAAGGCACAAAATTTTGGCCCCCATGACCATACCCGCCCCTGTGAAATGGATATGGTACCTTTGTTCTTTATGTCCTTTTTCGGCCCCCTCTCACTTCATCTCCCCCTCTCTCACTGCGCGATCCTTAGCCGATTTTCGACCGCATCGTTGCTCTTTTTTTTCTTTTTTTGACATTAATTTCTTGGCTGAAGCGGTCAGCCTGCTCCCTTACTAAAACGCTGTTACCTGTTCACATTCCCATTTACAACAAATAAAAGAAGAAAAGCGTGTACGAAGGAGAACCAAAGAAAAAATGGAACTAAAATCTTTTCTTCCTCCTTTTTCTTATATAGTAGTGTGAAACCAAAGATTTTGTTATAATAAGAAAGAAAAAAAATCATGCTTTCTTTCCATAATCTGTTAAAATTAAATGATAAAGTTTTATTCATGCGAAAAAGTTTTTTTTTCTTAATTAATTAATCCAAAAGTGCAAAAAAATTTATTTTCTTTTTGTTTTACAAAAAAATTAGTTTTGCTCCAGAGTGAGACAAAAAAATTTGTCAAAGCAAACTTTCTTAAATATACCAAATATTTTCAATTTCAATTTTTCTTTTTTTTCCCTTTGTTTGGTTTTTTTTCTACGCTAAACGGTTTCTTTTATTAAAGATTATAATCAAATGTTAAGGCAAATAAAAAAATTTAGTTTGACATATTTTATTTTTTCCCTTATTACTAATTATTTGGTTTTATGTATATAGTGTACATAAGTCCTAGAATTCAATTTCTTCAAATTGCACTACAATTGAAAGTGAATTTTCCACGTTCAATTTTGTTTCCTTTTTTTCCTGAAATAATGTTCGCACTATAAAATACTTTACAACCTTAAAACCGAACAATTTTTCTTTTTTCCCTTTTAAAAAAAAAGTTAGTTGGAACATTTCACTTTCCATTGTGGATTTTCTTCGAGCACATTTTCCTTTTTTTCTCAAATTATGATTATTAAATTATATATATATACCAGCTGTCCCGGTTAAATGGAAAAGAGAAAGCGCACGTTTCTAATATGTGTAATTTCACAATGTTTGTGGGTATACAATATTTTCTGTTTTTCTATTCTCTGTGCAGATATAGAGATTGTCTGGTTTGCCGGCTCTAGAACACGCAACATATAATTGTCGATGTGAGAAGCAATCCGTGTCTAGAGTCAAAACGCACAATTCTAAAGATTGGCCCTGAGCTTTCTTGATGGTGATTGCAAACGCCAATCGAATTGGGAATTTCAATCTCTTAGATGGAAATGCCATTTCCGTTGGAATCATAAGAATGCGAGGAATGAGGACATCTTCACGTTTGAAAGATCTGCGGTGACAAATCGAGAGAATTGAAAAATTCGGCTGGATATTGAACCGCTTCGTTTGCTTCCAAAACAGCGTCGACGGACTGGAATGTGATTGCCTCGCTTTGACTGTTACACTGAATAATATTGTTAAGTTCGTAAAAAATGATTGGATATTGCAGGGCATCGTAGTATCGATGAGTTTCTGAAACTTTTGTCAATTGATCATTTCTCCGATGAAGAACAGCATCTATACGCTGAAATTGAGCTCTAACTATAACAATTGCCGCTTCATCTATCATTGGAGCATTGAATCTTCGTACATGTTCTCCAGCAGGCGTTTTGTCAGCATGAATAAAAATCTTGTGTCAGTCAGATGGCATCATGTCAATTACTGTTTTGACCTTTTTATGCCGGTAGAAATTCCGCAGCGTGCATTCAATTCATCATTGCCATCACCGATGAAATACATTTGTGAGAATTTATGTTGACCATCTGGGAACGGAAGCAGGGAGCGAGCCCTATGATAAATTTGTCCTTTCACTTTGAAAGTTGGCATGAATTGAGCTTTTACGATTTCTGTGCCGAACGATGTCATTTGGAAGCGTGAGTTGTATTTCTTGATGTTAGATAGGAAATGCTTTGATTCCGCGGTATATCCGGCAAGCAAAGTATTTAATGGCTCTGACAGTTCTGCAAATTGAGGCAGTTTAATTTTTCCGGCTGCGAAACACATTCCTTTCGTTTCTCCATTAAATTTCAAAGCCTTGCAATAAGGACACACTTCAGTCATAGCGCCGATTAAAACTATAATTGTAAGCTAGGTAGTGCCGGAATACAAGGCGATTGTTCGCGTGATTTCTGTGCACGGAGTTTTATTTGACGTTGGTCTGCAGTTTCTCGTTGACGTCTTTCAGACACTCTCAGCCTGTCGCGTACATTCTATTGAGAACGAAGCAGATCTGAAGCTGCAAAACGCGATTGCCGTGCTCACAACCGTGCATCCTTAATTCTGGCTACACGTCTCTCTCCTGCTTCCTCGGCACGTATTTGTCTATTTCGGTCGTTCTCTGATGACTTCTCTTCCCCAGTTTGATTTGAAATTACTGGTTACACTGCTTTCGCACGAAGACTACGACGATCAAAGTTTGATCTTCTGTGAGTTATTATTTAGATGAACTAAAGCAGATCGGTAGCACTGATTCGATACTATGAAAAAACGAAGAGAAAACGTAAATTTCCCAACGATACTACCTAAACGAAAAAAAAAATGCATGACCATTCAGCCCATTTACAGTGCTGCCCTTTCCGAATTTATATTTTTAATGCTGCTACTACGCTGCATACATAAGCAAGAGAAAGGCAAGTGAATTCGAAAACAGCTTCAATTTCCCCTGCAAGGGCCCATTCGTATTTTCAATAATCTAAGACTACACTCATCAGAGACATAACGTCCTTTTTACGATCTTACGATATTTGTATTGAAGAACGGTTTTTAGATAGTACTTTTAATTTTGGAGGGGAAAAAATTGTATTTTTTTACTTTCTAATTTTTAGTGTGTTTCGAATTGCAAACAAAATTTTTTTGAATTAAACAATTCAAGTCAAAAAATTTGCAATATGAATTGTTTCGTTTCTGTATGTAACAGCAAACAACATCGAAAAATTCCTGGAATTTCCTTTCACACGTAAGTTTGATATATTTTGTATTAAAATGGTCGAATTTTTATTATTGCTGTATAAAAAAAAAGTTTTTATAGTGTTTATTTAATTACAATTAATCTAACAAAAATTATGTCAATTCATAACTTAGAAAAAAATTTGTTTTTTCGAATCAAGTTTGAATCTAGATCGTAGCCCAATACCGATTGTTTTTTTATATAAATTAAAACGAAAACTACCAGTGACAGTCATTTTTTGCTCAAAATGGGGCAATTCTTACAATTCGTCGATGTTTTTGAATATTCAGCATTTTCAGTTTTAAAGGCTTTTTTTAGGTTTTAAGGTTTCCAAAAAATGAGGCTCTACGTATGAAATGGCTTTCGGCTATTGGTTTACAAAATTTAACGCCAATTAGTAGAGATATAATTTGCTCGTTACATTTCAATAAAGATTATCTAAAGCGAATAATTTAATTTTGTACGTTTAAGAGCAATTTGTTTTTTGGAATAAATAACGCAAAAATTTTTTGCAATTGGGAAGTGAATTTCAAAATAGCTTCATTTCCCCCTGCAAGGGCCCACCCGTATTGTTTATAATCTTAGTTTATTATTCTATGTGGGGATGGCATCACCTGATGCTTGATACTTTATTGATGTATGTGCGTGTGAGTAATCACTAGTATACATAGATATTCTCGATGGAAATGCATGAATTTCATGATGCCTGTGTCAGTGATGCATTTCAAAAAACCTTTTTTTACCTGCCACAGGTGTGACATATGTATATGAAAAGAGTATAAAAACCTGCTCATGTGCGAAAAGAAAATTCTGTAAAAGTTTCAAAGCAATCCATGAAGATTCGGGGATTAGCGATCTTGTACAAACGTACAGATACGATTTTATTTATATAGATTTACTTTTTTTTGATTATTTTAACAATTTATTAACGATGTAATTCAGATTATAGTAGATTTTCTTCTTTTAATTTTTGTTTTTGAAGTGAAAACTTCTTTAGCCGCGTTGGAAGTGCTTTGAAACTCGATGAAACGCTAAAAAAGCGACACTTTTTTACCAAGATGAAATACCAGTCGATCAGAATTCATAGCAACAAAAATTTTGCATACAACAATTTTTCGGATAAATATGCCCATATTTCAGAAAAAAAATTTTTTTCTGAAATTATGCTTTGGTTTCTGAACGCCGGATACATAGAATCCAGAATACAGTGTTTCCTATTATCTTCGTCTCTTCTTTGTACGCTGTTTCGTAAAGATATATTGATCAAATAGAAACTAAAGAATTCATAGCGTCGTGTATTGTTCACGTGTATCGTTTTGTGAATATTTTATCATTTTATAAGTATGCCGAAAACTAATGCCACAAAAAGTTTACGAGCTCCTGTACAGGATCTGCAATTAGACATAATAGCATGTTCGCCGACTTTTCTAATTCTTACCGAGACGTGGATGAATAATGAAATTATTGTAGACATTCCAAATTTTGATATTGTTGTTCAATATAAAAGAAAATATACGAGGGCAGGCGGAGTTGCAATATACCATAATAATATAAATGACGGAGCCCGTGTTGTTACTCCACAAATAGCTTGCTCAAATGGGCAAAATATCTGCTTGTGAAAGCAGATTGGACCATAATAAATCAGTTATAATTGTGGCAATTTACATTTCTCCTAACCAATCAATAAATACAATTATTGAATTCATCCAGGAGAATTTGCTAAAGTACACACCAGAAAAATCGCGGATTCTTAAAAAAGATTACGATAACATCCCGATGATTTTAAGTGGGGATTTTAATGTTAGCTTTGCATTGAATACAGTGCTCTCTTTGATTGAGTTCCTCAACACCAAATTAAATTTTAAAATGTGCAGTAGTCGCACTAAATCGACGACAAGATTGAAAACAGTAATTGACGCTGTATTTCAAAGATATATTGATCTAATCCAAACCAAAGCATTCATTCCACACCACTTTATTTATCATAAGCCACTCGTGTCATTTATTGAAATTAAAAACAAAGTGTGGATTCATCATTCACGGCAAATAAAGTCAAAGCAATTGATGGGAGATTATCGAACATTGGTGAGATTGTTGATGACCTGCGTACTCGCGTTGACGATATTGACAAGCTCTCTTCAACTTGTCAAATAATACACCACGACCTTTCCAAATTAATGAAGAAAACGATACAGTTTGAATCCAAATTAAACACCCTTCAGAGCGATGTCTCTGAATTTATGTGTATCTCAAATTCATCATCGCCTGTTGCCGGTGATGAGTCCCACGTGAAATTTATTATCGCTGAAAAGCTTGATACCCTGCTAAATCACTTTCAATCCTATACATCTGTAATATCATCCAACACTGCTGCCTTTACCGCATTGAAAAATTTAACTTTCAAACTTGCTCTATCTAATGGCAAGAATACTAATAGGCAGGTTACAGTCACTGACGTTTCCACTTGCATAGATCTAGCCCCTGAAGCCACCTTACGTGGACCTCCGTTTACTTCTCCTAATAACAAGGTTAATTTAATTAATGATAATATTGGGGATAGCAAACACAAAAAGGAAAAAAATATTATTGGTAAGGTTACTAAAAATAAAAATAAAACTACCAATAAAGGTTCGAATAACGGTAATAATCGCATAGCTGCTAATATTAATAATAAAAATAAGAATAAAATAAAAGAGAAGACCAGTAGCATAAATTCCATTATTCAAGATAAAAAAAACCACAGTAGTGATAGTAAATTTCTCACTGCTAGTGTCAATACCATTTCTCACATAAAAAAACAAAATACAAATAGCTCTAATAGCAAAACTTTTGTTGATAGTAGTATCAACAGTAATGCTAATAATAATTCCGGACAATCTACACCTGCTGCCCTTGAGTCACCCGTTCTACACATTGTACCCCATCCGAAATCTATCTTTGTCTCCCGTTTTCTCCCGTCAACCACACCTACGGATGTTAATAACTATATAATGTCTTTACTACCAACCGAACTTAAGAATACTAATGCTGCTAAGGTTGTTAAAATTAGTAAAGTCGATAGTATCGTCGCATCCTTCAAAATGTTGGTCCCCGATAAAGTTTTCTCTCAAGTAATTTCGCCATCCTTTTGGCCTGACAAAACTCTGGTCAAGGAGTTTATTCCTAGAGAATTCTCTCGTTGTCGACCTTCCTCTGCTAGTGTGCCAAAACACTCAAAAAACTAAAACGTTTGTCCCTTTACTGCCAAAACGTGAGGGGACTGCGTTCCAAATTTAGTAAAGTTTTTCTGAATGGGCAAACACTTTCCTATGACATTTTTGCTTTGACGGAAACGTGGTTGAATCCTAGCTTTAATGAGATTTTCAGCTCGGACTTCCAAATATTTCGTAAAGATAGATACACAAGTGTAGATCAATTCAGTTGCTTGGGGGGAGGTGTGCTTATTGCAGTTCGATCTACGTTCGACTGTTCACGTTTTGTCATTCCGAACACTGAACTGTTAGAAATGGTATGTGTTAAAGGTCTTTTGCAACATGAAATTATTTACATTTTAAATTGCTATTTGTCTCCTTCATGCGCAAATGAACGCTACCAATTGTTGGTCGCTGCTGTCGAATTCGTTACCGACTCCATGCACCCCAATGATAACCTAATTATTCTAGGCGATTTGAACTTACCACACTTGACATGGGTGCAGTCGGATGATGATTCTCATTATATTGGCTCCAATATTTCTTCGTTGCAAGAAACTCTCATTATTGATAGCTTTTTGGCATGCGACTTACAACAGATTAATGGTATTAAGAATAATTTAGATAGATTGTTGGATTTGGTCTTCTGTTATAATTCTAGTAACTGCTTGGTCAGGCAGGCTGATGCTAGTCTTTCTGACATTGATACATACCATCCTCCATTGGAATTATTATTTGCCTACGATTTAACCAATGAAGAGTTATTTTCTGATGATGTTTGCAAGTTCAACTTTCGTAGGGCTGATTTCAAATTACTAAACACTTTGCTTCATGACATTCCTTTCAAGGATATTATCAATGACCCTGATATAAATGTTGCCATAGCGAATTTTTATTCCGCGACTTTTGGGTGTTTTGTTTTATCTGTGCCCACAGATAAAAAAACTTAACTTCATCTCCACCTTGGTATACGAGTAAACTCAGGAGCTTACGGAATCAGCGGAATAAAGCATGGCTGAAGTATTTAAATACCAGCAGTGATCTTGATCATATCAAGTAATTAGCATTACTGAGGGAATTCCATTGCCTACTCAACTTAGAGTACAACTCATATCTGTCGAAAATGCATAATAGCTTACTCACAGATCCCAAACAATTCTGGAAATTTGTCAATAGTAAACGTAAAACTGATGGATATCCTTCTACCATGAAGTATTTGGATACCTCGTCAAACAATACCCAAATAATCACCAATCTTTTCGCCTCATTTTTTGGACAAGCGGTCTCTGCCAGTAATTTTAGACCTGACGAAGATTACTTTAGATACTTGGACGATTACCCAAAATCCACTCCTGACTCAATTAGTATAGACGGTGAGACGGTTATTAATCAGATTCAGTTGTTAAAGGATGACTTCTCCTCGGGTCCTGGTGGTTTGCCTGCTATAGTTTTAAAAAAGTGTTGCCATATTTTATCGGTACCGCTAGCTACCCTTTTCCAAAAATCTTTGACTTCGGGTATTTTTCCAAATGCTTGGAAAGATTCTTTTATTATCCCGGTTTATAAAAAAGGTTCTAAGCCCGTAATTAATAATTATAGAGCCATAGCTAAGTTATCCTGCACACCAAAGCTTTTTGAAAGTATTGTCTACAACTATTTTTACTTTCACTGCAAACCATTCATATCCCCAAAACAACATGGATTTCTCAAAGCAAAGTCAACAATTACTAATTTGACCTAGTTTCTCTCTGCCGCCATCAACACGATGGAGCAGGGCAAACAAATGGATGTGATTGCTACTGATTTCAGTCAAGCTTTCGACAAGTTGTCTCACAGTATTATTTTACTAAAATTACGACTTCTTGGCTTCCCTCCCTTTTTTATAAAGTGGATTAATTCCTACCTTTCTGGTAGGCGTTATCGGGTTCTCTTCCGTGCTATTGAGTCTGATCCTTTTATTGCCTATTCTGGAGTTCCGCAAGGTAGTCATTTGGGACCTATTTTATTCATCATCTCTATTAATGATGTAACGTCCATTATTCAGAACTCTGAGATTACAATCTACGCTGACGATATGAAAATTTCCAAAGTAATCTCTTCTTCGCAGGACTGTCATATGCTTCAGGCTGATCTTGGTAAATTTACTTCTTGGTGCACAAATAATGACTTGTCACTTAATATTAGTAAGTGTCAAACAATAACATTTACGCGGAAACGTAGCAAAATCATATTTGACTACACTTTGCTAGGAAACTCTATTTCAAGAGTTGATTTTATTACAGATCTAGGTGTTGTTTGTGATGCCGAGCTCAATTTTCGTTGTCATATTGACAATATTGTTAACAAAGCGTCGTCAATGTTAGGGTTCATAAAACGATGGTCTAAAGAGTTCTCCAACCAATATATTACTAAATCCCTTTACATAACCTTTGTTAGACCGGTACTTGAATATGCTAGTCAAGTATGGTCGCCGTATCATAGAGTACACATTGAGAGAGTTGAAGCTATTCAGCGTAGATTTGTTCGCTTTGCTCTTAGAGGTCTTCCTTGGAGCGATGCTATCAATCTTCCTCCTTACTGCAATCGTCTAAAACTGATTAATCTTCAGACTTTGCAGAGGCGCCGTGAGGTAGCTGATTTAGTTTGTATTCATCAAATTCTTCTTGGTGCTATTGAGTCTTCGAGTATTCTCGAACGCATAAAATTAAAAGTTAACGCTCACTCCCTACGAAGTGTCAACTTATTCAAGATCGACTGTCATCGTACTGACTATGGAAGGTTTGAACCTATTACCAGAATGTTAATGAACGCAAATAACAGCTCTGGTCACTTTGACTTCTCGCTGAAAAAGGAGAGACTAAAGCGCCTGCTGGTTAACGACTCAGCTGTATCATCGCGCATGTAACTTTTATGGTCAACGTTTTTCATGTTCTACCGGTTGTTGACCATACGTATTTTTTATTTTTAATTTTAACAGATATTAAAACGATATATTTGTATTTATCTTATTTTGTGTTGGTGAATGGGTGGTGGATTGATGGTGGTGGTTTGAAGGTGGCGGTTAGGTGATGGAATTTTTTTTTTCTCCTTCCGACTAATTTTACCACTGCCGCACTAACATTTCTCTTCCCCTCCTCCCTTCTCGGCACTAATGATGAGATATAGCATATACATTCGATTTATCGTTTATTCGATATGATTGTGAATGATATCTTGCTGTGCTTGTATTAAGCATATCTGAAGTGTTAAAAAAAATAATAAAATGTAAAATAACTTTTAAACTTGGTACCAATATTTTAATAAATAAGCCCTATAACTATCCCACTTGAAACTGCATTCGTCTCATTCACTCGCTGTTTAGTTTTCCGAAGGTTTCACTTCTATCGTGTGTGCACAGCACACATGATTTTTTTTTTATTCATATGTTGTTCCAATTTTCTTTGACCAAAATAATTTTACGGAATCCGTTTGGCTCCATTTTTTTTTCTTTGGCACTGCATATTTCAATTTGTTTCCATTGATATGGATGAATTTAAATAGACATAGAAAATATATGACTCCCTTCTTGACCGAGGAATCATAGTAGCGACGTACATATATATTTTGTAATTTTTCGAGATGCGTCCTGACTTTTCACTTTGTTGATGCGCAAAATTACAAGGATAATAAAAAAACATTACCTTTTTTTCTTTTAATTTTCTTTCCTGTTATTTAATTTTAAAAAAAATAAATTTGGGTTCCTTTTTCTTCTCTTTTAAATAATTCTTTTAGGCACCCATTAAAATTTTTATTTTCTCTTTTGAAAAAATTTTTAAAAAATGTAACTTTCCCTGGTTTTGATATTTTTTTTTGCAATCCGTTTTGTGTTTTTAATTTGGGGTTTGAAAAAATGCCTTTGCCTTCCCTCTGTTTGCCTCTCAATCGGATTTAAACTAAAACTACCAAACCAACCATTTTTCCTTTCTTTTGTTTTGTTTTAAGGCAAATCTAAATTTGGCCTTTACAATGCACGTGTGATTATTTTCTTTTATTTTCCCTTTTTTCACTAAATTATCCTAATTACTATTCTTTGAACTTTTTTTTTTATTTTTCAATGAACTTATTTTTCGGTTTTTCCTTCTCAAAAAAGTAGTATCAAAACTCTCCTGGTTCGGTATGTCTTTTTTATCGCCATTCAAAAAAAAACAACTGCCTAGTTTCATCACTTCACTAAGGCTCTGTAGCATTATTTCTCATCACCCGTTCCAATTTTTTTTTCCATATATGTATATCAAAACCGGTAATTAATTTTTCTGGTACAACGATCGCTGACTCTGTTTCGGTCACGCTACATGAATTGGCAGCTTTTTGGTTTTCTTTGTTTTCTCTTCGCTTACTTCTATTTTGCAAATTGGAGACCGTGCACTGAACTAATTTTCGAGAATTATTTGATGAATCCGGGTTTAAATGTTGAAAATTAGAGTGCACAATGGTAGATAAATGGAAAACTCAATATTTGCGGTCGTTGAGACGCTAAATGTAAGGGTAGGTTCTACACACCGTTAGAATATTAGCCGGGGAGTACTGTCGTCCTATTCGTGTCACCAACACAATTATACGCCATCCTAAATATAAATTATCTATACTTTTATATACAATTCCAAAAGGGATTTTTATAATTTTTCTACACGTTAATCTTATTTAATTTTTCAAGTTCTTATATGCTTATATTGTTAAGTTTTTTTTGTGTAATTTATTCTACTAGTAACTCTCGTTACTCTCTCCGGGAAATTTTCTTGAAAAGTAACTAGTGTTACACTTATCGAAAGACAAGAACCGATTTGGGGAATCAATTTAGCGTTAATTTAATCCAAGAATTGAATGAGGGTTCTCTCCGATTATAATAAAGGGTGTCTCCATAACAGCGCCAGATTTAAATGTCGTGCTATTTTCGTTTCATTAAGTTTACAGTACTGAAATCTTCACATCTGTCATCTACCATTGTTGCTATTAATAGTCATGGAACTTTGCAGGAAGGAACGACATTATTATTGACAGTTTGTCAAGTTTCGAGCGCCTACTGCTGTCAAAAAGACAATTCTACAAATTTCAAATTGTGCGTTTCTTTCGGAGCATTCTTTATTTAATTAATTATTAAATTCCCTATCGAATGAGGTATAATTCATACCTGTAGGACCCAGAATACCTGACATATACGTATATCTTCATACAGGAGAATTCTTGTGTTTCCTGTCATAAAAAGGAATATTTTTGAAAGCGGTGAATGACATTTAATTCCCTATTAAATAGATCGTCGAATGAGCTATGGGTCGTCTTTATAAGATGCAGAATACCCGAGATATACACAAACTTCAGTTACGCAAATCAAATCTTGCACTTTTATTTGGGACGCCCTATATAGTGTGGGGAGATAATGCAAAATGGAACTTACATGATCTGCTTATTTCTTTCTGGTTCTACTGGATACTTACTCCTGCCACCTCCCTGTAACTCAGTTTGGATTCACTTTTTCTTTATCTTCCACTGCACATGTTTTTTGGGGTTTAATAAAATTGAAAGGCGACTTCTTTTTTTCTCCTTTTTATTCCATTGTGGTTTGTTTTATAATCAATATATTTATTTCACAACTTTACAAACGTTGCAAGTTCTTCTATAACTTCTTTTCTTTACTCGCGAAATACTAACTCAACTTTGCTTTAAACTTTCTTTTCGAACTTAACGACTTATGTCTAAATCGTTCGCGTTTTGTAACTGTGGGGTTCACATATATTGCAGTGTGTAAAACACACTGCAATGGGGTTTATACGAAGAATGCAAATCCCCTGATGATCTTTACAGCATATCTTCTTCCTTGCGAGGAGAAGATATGAGATGGTGCAGCTAATGTGAACAACTAAAAGGCTGCACGCCAAGCTGAGTTGCGCTTGCTAGCTCGCCGGAGGGGTGGGTCGTTGTTCACCACCATGCATCATCAAATTACACATAATTATTTATGCGTGCATAAGAGTATTAATGTCGTTCAGACTTTAAAGTGATAGCATAAGCTATCAAGCAAGGAAAATTCGGTTGTGGCGAAAACAACCGAATAAATGGAGTGTTCGTTAGTTTGTCGGTCACCGAAACTGACCGAACTGTCCGCGAATGCCTTACGAGGCATGTCGGGGCCAATTGGCTGAGGTGTTATGCCAATTGGTCTTACAAGGTTTTGTCCAAAGTAATCAGGACTTTTTGAATCTAGCGCCGCTGGTGGCGCCATCTATATGTCGACTGGTGCGTTAGAATCTGCTATCCTTTATCGACTTCCTGTGAGAATTTCATGACATTTCATCTATTGAAAGTGAAGTTATTGCGTTTTAAGTGCAGTATGTTTGTGTCATCGGTGCGAAAATGAGCTTGGACGACCAAAAATTGCTCAGAATTCAACATTCGAAGGACATCATTAAAGAGGTCAAAAAGGACAAAAACTTCCTTTATAACATTGTGACTGGTGACGAAACGTGGTATTTTCAATATGATCCCGAAACGAAACGCCAGAGTGCTGAATCGCGCCTGGAGAAGTCAAAAGTGAAGACAATGCTGATTTGTTTTTATGATTCCAAGGGTATTGTCCACAAAGAATTTGTTCCACCCGGTCAAAACGTTAATGCGGTATTCTACCTAGGAGTTTTGAAGCGTTTGGTGCGCCGTATTCGACGTGTTCGCCCCGAATATCGCGAAGATGGAAGTTGGCGTTTGTTGCACGATAATGCGCCGTCTCATCGATCGACGCTTGTGACCGATTATCTCACCAAAAATCACATTTTAACCATCAACCACTCCCCGTATTCACCGGATATGGCACCGTGCGACTTCTACCTTTTCGGAAAAATGCATTTGCCGATGAAAGGAAAGCGTTATGCAGACGTAGAGGCCATTCAAAAGGCTTGCACCGGCATACTGGCGGCCATACAGGCCAACGAGCTAAAACACTCGTTCGACATGCTTTTGGACCGTGCAAAAAGCTGTATTGAAGCAGAAGGAGACTATTTTGAATAAAATCAATTGATTTTGCCGAAAAAACCATTTGTTCTGTTTTTTTTTTAAAGTCCTGATTACTTTGGACACCTCCTTCTATATGGGGCACGTCCCACTCTACTTGGACCAACAGCAGAATGCTGGTCCCCTTTGATGATTACCGCCCCTGCAAATGGTTATCGTCCCTTATTTTTTTTTGTGGTCTCCCACGCCCCAATACCACTATCTAATGTTGGCCATCTTCTGCGCTATTACTATATTAACTTCCTGAAAACCGTAGACACTAGGATTTGTACTCAAAGAAAATTAAATCATTATTGAATTAAATTAAATTTATTTCATAAACTCATAATAAAATTTATATATTTGTTCTCCGTTTTTTTTCCTTCTCACTTCCCGCTAAGTCATTTTTTTCAAAATTATTTCATTTAGGTGGAAAGATAGAAAATCAATATGGTACATAAAAATTACTATAATAAATTTGAGCTCTTCATTCTATAATAATGTGTTTTATCTTGACAAATTTAAATTTGGTTGGATTGTAATACTTTTAAAAAAAATTGTTTAATTTATAAATATATCCGTAAATGTGAAAATAAATTATTTCTTGTGTTTTGAGTTAGTTTTTATTTTTTTTTTAATTTTTTTTATTTGTTTTTTGTTTTCCAAAAACCAAAACCAATGATTATATTTATAAAAAAAAATCCTTTGTTTTTTATTTACTTTAAAAAAATTGTGCAAGTATTTAATCCTTTCCACTTAAATTTAAATAAAATTAATTTATTTTATTATTAGGTGTATTAAATTTCTCTTTTTTTGTTTTTCGATATATGGATATATTCTTTCCTATTTTTTGTTTTTTTTTGTTTCAGTCATTCCGCAAAATATATTTCATTACAATATAAAAATAAAACGGTGATAAAGCTGTGAATTCAATATTGCAACTTTATAGTGTCGTTTTCCATTTTTGTATTTTGCCAATCCATATGTTCCCCGAAAATTAAAAAAAAAATAGTTCCAGTCTGTGATTGCTGATGGTGTGTTTCAAATTTTTCTCCAAAAGTTTTCCATTGAAATAAATTCAGTTTGGCCAGCATATTTTCCGACTAGGAAAGTCTCCGTGTGGCTCATTGCATATATTCATGTAAATTTTTGTTTGGTTTTATTCAATTTTAAATGTTTCTTAGGGTTTTTTCTTTTGTTTTTCTTTTCTTTTAATTAATTACCTGAAGTGTCTTTCATTTATAGTTGATAATTTATAATTTTCTGGAGGTCGTCACCCTCAGAAGACTAAAATTTTCATCTCCTTTTTCATTAGCTGAAATTTCACTACACTTATATTATGTTCCGGCTATTATTATTGTTTTTATTTTCTTTGTTTTAAAAAATATTTTTTTTTTTTTTTTTGTAATTTTTTTAACGCTTTTATAAATTTAGGAAGAAAACTGTTTCATCTCAAAATATATATATTATTTTTTTTATTATTTTTTTTTTTTTTTTTTTTAGAATTTTAATTTTTATATTTTACTTAATAGTATTATATTTATACATACATCAAACTAGCTACATAATTAAGAAACTTGTCTCTTCTCTCCTTCCACCGTCTCGAATTCCATTACGAGAAGGAAAATGGTTGCACAAATAAAAAAAAATAAAAAAAAAACAAATTCCCTAACTCTGGCCAACGAATCGAACACTCTTCCTCATTCCTTTTTTTCTTCTTTTTTTTTTGTACTTGACTGTAGAAATAGTTTTCTGGTATTTAATCAATTTCACTAACTCCTATACATAACTGTAATCTAACAAAAAACATTTTTCAGGGCATTTTTTTTTCTGCATATGCCGCCATTTATATAAAAACTTTCTCAATTTGGAGCCCAATTATGGTAAACTTTACGCATTTTTACGATCATTTATCACATTTTCCCCCCTTTTCTTTTTTGAGATGCCATTACTATAAAAACTGTTTTTTTTTTTTTTGAAAAACTAAATCTTGATACGAACTTTTATTGAAATCAACTCAAATGTAACAGTTAAAGAAAAATTTAAATCATCCCGTACACAAAACCATGCCTTATTTTCAGGTCTTCTCAGAAGCACAAAATTTAATTAATTTTCTATTTATTATCTTTTCTTTTCTTCCTTTTTATAACGTTTAATTAAAATTTCATTATATTTGTTTTGTTTCGCCCATAATCACTCGAATTTAAAAAAAACGTTTTCAGAAGGATAAATCCGAATAATTAAAACCCGCTTGGCTACACCAATTATATCTATATTTTCCTTTTTTCCCATAACTAAAAAAAAATTCGTCCATACTTTACAATAGTTTGATCCATTTTTTCCATGATCTAAAACCAGTCTCTTCAATCCTCCAAACAAAACTCTTCAATCCTCCAAACAAGACTCTTCAATCCTCCAAACAAGGCTCTCGACGCTTAAAAAAAAGACATACTTCTCCCAGAAGAAAAAAAAATGACTCTCCCTATCTGTTCCTTTCCTTCGCATGCTTTTATGTTCCCTTTTCAAAAAAACATGTCATAACCTTCTAGAAGAAATTTAAATTTTCATATAAAATTGACCACGCGCTAACTCAAAACGGTAATGTCCATATATATCTAATCTCTTCTCCTCAATTTGTTTTCTCGCTTCATTGAATTTAAATTTTTCTTTTCTTTTTATAGGCAGAAAGTTCGTACTTTGTACTCAATATTTTGATTTTACGTCGTAGAACGAGTATCAAATTGTGCAATAGTTCTGGGTTACTTTCTTTATGGAATGTTTACATTGATTTCATAATTCATGCAAATAACATGTATTACAAAATCAATGTAATTATTGCCGATAATGATGTTCGTAATGCATCAAGTAATTTTAATGCATTTGGCAATTCATTATTTTTCATTCAAAAAGTAGAAATTTTGCCGAAAAAAAAATATTTAGTTTGTAAAAAGAGTATATCTCTTTTTACAAACCAAATATTCTTTTTATTTTAGCTATTTTATTAATTCAAAAATGCAAGTCGGTTAATAAAATTCAAAATTGTGTGCTCCTCTGGATTTTTACCTGTAGTCTCAGTATAAATTAGGCGTGTTTATTAACGTCCCTCTAGTGATACAATTTATTCGCTACTGTGCTGTGATGACTCAGGAAAGGTCCGTGAACGAAATTCATGACGAAAATCAGGCGATAATTCTCAGTAATAGTACGAAGATAATTTAGGCGAAATTGTCTGTGATTTTGCGTGACGAAAATCAGGAAATAAAGACCTTGTGATTGTGTGAAGATAAATCAGGCGAACATAACCGTGATTTTATGAAGAGAAAATAGGGGCAAATATCCGTGGTTGTGAAGAGATATCAGACGATAATATCTGTGATTTTAGCGTAAAGAAAAGTCAGGCTAAGTATTCGATATTTCCGTGAAGAGAAATCAGGCGAATATATCCATTATTTTACGAAGAGAAAATCAGGCTAAATTTCCGTGATTTGCCTGAAGAGAAATCAGGGTAATATATCTGTAATTTTACGAAGAGAAAATGAGGCTACATATCCGTGATTGTACGTTAAAAATGTCTTGTCTATGGGTGAAAGTTTCCTCGAATGTAATTTTCACGTTACTTTATTTTACGTTAGTTCGGCGACGATTATTATCCCCGGATTAAAAATAATAAGGCTAAGTTATCCGTCATTATTTTTAATTTAAATATTGACAAGGCTACGAATATCTATGGTGTTCCCATTTTCTTAAAAGCAATTAAAATTTACACTTAGTTTTAATTTTGAATTTTTACTCAGTTTATAATAAAAAACTTTGTTTATGTTTTTGTATTTTATTTAATGTCGATTTATTTTTTTTATTAATAATCTAGTTGTTTTTAATTTTTAAAATATTAAATTAAAAACAAAATAATTTGAGTCTTTCACCAAGCTTCCAAGTAGAAGCTCATTATTAAAATAAAAATATTATATTTAGAATTGAAAATAAAAATTACATCCATTATAAAAAAATAAAAATAATTCTTATTTTAAAATAAAAGTGCATTTAATTGAATAAAATTAGTTGGAAAAGGTTTTATTCAGATAATAAAACATACGCAGCATTAATATATCCATTGGCAATACCGGATTGAAATTTGCAAGTAGAAAATATCGTTTGTAAATTTCGATGTGTTCATACCTATGTTTCACCATAGACAATTGCCAAATTTTGTACTCAGCACTTACTTGTTGTTGTTGATCTTCTTCTTCCAAATCGGTTCCTCCTTTATACTGCGATTCTAATGGATCTTTGAAAATAACTATGGACCAACTGACTTCTGAGTCAAAATGTATGCCTTCAGAAACTCAAATATTCGAAATACTAATAATCTTTTATTGCTGATGACCTAATTCTGTTACCCTTTTATTCGAATATATTCCCAATGAGTTTTCTATAGCGTATTTGTGTCCTCTCTATAATTTCTTGTATATAATTACTTATATAATACGAGGAATGTTTGCACAACGATCTCGAAAACCCGTCTAACGATTTTCACGAAACTTGGTAGTTAAGGGTTTTCGGGGACTAGAGATTGATCCAGATAGGTCTTATCTCTGAGAAAATTCGTTTTCCCCTCCCCTCGACACCTCTCGCTTGGTATTTTCAAAAGGGGTAGTCCGATCTGCATGAAACTTTACAGTATTACTAATGCGGCTAAGGACTTTTGATTTTCCCACTACAAAACACATTGTTTCCCTCCCCTCGATACCCCTCGCTTGGTATTTACAAATTGGGTGGTCCGATCTTAATGAAACTTTACAGTATTACTAAGGGGGCTAAGGGCTTTCAATTTTCCCACTACAAGCCTCACCTTTCCCATCCCCTCGATACTTCTCGCCTGGTGTCTTCGAATTACGTGAAGGTATTTTAATGAAAATTCACAATATTGTTATGGAGCAAGGTTTTGCTATATGCATTCTAAAAATATTGCTTTTTAGATATCTATCGGCAGCCATAAATAGTAACTACAAAACAATTAAGTTCCCTGAACCTCATTATACGAATTATGTTGCAATCACAATCGGGTTCAATTACTCAAAGACAGCCTGCATTAGGAATTACAATTCATGGTCAATTGTAATTACTATTTCAAACTGTCTCCAGTATAACTTGCCAGGTTCGTCGCGACCGGGGCCTTGGCACTCTGACGTATTGCTCGACTCATTATATTTTGATGACCAATCAACTACTTCAACTCAACCCAGTCGTAAAAGTAAAGAAAGAATATCCGAAATCAAGGTTACCGAAAATTTGTTGAAAAATTGCCGAAAATTGGAAAATATGGAAATGTAAGAGCTTTCATATTTATATATTTTAAATTTTTCGCAATTTTTCGGCATACTTTAACTTTGCCTTACCGAGCAAAGCTCGGTCCCCGGTACTATAATAAAAGCATCCATAATTGTGGGAGTGTCCAAACCATAGGATAAGGTTTTAGAACACACAGTTTTTAACTAATCTTATTTTATGGTTTCCGATTAAATTTTAATGTCATTTTATTTGTGTATGGCTTCTTTAAGTTTTTTGTAATGTTTTTATATCTTCTGATTAGCTTCAATCGGAAAACTTAAACGAAAGTAAAATACAAGGTTTTACAAGTGAGAGGAGCTTGTTGATTTTGTGTTGAATCAAATTCATACCTAATGTATTAGTTTTCTTGAAATATTTCATGGAATATCATTTATTACATATAACTAATTATAGGATAGTTCGTAGTATTAATTATAACGCCGTATTCAAATTAATATACGAATTAATCGTTCAAAATATATAAATGTGATCTAAATAATTCTGTTCAGGGATACGTAAAATCGCTGTAAAGAAACATTATCTCATCCCAATATGGTGTAAAAAATATGGCCATCATTTGACCGATTCAGGTAAACAACATATTTATATTTTAATATATGTATTTTAGTTACTGATTTTAGTTTTTATACAAAATAATGTTGAATGGGACTCAACATAAAGTGCGCTTTTTGATCTGGGTCTAGGTCAATTTTGGAAATAGCAATCTGGGTCTAAAAAAGAAAAAAAATTTTCCTTTCAAAAAAATTCAACTTTTTAGATTATTTTTTAACTAAATTATGCGTAAATAAAATAAATACTAGCAAATTTTCAAATATCTTTATTGAATCATATTAAAATACAATTTTGTTCGCAAATTTATGAGATTTATTATGACATTTGCAAATTATATATGAAAAACTACTTTTGGGCCATCTCTTGCAATTTTATGTAACTAAAATTTATCGGGGTCACAGGCCCTGACCCCAATAAATATGTTGGTTATGTTGCTACTCTTACGTGTTATGGAACAGACCCTGACCCAGACCCCGACGTAAAAAATAGAAATATATATTTTGCCGTCTCATGGATTGCGGCTCTGGTGTTGTTGTTTAAAATTTTTATTTTTTTGTAAAACAATACATTTGAAAAAAATTAATAAAAGAAAGCGGCGTGTGCAACTCTGTGGGTGGGATAAAAGTGAAATTTCTTTGGCGATCTTATAAACGAGTGAGAGAGAGAGAATATTCTAAAAGGAATATAGTATATAAAAGGTTTATATTATAAAAATGCAATTTTCGTCATTCAAGTGCAAATTTAATTTTTCACGAATTAAACTGGTAATGAATCATTTGATGCTGAATTTACGTTAAAATCCCCACCAAAACTTAATGGTATTTTGTCTTCTTCTTTGTCTTAACTCTAGCTCTTGGCAAGCTAGAGTCAATGCAAACTTTTGAACTTTTTATATAGAGGTTACATGTGATTACAATGTTCCGTAACGTGCTAGAGGTTTTCATGGGGACTATTTCTTTCGATAACCATATACTATAGAAATATTTTATCTTCAACGGAAATAATCGCCATAAAAACCTCCATAACTCTGGTTAACATTCCAATCGTGCATGGTCTATGTATAAAAAGCTCAAAAATAGTTATTGAATATAGCGCCAAGGCGGTGGGAAATAGACATATCGGGTCTACGATGGAAATAATCCCCGTAAAAAGATGCAAAACTTTGCTGAACATTGTAATCGCGTGTGACCTCTATATAGAAAGTTCAAAAAGTTTTATTGACTGCGGCGCCAAAGCCGTAAGATATATAAATATATGGGTGGCGAAAAGAATAATCCTCGTGAAAGCGTCCATAACTTTGCCGAAAATTGTAATCGCGTGTGATTTCTATTGAAAAAGTTCGTAAATTTGTATTGCGTTCAGCGCCAAATCGGTGGGAGATGGAACTTTCTCGTGTGCGTTAGAATGCCCGCCGAAAACACCTAAATAACATTGGCTCGGATCAGAATCATGTGCGATGTATATTTCAAACTAAAAATGAGGTTTTCCGAAATGAACTATCAAGGCCCCCTTTTGTAACTCCACCGACCCCCAATCTCCCCGGAAACATTTCTCCACGTTTCAATTAATTCTCTACAACATATTAAAAATCGTTTTTCTTGTTGCTGAACAATACAGAACGGACGGAAGGAAAAAAAAATAGGAAAGAAGGATTATTGTACATATATAAATTTTCAGTTTTTTCCCTAATTTTTACGGTACTAAATTTCATGTAAACTTATGTATAAAGTTTTGTCTATTTTCCTTTATTTTTCTTTTTTAAATTTACCATATAATTACCTCTAACTTCAATTTAATTGCAAACAAAATTATTATTACTAGGCTTAAGTTACTTGCAATTTTTGTTTTTGCCCGAGTCTACTTTTCCAAATTCAATAGAAAAATTTCAGTGTATTTTAATGCTTATCCGCTACTTCCCAAATAAATTTTACTTATTTTTGTTTTCTCAATATAACTATTATTAACTCAGATAAAAAACATTTCAACTAAAATCCTATTCTTTTGGGTTATTTCATATAATCATGCGTCCAATTTTCTTTATTTTTTTAGTATCATTGATTAGCATTGTCTTTTCTCTTTCGGATTCCGGAGCTAGATTACTCACGTATATACATGTACGGATGATAAAGTACAATTGTAAAAGGAAGAAAAAGAAAAGAC
Organism: Xylophagus ater; assembly: GCA_963422695.1. Lineage (NCBI taxonomy): Eukaryota > Metazoa > Arthropoda > Insecta > Diptera > Xylophagidae > Xylophagus > Xylophagus ater. The sequence goes on along the minus strand of OY730482.1, from coordinate 10,171,182 downwards.
AAAACAAATTATATGTTTATGAGATGCTTTTCTTCTCCCAAAACAAAATGTGCCTCGTAAACACTAAATTTTAAAAATTATTATTAGTACTTAGATCTACAATATTCTAGTAGATTCCCTATTTTGAAATTTTTATGATTTTAGTCTGAGTTAATTTTATTTTATATTTCAATTTCTTATATACATAAGTACATATTTCTTTTGCGTCTCATCGATTGTGGCTCTTGTTTTGTTTTTTTTTTAAATTTTTTTTTCAATATGAAAAAGAATTTAAAACATTTTTTTCCATCTAATTATATTATTGTGTTGTTTTTAGAGATGATGCTAATTTTGACATTTTTGAGTAAAATTCGTATGGTATCAAATCTGTCCCATAATTGTGAAATGGTGTCTTTTTTTCAGTGTAGAATTGACTGGCGGGAAAATCATATGTACTCGATAGCGTGAATTTAATTTAAATGAAGCATGAGTGATGAGTGGAATTGGATTCCAGAATCCAATATTTATATTTATTTTATTATAGATAAAAATCGCGCGTTAGCATAAAATTTCCTATTTAAAAAAATATATAATCCAAACCGAATTTGCAATAAAACAAATGCTCAGAGCACGTACGGTTCCAATTTAAGCGCCAGTTTAGATTCGTTTAATGTTTTTTGTATCGACCCTCATAGATGTTTCGTTGTTCTTTGCTGCTTTTTTGGTTTTAAAAAAATTTTCCTTGGTTAAGAGAAAAAAAATGGTATTCACTCATCACCTTTTTTCAGGTTTCTTTAGCACTTCTTAAAATATTTCTTTTGTTGTTAATTAATAACCCTTTTTCCTCTTTCTTTTCAAAAACCAGAAAATATCGACAAAACTTTTAAGTCGCCATGATGCAATGGAAGTTTTTGGTTTCTTACACAAACAAATGACTTTACTTTCCTTTTTCTTTTCAAAAACAAATTCTTTTTTTTCTTCTATTTTTGCAAAACACCGCAGTATTTTATTTGATTTTAAGTTACTCTAAAGTATTGAAATATTAATGAAAAAAATGTATCGAGATTGCCTTTCTTTTTCTTTTTTACCTTGTGTCTCCGAGTGTAACAGCGGGGTTTACATATACTTTCAGTGTGGCCAAAAGTCATACTGCAACTGGGGTATAAACGAAGAAGTAAATCCCTTGATGATCGAAAGCATACATTTTCCCTTGCGAAGAAAATATATGAGACGGTGTAGCGCATGCAAACGACTAAAGGCAGCACGCCTAGCTTATTATGCTAGCTAGCTCGCCGTTCGGCGTGGGTCGTCGTTTGCCACCATCTATCATCACATTTTCATATAAATTATGCGTGCCGAAATATTTTCGACGTCGTGAAGGCTTTATATTGGGTAATTAAATTACCCAAGCAAGGAAAATTCAGTGTACCGAAAATACCAAATCATGTGTTGAGTTCGTCAGGTTTCAAGGCTACGGAATCAGGCCACTTTCTCGCGCATGCTTTCGCGAGGCATATCAGGGCCGATTGGCGGAAAATGATATTGCCAACCGGACAAATTTGGCGCTCTGCCACCCTTATTGGACCGAGAGGCAAATCTAGGCCCCCATAATCATATCTGGCCCTGACAATAGGTACGATTCCTTATTAGTTTCATATGCCCCCACGCATCACCAATTCATTCCCTCTCTCACTCACACTCTCTCTCTCACACTCACTCTCAATAATACTGCTGTCCAGCGTACATTATAGAAATACATTTATTAATATATATACATACCGGATACAAATAAATCAGGTCTGAAAAAAAATTTATTTTTTCCTGTTTATTTTAAATTCTAAATTATAATTTCGCATTTACTTTCCGATCTATAATTTTCTTTTTTTTTATTTTAAATTTAAACTTTAAATTTTGATTTCGTATTTATCTTCAGATCTTACATTTTCCTTTTCTTTAAATTAAATTCTAAACGTTACTTTTGGTATTTGATCTTCGATCTTCGATCTTAATTTTTCTTTATTCTTTCTTTTTTTCTTCACTGGTGATCTGTTGATAATGCCGTCGATGGTAAAGTTGATGAAGTAGATAATGGTGCTTTCGTTTTATTGTGTTGTGGATTATGGTAGTTGTAGCCGTCGAATTTGTATAGAAAAAATTAAGCCATGTGGTTTCATGATGGCGTAGAGTTTCCTTCTTGTTCGTCACACGTTAATCCTTTGAAAGTTTCAGCTATGTTGCGATATGTACAAACACTGCAATCCCGAACTTTGTCTGCAAAAACTTTTAATTGAAGTGTTTTTTTTTTCTTTTTTTTTGTCGGCTTATTGGTGATTTCTTGTGAACCATAATACGATTTTCTTAAATAAAATTTTCGCCATTTTCCTTTTTTTCGGGTTTAAAAAAAAAATTAACCAAAAAACGTACAGTAATCACAAAATTTAAATTAGAATAAGAGATGTTTTAAATTAAAAGTAAGTTGTAATTTATTTTCCTTCTCCCCATACGTACGAACGCTATTTCAAAATTTAGACGCATTCGAAAGAGAAACAATATACCGTTTTTCATTCTTCACAAACAATCTTTCCTTGGAAATTTTTCTTTCTCCAAAACCCAAGAATTAACTAGTCGCAAAACAAATTCTTTTCCAGAATTCTAACTTAGAAAACACTTGATGCCATAATTATAAAATTTTCTTAATTCCTTAGTGTTTAATTTTTTTTTCGTAAAAACTTTCGGTGCAAAATATTTTCTCTACAAATAACAAATAACGTAATGTCATATTTTTTCTTAATAAAAATTAAAAAGAAAAAGAAATAAATTTTTCCGAAAAGAAATTTTTATACACACAAAAACCCCCGACTACTATTTCGTCTCCAATTCCTTTTTTTCGACTTGCGTCCTCCTATCATGATCAGAAACTGACTCTCCTTTTTCGGTATTTTCCCATCATCAATTTTACGACCTAACAAAAAATTATATATCTCTTTCTTTTTCCCTATATCACCGAAGGTTTGAAAAAATCATACCATTTTTTTAGACTGAATTTTTCGTACCAAAAGTTAGGTGCGTGTTTTTTTCTGTTCTTTCTATCAAAGAGAATATTTAAAATTTTTCGCTCTTTTTTTTTATAGCAACGGAAATAGATGCCTCCATCTATCGTGAGATTATTTGAGATGGTTTAAACTTTGAATCATGTTGGGGAGGAGAAAACGTTATTTGAAATTTAAGAGAGAGAGTTGTTCTGTTGAGTGTCGTGGGGTGCGCACGTATTCAGGACTAATTTTCTTCTGTTTTAAGTTTTCATTTAAAGTTTTTGAAATTAATTTTATTTACTAGTCAAAAGTTTTTATTCTAAATAGATATTTATAGTTTTTGTTTAATTTATTTAAAGTTACTTAATTTTTGTTGTAATTATGCCGTGTATTTGTAATAAAAAAATTGATCGTCAACAATTAAAAGTTATTTGTGGTGATTGTAACAATTATTAGCATGCATCATGTGTCAACCTAGTGGATAAAGATATCGATTTTATGACCAAGAACAAAGTTGATTATCGATGTGATCGTTGTACCAACTTACGTCGTAAATCGCTACATATGCCGTCTACTCCTGCTGATAACATCGATTCGAACTCTACTATCTCTTCAAATTCGCATAAAAAAACACAACATCATCAAAACCAAGTATATGCCCATCCTAATGAAGATGTAGCTGTTCCTGATATACCGTCAAATATAACTCTGCAACTAATATACAGAGAAATAATTGATTTAAAAACGGTGAATAAAAATGCTCTAGCTCTAATACAACAATTACAAGATGAAAAGAAATTCCTTGTCCAGAAGGTTGGTGACCTAGAACAAAGGGTGAATGTCCTTGAACAAGCTAAGCTTAATAATACTTTAGATTTTGTTGGTATACAAAACGTTGGTTACAACAATGTTGTTAAAAAAGTACAACAAATTCTTACTGATGGTGTGGATGTAGTTGTTGAGGATGATAAAATAGAGAAGTATTCTATTAAAAAAATTAAAATAAATAAATCATCAAATTCAACCACTAACAATGTTATCGACAACAACAAAGTCTCTTCGGATTTGAATATTGTTTCCGTGAAATTCGTCTCTAACAAAATCAAATATAGTATTCTAAATAAAAAAATATCATCTAAATTGCGTTTAACAAGCAACATTTTTGATGATAATTCTGATTACAACATCTACATAAATGAGCGTATGACGTCACAATCTCGTAAACTATATCTTGCGGCTAAAAGACTGAAGAAGGAAAAAAAATTTAAATACCTATGGTGCAGAAATGGTAAAATAATGATTAGAAAACAAGATGGTGATATTGTTACTGTTATTAAAACTCATGAAGATCTCAATAGCTTATAACTGGTCACTAACATAAAATAATATTTATTTTTATTTTTATTATGAGCTTTTCCAATGCTAATTTCAATCTCGATCTTCATGATTTTATTAACAATGTTAACTCTTCTTGTAATAATTCTTGCAATAGTAATATATATAGTAATTGTAATAGTGTTTTTCTCGCAACCAACAATTTATCTCCTAGTACTAGTTTTTTCATTATACATCAGAATATAAGAAGTATGCGAAAAAATTTTGATCTTCTTGTAGCGCATTTAGAATCATTTTGTTTTAAACCTCATTTCATATTTTATCAGAAATTTGGATCTACAATTATGAAATATCTGATTTTGATATTCCCGGTTACAATTTCTATGCTGTATGTAATGATACTTATCCTTCTGGTGGTGTGGCAGTCTTTGTTAGGTCTGTTTATCACTGCAATATTTTTCAATTTGACTTACGCAGTGCCGATGTTATAAAGGTTGAATGTAATATGAATAATAACAAAATAGTACTTATTTGTGTTTATAGATTACAAAATAGCCTAGGTAATGCGGTATTTTTAGATGAATTTGGTGATCTGCTGAACAATGTAAGACAGAAAAACTTAATTATACTACGTGACTTTAATATTGACATTTTAGAAAAATCACAACTAGTGGATAAATATTTAATGCTGATGGGAAGTAATGGCCTGAGTAGTATCATTAATGAACCTACTCGTGTTGTATCCGGTAAATGTTTGGACCATATATTTATTCGTTTTTTTAATGATCTTAATATTTCTTATGAATCTTCTACCTTTGAATTTAAAATAACTGACCACTGTATGACAGGTTTGTTTTTTAAAAATTTTTCAAAAAATACTGAGACTAATAATATTGCACCATTACAACATACTGTGAAGATCGATTTTTAGAAGTTGAATTCTCTATTATTATATGAATCTTGGGATAGAGTTTATTCTGAAGACAATGCTTCTATAGCCTATGATAAATTTTTATTACTCTTGACAAATAAAATAAATGAGTGTTGTTGCCTTACCATTCCTAATAATAAAAAAAATAATAGAATCAAACCTTGGATGTCAGACAAATTATTATGCAAAATATCCAATAAAAACATTATTAGGCGCAAATTAATCAAGCATCCTCAAAATACTAGATTACAAAATTATTATTTAAAACTATGTGATGAGTTGAAATCGGAAATCCCTGTGTGTCGTGATAATTATTATAAAAATGAATTTACTTAGAATATGGGAAATGTTAGAGGTCAATGGGGTGTGATTAATTCAATTTTAAATAGGGTTCCTGATAGAGTCGTGAATATTGAATTAGATATAAATGATAATAAAACTACTGATCGTGACCTAATTGCTAATTCTTTCAACAATTTTTTTGTTTCTATTTCTGATAACTTAATCACTTCTAATTATACTCATAATTCTGGTCCATGCATTCCTGATAACTTGGGTGAAGATAAAGTTAATTGCGTTAGTTTTCGCTTTGACCCTATCTTGCCTTCTGAATTATATAAGATCATTTTCGCTATGAAAAATTCCAATTCATGTACAGATGATGGTATCTCAATTTCAACAATAAAGAAAATCTCTCATAATTATGTTGATGTTCTTGCTTTTATTTTTAATAAAAGCATTTTTACAGGTATTTTCCCATCTGCTCTAAAATCAGCTGAAGTTATTCCTCTTTTTAAAAAAGGTGAACGCTGTATTATTCATAATTAGAGGCCAATTTCGATCTTACCATCCTTTTCTAAATTATTTGAAAAATCTATTAAAAATCGTATGCTAACTTTTCTAAATAAAACTAATTTTTTCAGCATTAACCAGTATGGTTTCCGAGAGGGTAGATCTACTGAAGATGCAATTTTAAACTTTTGTAGCATCATTTATAATGCAATTAATAATAAAAAATATACTACAGCGCTTTTTGTAGACATAACTAAAGCATTTGATATGGTAGATCATGACATACTGCTAAATAAACTTTATAAAGCTAGTTTCAGAGGTTTTATATTTGATTGGTTTAGATCGTACCTTAGATGTAGAAATCAACGTGTAAAAATTTCTAATATTTACAGTGATTTGAAAGAGATCAATATCGGTGTTCCGCAAGGGTCAGTTCTAGGCCCAATATTGTTCTTAATCTTCATAAATTCTTTACTTCATGTAGAATTCAAAACAAAAATTAATGCCTTTGCTGATGATCTTGCTCGTGCCTATGCTAATACTAGCTTGCTTAATCTAGTGGCTGACATAAATTATGATCTAGATTTGCTTAGAATATGGTTTGGTAAGCATATTGAGTAGTAAAACTAAGCTAATGTTTTTCCATATTTCTAGTAATCTTCTTATTGATCATAATTTTGTGTTTCATTCCTCTGGTTGCAAAAAATTTTTGAAAGTCTGTAGCGAATTTAGTTTTCACTCATCAAATTCTGTTTCTTTTTGTGTTGATATGACTTGTTCTTCAAACTGTTTCAATATTGAAGTTGTTGATTCTTTTAAATATTTAGGTATTTTAATTGACAGTAAATTAAATTTGTCGGCCCATTCTGTTTATTTAAAAAAATATATCTTTAATGCTGTACGCAATTTTTACCATTTAAGTAAATACTGTTCGGAAAATTTATTAGTAATGATTTATTATTGTTTGGTACTAACCAAATTACAATATGGTATGGTTTGTTGGGGTGGGTGTTATTATAATAAATTACATCCACTGCTCATAGCCCAGAAACATATAGTAAGAGTTATTTGTAAGAAGAATCGTCGTCACCATAGTTTTATATTGTTTAGCAGATTAAAAATTCTACCGATTAGACATTTGTACTACTATAAAACTCGAAAGGTTTTTTTCATTCGTGGTGGTTTTTTTCAATTTAGAGTTATAGCTAATTACAATCTTCGAGCTAATAGTAGAAATATTGCAGTGATTCCCAGATTTCAGTCGACACATTTTGGTAAATTCTTTAACATTACCGCACCCAAAATATTTAATAAATTACCGGATGATATTAGGTCTATACGTGTTCTATCTAAATTTCTGATAAATTTAAAAAAGTGGCTATTTGAAGTCAATTTTAGTGAAATTGAAACACTACTAGATGTTCTGGTCTAAGATATATTGCATTTTCATCATATATAAAGCCTGGTCTTTTCTCCTTTTATTTATTTATTTATTTATTTATTTATTTATTTTATTATTATTTTTTTTTAATGCATTGTAGTGCTGTGGTAAAAATTGTTGGTTTTATCTTCTTTTGTATCTTTATTTATTTCTTGTTTATTTAATAATGCATGGTTTGTTGCTGCAGAAATCAAGTAACTTTTCGATTTTAAAAAAACTTTTTTTTATATTTTGTGCTTTTTAATATATTTTTTTTTCTCTCACCCCTCATCACTTTGTTTTTTTTTTAAAGTTAATCTCTCGAAGGGGCATTCGTCTCTATTATTTTATAATATAGAATGCTTTCTATCTATTTGCTGTTTAAAATTTGTAGTAATTATATTATTTTGAATTTATTTAATATATTGTGATATAAATGTATACCAAATTTTTTGCAAAAAATAAAGATTTTTATTATTATTATTATTTCAACGTGTATGCTGTAAAGGAATTTGACGTAGGAACTCTAAATTGCCGACTGTCAAAATGTCTTTGATCGGTCAACAGTTTTTTGTTCCCACGCGTTACACAAATATAAATTTGCGCAAATTTTTCGTCGTAATCTTTGACCGAACTATGTGATTCATAAAACTATAAATTATTTGTGGAATTAACACTTGTCCGATTAGAATGAGTTTGGATGAAAGAAACCAAATTCTTTTTATTTTTAGATGGTTTTCCTTCCTCCCAAAATGAAACCAGTGCAGCTTACTCTACAGCATCGGTTCTTAAACCTGTGGCCGCGAAAATCCAGACTTGAATTTCAGTTTATATGTTATTTCACAAACGCAGAAAATTGTTACGTCATTATGGGTTATAAATAATACCACTTTTTATTTTTATTTAATTTTAGTGATGAAAAATGGTGTCGCGAATGCGAAAAGTTTAAGAACCGATTCTCTACAGGCTCTTCCCAAAAAAATTGCTTCTATAACATCATGTCGATTTTTCGTGTTTTTTTCTGTCTTGGACTTTTCGCCAGAATTTAACTATGGCAACACTTTTTTGTGCTCTTCATGGAAGCCAAACTACTGGACCGAATGCGATGAAATTCACATCCTTGGAATAATCGCACTTAAGGCAAGTCGGGCAAATTTTGCACCGATTGCTGATGGAAACGGGACTGATGCCGGATGAGAGGAATGAACTGGGCCAATGGGGAAGCATAGCCTGACGAGTGGAGCGGCACGAGAGCGGCATTCAATTATTACGACTACGTAATGTATATGTACAGGCGTAATTTGCAAGTGTGGGAAAAGTTTAGATTTATAAAAATAGAAGAAAGGAGACTAAAATGAAAAAAATGCACAGTTGGGCCAAAGGCAATAAAAAATCATAGACCTCCATCAGTCGAACAACTAAAGTCACCAACATTTTATTTTCAAAAACACCCAACATCCAGTGAAGTACGCTTGATATCTCATACACAGGCTTAGTATATTTTGCCTTTGATTTTTAATATGATCTGTTTTACTTTTAAAAATAAATAGAAAGTGTGAAAAGAATTTAAAATATTTTTTATCATTTTACAACTGTCTGTCTCCATGCTTATTCTCTCGTTTAAAACATAAAAAACAATCATAACTCTATCTTGTAAGTATGGAAATTAAGATTAAGATGAAGTTTTAGGGTGTTCCTGTATTGCGACCTTTAAGATCAATTGTACCCCTTTTCGTTGGTGCAATAGTTAGGTTAACTTTCTATTCTACAGCACCTTCTCCATGTCTATTTCTCTTAGGAATTTTAGTATCTGGAGTGGGTTCAGAGTTTGTGTCTCACTTGGGGAGAAGCAGTATCCCCAAGATGTTTCCCTCCCCTACGCAGTAGTGCCTCAAATCGGAGAAAATATGCATTGGTGTTTCTTCGTCCTCCTCGCAGAATCTGCACCGGCTATCTCTTTCAAGCCTTAATGTTTTTAAGGTGTGCTTTGAGCCTGCAGTGTCCTGTTAGTATTCCTGTCAGTACTCTTATATTTCAAAAATTTTATGCGGGCTTAGTGCTCTGATAGCCGCTTGACTATCTACCATTATCGCTATGTTCTTATTGCGATAGTTTCTTTTAAAGTTGATTTTCGCGCACCTTGCAATAGCGTGCACATCTGTTTGGAAGATATTGGTATGTACCCCCATAGGTTCGGAGTATTTGGTTTTGGGCCCATATTCTCCAATCCCTGTACCTTCGGCTGTCCTGAAACCATCTGAATACCATTTGAGGGTGTAGTTTTCTATGTGGTACTTGGTATTTTCCCGTCTCTATTTCACTGTGCTGCTCATCTCTGGGGTGAAGTACCTTCTGAAGTTGAGTCTTCTGCCAACGTCATCTCGTGGGACTAACATCCGTGGGTCGACCTTCGATAAAGGGCTATGGTGTTTAATACCTATTATTGCTCCTATCTCTGCTGTTTCTTTTCCAAGTTTGATTAATGTAGCCTTGGCGACTTTTTGTATCTTCAGGTGTAATGGAGTTAGCTCCAGAAGCACCTCTAACGCTGCTGTAGGGCAGGTTCTCATGGCACGCGTAAGCCATACGCATGCCAATCTTTGTACCATTCCTAGCGGTTTTTTTTCGCTGTGGTGAGCTCTGTTCTACAAGGATAAGGAATTGCCCCAAAGGTAATGATAAGTCTTATCATCATATTATACACCCATTTCAGGGTTTCTGGTTTAGATCCCCAGCTCTTTCCTGATATGCGTTTGCATACCATTATAACCCTTATCGTCTTGCCTACCGCGTTGTTTATGTGTTTATTCGATAGGAGCTTACTGTCGATAGTAAGCCCCAAGTATTTTACTTCCTGTTTCGTATCTATTATTGCCCCATATAACCAAATAGGATGCATGCATTCTAATTCCTTCCTACTTGTGAATGGTACCACTGTACTTCTCCCAGGTTGAGTTTAAGTCCCACAGAAATGTACCATTCGTGGGTAACTCTAAGACACCTTTGTAGTATCTTATAGAGGGTTTCCTCAAATTTACCTCTTACTACGAAACCATATTATCAGCATATCCCTGGCATTTTATGGCCTTGCTGCTCAATATTTCTCAGAGCTCGTCTACATCAATTCTCCACAAAAGAGGTGGGAGTACTCTCCTTGTCGGCAGCCCCTCATTCTTTTGATCGTGACGGTGGTATTTCCCATCTCGGTCTCCGCACTCCTAGTTTTAAGAATTTCGCACATCCACTTTGAGGTTGTGCGAACTACTTCATTTCTTACTAGTTCTTCTCTTACCGCCTCATGGGAGGTATTGTCGAACGCACCTCCGATGTCTAAAAAGTCAGCTAGAGCTATTTCTTTATAGTTTAGTGCTTCTTCAATGTTACTTATCAGTTCATATAGAGCGGTTTCTGTTCATCTATCCGCTCTATATGCATGTTGATTCCGGTACAGAGGTATCCTCTTTTAAAGCCGTGTTTCTTATATCGTTTTCTACTAACCTCTCCATTGTTTTTAACAAGAAGAATGTTATGCTAATAGGTCTTTGAGCTTTAGGCTGAGTGTGGTCGGCTTTATCTACTTTTGGTATAAATACCACCTTGGCTCTTCTCCATGCTTTCGGTATATACCCGAGTGCTAGGCTGCTTCTAAATATTCTTATTAGGTGTGGCAAGATTGCGTTTTTCCCTTTTTGCAGATAATCTTGTCCTTGAGTTTTTTATAGAGGTTGCTTTTTCACCCGTCCCCTCAAGATCGATAACTGTACCTGGCCACGCGTTGCTGTGGCTCAGTCTGGTTAAATGGAAAAGAGAAAGCGCACGTCTCTAATATGTTTAATTTCACAATATTTGTGGGTATACAATAATTTTTGTTGTTACATTTTCTATGCAGATATTGAGATTTTCTGGTTTGCCGACTCTAGAACACGCAACATATAATTGCCCATGTGAGAAGCAATGTCTAGATCTAAACCGCAATATTCAAAATTTTTTTGTTTTGTTGATAGTGATTGCAAACGCCAATCGAATTGGGAATTGCAATCTCTTAGATTGAAATGGCATTTCCGTTGGAATCATAGGAATGCGAAGAATAAGGACATCTTCACCTTTGAAAGGTCTGCGGTGGCAAATCAAGTGAATTGAAAAATTCTGGTGAATATTTAACCGCTTTATATGCTTCCAAAACAGCGTCGACGGACTTGTGACAATCGTGATCCTTGTAATTATTTTGGATATTGGGAAACACTGCACGAATTTGATTTGAATGTATAATAGTTCATTCGCTGCATTTCATATTTGTTTCTGTCCCACTTACTGGATTTATCATCTTAACGTTGAAGTGATATCCATCGGTACCATCCGAAAAATGATTCGATATTGCAGGGCATCGTAGCATCGATGAGTTTCTTATACTTTTGTCAATTGATCGTCTCTCCGATGAAGAACAATATCTCTATGTTGGAATTGATCACCGACTATAACAATTGCCACTTCATCTATAGTTGTAGCATTGAATCTTCGTACATGTTTTGTCAGCATGAATGAAAATCTTGTGTGAATCAGATGGCATCATGTCAATTGCTGTTTTGACCTAAAGCACTAAATTATTTTTTTTTCGTGAAGACGCTCTTGAAGTTGGGAAACGATTGACCTTTCTATGCCGGTGGAAATTCCGCAGCGTGCATTCAATTCATCACTGCCATCACCGATGAAATACATTTGAAAGAATTTATGTTGGCCATCTGGGAACGGAAGCAGGAAGCCATCCCTATGATAAATTTGTCCTTTCACTTTGAAAGTTGGCATGAATTGAGCTGTTGCGATTTCTGCGCCGAACGATGTCATTTGACAGCATAAGTTGTATTTCCTGATGTTAGACAGGAAATGCTTTGATTCGGTGGTATATTCGGCAAGCAGAGTTTTTAATGGCTTTGGCAGTTCTGCAAGTTGAGGCAGTCTAATTCTTCCGGCGGCGCAACGCATTCCTTTCGTTTCTTCGTTAAATTTCAAAGCCTTGCAATAAGGACACACTTCACATGCGGGCTTAAACTATAATCATCAGCTCGATAGTACTGGAATGCAAGGCGATTGTAATCGCGTGATTGCTGTGCACGGGGTCTTTTTTGACGTTTATCTGCAGTGTCCCGTTGACGTCTTTTAACTACTCTCAGCCTGTCGCGTACGTTCTGTTGAGGACAAAGCATATGTGAAGTTGCAAAACGCGATTGCCGTTCTTCCTCAGTTTGATCTTCTGCGAGGCATTATTTAGATGAACTAAAGCAGATCGATAGCACTGATTCCAATGATACTACGAAAAGCAAAGAAAAGCTGTTTTTTTTAACGATGCTATGAAAAACGAAGAAAAATGTTACTTTCGAACGATACTATGTAAAAACGAAGAGAAAATGTAAATTTCCCAACGATGCTACCGAAATGAAGAAAAAATGAATGAGCATTCAGCCCATTTACAGTGTTGACTCTCCGCCACTACGCCGCATACATAAGCAATAGAAAGACAAGTCAATTTTAAAACAGCTTCAATTTCCCCTGCAAGGGGCCCATCCGTATTTTCTATAATCTAAGACCAAAGATCCTATAGTAGTAAGATACCTTAATATATATTAAGTTCTATTTTTTTAAATGCCGGGGAAATTTTTTTCAGGTCTTATTTTTCAAGAAGGTATGTTTCTTTTGGTTTTTGTTGTTGGTCAGGTCGAAAAATTTCGATAGAATTCTTTCAAGAACATTTTCAATTTGTATTTACTTTCTTATTAGAAACGATATTTCGCTCTCATATGTACCTATATCCCTTGAAAAAAATATGTGAATAAAATATTGGGCGTATAATGTACATACTATGCCTTCTTATCGAGCAGAGGAGTAACTACCTCCTCAGCCGATGTCTTCGCCTCTTTGCCAATGTGATCGGAGGATCATTTCCCTTCCCTCTCCCCTTTCTAAGTCCGCAGACCTCCACCTTGCCAAATCTATAGCAAGGGTTGTATCCCCCTTTGGCGATTGCGTCTACGGACTTTTAGTCCTTTCCGATCTTTAGGACCATGCCATTCGCTTCATTCCTGCTTGGGAAAATCTTCCATTCCCTCGTTTCCAGCCCGTAATTCTGCGAATCGGTTAACTTTTGGGTAGGTAGATAGTCACGATGTGTGGTCTCAGAATATCATCCCCTACCCTTCTGCTAAGTTTCACACTGGTGACTATAGGAGTATCATTTCGAATGCCCTTACCCCCTGACTACCTCCTAGACTCTCCAGGCTTTGAATCATCATGACGGAGGATTTGCACCATTCATTCCACTGCCTGTATAGCGGTGCATTTTTTAAATATTTTTTTCATACTTGTTCATGTAAATCCCAAGAAAAGCACGGGAAAATAGCTCCACCATGCCAGATCCGTGCATACAATGGTAAGGCTGAATACTCTCTTACGTTGACAGCTTTCAGAGAGGCTCTGCTCGCGGTGGTCTATATACCCCGGACTATCAACCAGTTCCGTGGGCACTGGTCGCATAACACCTTTGGCTTGTGGGAGGGGGTAGTTCTTGGTAGGTTGCTCGGGCGATCCTGCAGATTGAGTATGCCGAGAAGGTACTTACAACTTAGGCCCCCACAACGCGTCAAGGTGCCTACCATCGTGAGGGAAGTATGGACATACGGAAATCTCTTTTTAAAAGAGCTTTTGAAAAGTGGTCACAAGAATTTCTTTTGGCGTACATAGCTATAGTTGGACTAAGCGGTTAAACTGTTCCAAATAGAACGCGTGCTCAAAATGTTAGCAGAGAAATGGTAAAATATGAAGCAAAAGAATTTAGTTCACAATATAATGTGCCGTTCAAGGCATCTTGAATTTCGATGACCAACTCGTACATGACTGCTATCATGGAACTATGTGAAACAGTAAACATTTCTGACTCCTGAATTAGATTGAAACAGCAGCAGATGAAACACATTACATGTCCACAACATCAACATTTTACAGTTGGAGTTTTCATTAGTATAATTATTTTATACTTTTTTTCGCTTTTATCGAATAAAAACCAATTTTCTTTCACGAATTCAATTAACTTCTCCATCTTTGTAAATTTTTCAAAAACCAATCACAAACCGGAAAAAAGAGATAATTAATATGCTCAAGGTTCATGCACTGAAATTTAATCACGGTCATGTTGTTCAACTTGCAACAGCAACAACAAAATTAGAATTAGAAATGAAGTTGCTGTTGCTGTAGGGAATCTAATTCAACCCATTAAACGGCATGGTTTATAAAATGTTTGCTGTTGCTGGTTCAATCTAATTCAGGATGCACAGATTTCAGCTGCTGAAGCCAAAAACTTCCACAAAAAGTTTATATGATTGAAAATGTTCCATTGAAATTTTTCACATGCTTGCATGAAATTAATGATTGCATGACCTGAGCTTTCAGAAATTCGTTTTTTTCCTAACTAACTTTTGTCGATTCATGTTATTCTAAATAAAATATTTAATTTTTGTTGAATCAATTTTCTTTCATTTATTACATGTTCAGGAATCACACTAAGTGCACTTTGACTTCAATCAGCTGTGCTCATTCGAATTCTTAATTAATTTAATTTTCCTTTAAATATGCGGGAATAATAAAAAAATTTGTTTTGTTAAAAAACAAGCAAAACAATTATATTGTGTTCAATTGAAAAAAACAGAAAACAAACTGATATAATTTCAGAAAATTATTTCCTAATCAAAAAACCAATCCAACTATATTCTATTTCAAAACAACTGGGTTTTTAGACGATTCTTCTCCCTGTATTACTGTAGGGTTGTCAAAATCGCTTATATACACAGACATATATATATACTTTTTTTTAATCCCTACTTTACTTTCTTTGTCCCCTACGAATATGAAATAAGGAATCTTGACTTGTAAACTGTTTTTAATTCGCCAAAGAGAATGAATTCATAGAATTCATATAATGGCAACTATCTGAATATCGCTGAAATTGACAGAGTGAATAATCAAACGTTTTTAGGGAAAGTGGAGGCTTCTGATTTGACACTAATTAATAATATTTGTTTGTGAAAATTACATAATTTTTTAATTGCAGTTTAAACTTAATGCTAGTTAATATATTTAAATTGACCCCATCCCAGTTTATTGTGACAAAGTCACTCAAAATTCTACAAGTGTTATATACGATTTATGCGAAACTCATAAAGATTTTCGGTTCCAATCGCGATTTAGCGATTTTCGTGTAAAACTAATAGATGACACCTCTGATTTCATTTGCGATAAGAAGGTAAATATAGCCTATGCGCATATTATTAAATTTGACTCTGGTCTTAACCCTGACTTTGACTTCACTTTTTATTCCTTTTCAAGTCCAGTATCTGCATTTATTTCAATTTATTGCTGTTATTCTCAAACTTTTGGGAAAGTTCCATAACGGTCCACTAAATTTAAATTCATGAAATTATATACAGTGTCTCAAAGTAATAATGGAACAAGCTGAAATTAATGATATTCGAAGTATTTTTAGCCAGAAATAATGTATTAGAAAATCGGTCTCATTTTTTTTGAAAACTTTTATTAATATATAATAAAAAAATAAAAAAGTTTAATTCAAAATGTGCAATTTAAAAAAAATAAAACAAAATATTAATGCAAAAGTAAAAATTAGCCTCAAAGATATAATGGAACATAGTCGTAAATTAACTTTTTTAACTTAATAATAATAATATTTTTTAATAAATTTATATTTATTTTTGTCTTTTAACTGCCTTTAAACGACTTGGCATAGACTTGACCAGCTTCCGACAGATGCAAGGTTCAATTTTAGCCCATTCGTCCTTTACATTACGTTAAGTTGATTTCTGTTAAAGATACACAGCTTTTTCAATTTTTCATCCAAATGACTCCATAAGTGCTCAATAGCATTTAGATCCCGAGACTGGGTGGTGTCTCCAAAGCATGTGGGCAGTTATACAAAAGCCAATTTCTGTCTTTATAGGCCTTGTGTTTTGGATCGTTGGCTTGGTAAAAGACAAAATTATTGTTTATTCCCAATTTTTCGCCACTTTCGTTTCACATCGGATTTGAAAATTTCTATATACTTCATTTTAAATATCATGCCATCTATTATGAAGAAATTTCCAGGACCTGCTGCAGACATAGCACCCCAAACCATATCTGAACCAACACCGTGTTTAACGCTTCACTTAAAGTTTTGTTTCTTTACGCTCCCCATTTGACTTTCTGCACACATATGAATGTCCATCTGATCTGAAAACATTATATTTGCTTTCATTCATGAATACAACTCATTCCCAGAACGATAAGTCATTGTTACCATATTTCTTAGCAAAATCAAGCCTTCTTTAGCGATTCACTTTGTTTACAAAGAGCTTTCTCCTGGCTAACCTTGCATTGTACTTGTGTTTCCTTAGAATAATTCTTACAGTTTCGGGAATAACTTTTCTCCATAGACATTTCTCTACTTCTGCTCCTACTTTCGGTGCACTAAGGTGAGGATTCTGCCTGGTTTGTTGAATTGTCCATCGTTCGTCTGCGTCCGTGAAAATTTTCCTCGCCTGAGCTTGGCCTTATTTTGATAGTTGGTGATGTTTTCGCATCGTTTTATTATATTAAATATTGTAGTGGATCCGCGATTTATAATTGACGATATTTCCCGAACCATTTTACCACTTTTTGAATAAAGAACTATTAATTTTCTTCAGTCAACCGTGATTTGAGGACCTTTTAGCGCCACACTATAGATTTTTGCTAAACCACTCACTCCAGAATCCAACAAATAATGCCAAAGTCATAAAAAGGTATACCCCTGAATATTTCATCGAGATCAGTCAAATTAGCTGCAATTCTACTTAACAATTTCGCGCCTTTAATGACGTGTTCCATTATATCTTTGAGGCTAAATTTTACTTTTGCATTCATATTTTATTTTATTTTTCTTTAAATAGCAGATTTTGAATTATTGCTTTTTATTTTTTGTTGCATATTGATAAAAGTTTAAAAAAAAAATAAAACCGATTTTCTAATATATTATCTCTGGCTAAAAGCACTTTGAATAGAATTAATTTCAGCTTGTTCCATTATTACTTTGAGACACTGTATATAAAAGGCTAGTCCTTCTTTCCTTCTTTGTTTCTTTCTGTCCGTCCTATATTGTCCGGAAAGAAAATTCGTTGAGCAAAAAAAAACACACACTTTGATATTTTGTGGAGAATTACTTGAAACGTGGAAAAATTTTGTTTCCGGTTAGATTTGGGGTCGGAGGGGTTACAAAGGGGGGCTTGGAAGCTCATTTCGGAAAACCTCATTTATAATCTGAAATATACATCGGACATGATTCCGTCCTGAGGCAATCTTATTAAGATTTTTTTGCCGGACATTCTGACGTACACGGCAAACTTCCATTTCCCACTGCTTTGGCGCTGGAGGCAATACAAACTTACGATCTTTTTATATAGAGGTCACACGCAATTGCAATGTTCAGCAAAGTTGTGGAGCATTTCATGGCGATTATTGCTTTCGAAGGCCATATAGTTATATCTCTCACCGCTTTGGAGCTGCAGTCAATAAAATTTTGGAACTTCGTATTTAGAGGTCACACGCGATTACAATGTTCAGAAAAGTTTCGGAGGTTTTCATGGGGATTACATTTCTCGAAGACTAGATAGTTCTATCAGTCACCGCTTTGGCGCTGGAGTCAATAAAATCTTTGGGTCGTTCTATATGGGGGTAACCGCGGTTACAATGCTCAGCAAAGTTGTGGAAGTTTTCCTTTGGCACTATTTCTGCCGAAGACAATATAGTTCTACCATTCACCGCTTTGGCGATGGAGTCAATAGAACGTTTTGAACTTGTTATATAGACGTCACACACGATTACAGTGTTCGGAAAAGTTGTGGAAGTTTTCATTGGCACTATTTCTGCCGAAGACAATATAGTTATGCCATTTACTTTGGAGCTGAAGTCAGTAGAAACTTTTGAACTTTGTATATAGAGGTCACACACGATTACAATGTTCAGCAAAATTTCGGAGGTTGTCATATGGATATTTTCTGTCGAAGATAAAATATTTCTATCTTTCTACACTTTGGCGCTGCGGTTGTTTAGGCCCCTACTCTATAGAGGTTTTTGCTTTAGTAATATATGTTTGTTGGGAGCTATTTTACCAACCGGGGGAATGGGATCAATTTAATGTCTTCGTTCAGGGTATTGCGGGCAAATTGTGTGGATTTTGAATAGGTCGACTTAAAACATGAAATATATCGCCAGAGGTGCTACAAGAACGGGGTAAAAGGTACACAATGCTGCGAATTAAGATGCTACGCTTGAATAAATTTTATTAATTTACAGTGACTGAAATGTTTAGGAGGCCGTCTTAGGACGGGTTACCACCTAGTTTTTATATAATGCCTTATAAAAATCGGAAATAAGCACCCATGTTCTGTAATTCATATGAAAATGAATTCGATATGAATTTCAAATTCACTCGAAATGTAAATTGGTGTTCTCAATTTCGCTCGATTTCACCCAATTCAATTTTTTTCGAAATCACTTCAAATCTATTTTCGAAATGTCATAAGTATCAGCTGATTGTCTTATTAGTACCGGGAGACCGAGCTTTGCTCGGTAAGGCAAAGTTACAGTATGCCTGAAAAATTGCGAAAAATTTAGAAATGTGAAAGTTCCTACATTTCCATATTTTTCAATTTTCGGCAATTTTTCAACAAATTTTCGGCAACCTTTTGGGAATTTATTGGTCGCTTTTCGAGATGCTTGAATTCAGCCAAACGGGTTGGTTATAATTGTGCAATAAAATTTGCGTAAATTGATTTGTGCGTCAGTATACATTGCGCATAAAAATTTACACCTATAATTTTATATGCATTTTGGTATTGCGCAACAAATTTTTGCCCCAAAAAATTGCATTAAAAAAATTGCACCTAAACAAATCTTTGCCTAAAAATATTGCACCTAAGCAAATCTTTAAACGAAGCTAGCAAACAAGATAAGAACATATTCTTTGCGAATGCTCAGTTGGTGCGACGTCTCACTCAGCTTGACCAAATATGCTTTTGTTCGCTTTGACCCCATTCCGAAGTTACTCTATTCAAGACACAAGCATTTCAAAATTACAATAAAAATAATTAGTTGATTAATTTAAATAATTAATATTATAATTTTTACAGCACGAAATCGACACGTTAAATAATGAAGAATTCAAAATGAACGCAAATTGGTTACAAATGTTAACTCAATTGATTGAAGACTGTCAAGATCATGAAAGTGAAGCTGCAAAAATAATACTGAAAGAATGGATGGATGAACGTGATCATTTACGGAATGCCACAAAAAATATTTTTAATAACCAATTCGGATCTGTATTTCGGACATATCATAATCCGACATACTTTTCACGACGTTTATTTCGTTTTGCGGATATTTACACAAGTAATGTAACGAATTTATTGAAATATTCGGTTTCACATACATTTTATCCACGACGTGGCGTTATGCCACACGAATATATTTCATATTTTATGTAAAAAAAAGTCGTAACTAAAACTTATTATATCAATTCGATCTGATGCCATGAATTTGTTTCTCTAAATTATTTTCAATCTACTAATTTGCATTCAGAATTCAATAAAAAATTCCAATTATCTGGTGCCTGCCTAAATTTTGCTAATCTTATTGGATTTAATTTTTTAAAATCTCTTTCCATCTTTTCCGTTTTTTATTACATCACTACCGGCATACAAACTTGGGATTCACTAATCATTTTCTTTTCGGGTTCATTCAAACGAGTATCATGACGCGAAACCTCCTTTTAAGTTGAAGCCGTATAGTCGGATTGTTAATTACAACTATTTACCCTAAATTTTATATGAGACTGATACTATTTGATCTTTAAGGTATATAATAGTATTTTAGCACTGAACTAGTTTTGTTACCATTAAATACACAGAAGTATATGCGCCAAATTACATTAAATCAGGGAAAACACCTAAGAAAAAACAAACTGCTTTATCGAATTTTTTGATGCCAGCCTTCACTAAAGCAAACGAAATCACCTAAGTCAGCCTTAACAATATTTCCCTTCCGTAATTTTTGTTTTGACAGAAGAATACATAGAATTAAATATATATTATTAAATCCAGGTCTAAATTATGCAATGGAGTGCGATGCGCAAAAATTACTTGTACTGGTGTCTGTAGTAAGCAGGTATCATTTATCTAATGTTTCGGTTTCCGTACTAGTTCGAGGCTCTTCAACTGGTAACAGTAGATCGAACATTGTTCTCGAAACATGCATTTCGTTGGCGATTTCCTTTCCGAAGTATATGGGTTTGCTTGTCCATTAGACTGTGGATGATAATACGCTCTACGAAAATGTTCTATACCGTTTGATTCACAAAATTGTTTAAAAGAACTTGAGCAGAATTGAGGCCCATTGTCTGACGCAATAATTTTTGCTATTTTTATGTACCAGGTACCAAACATCTCTACTAAGAAAATGAGTCAAAAATCCAAATAAGTTATTGACTTGAAACGTGCAATTTCGACATATTTTGATAAACGCGCGATTTTATTAAATTATTAAAATTATTTTAATATTTGGTAATTGAATTATTACGATATTTCAACATTCAAGCATAATCCAATTCAAATTTGTATACGCGCAAATTTTCTTAATTTATTCAAAAAACTAAAACAACGTTATATCCGTATTTCGAAATAATTGTAATTCGAGAAATTTTTATTGTTCTTTTTATTCTTCCTCAAAGAATAAGTAATTCCGAAATATTTTTTTTTAATGCAAAGAAAGGTAATAATGAAAAATTTTTTAATTGATACATTTAATTTTTTGCTTAACGTTCCCTATAAAAGTTTCAAACTTAAATTTACTGTTAACGTTTTTTAAAATTAAAGGTTAAAACTGTTGAAAATGTAACGTATAACTAAATAAAATTGTATAAAAAGAGAATTGTTATTTGTAATTTAAAAAACGTGTTTTAGTGAATGAAATTAAGGACTAGATCAGCCAGCAAAGGACAAGGCGGAATTTCTCGAATCCGCGGAGGGATAATTTACCCTAACCCCTAAATCAGATAAATTTGGCAACTCAATACAACCAAACTAATTCTCAAATCTTCTATCCCCAATCAGAGGAGCGAATTGTAACCAACCCAAATTACAATTACAATAGCAATAAGCCATACAACCACAAAGGAAACAGATATAACAATTGAAGTAATAATAACTTTAAGGGAAATAATAACAATAATAGAAACAATTTTAATGTACTAAATTGTCTAGGAAAAGAGTTTGGGAAAAGAACACTTCACCGTACACTAAGCAGACGGAAACTAAAATTCTCTACCCTTTCCAAATGTATAATAAAAGTACCATTACCAATAGTACCAACCAATCAGGGGGAGCTTTTAGTAGAGACAGGATATTAGTATAATAAAGAAATCATCGTTACAAAACCTACGCAAATTAATTAAGAGGAAAAAACAAATGTAGAAACTGTTTTCGGCACCTGCCCAACGTTAGATGAATGTTTTACCAATTTCACATCCCCACATCACAATCGTGCAAATTTCATGTGGTAGAAAATACAACTCCCATTCCAGGAGATGGAATTTTAGGGTTCGATTTCCTATCTCGAAGCTGCAATATTGGAAGCCCAAAAAATCTTTGATTTTTCCCGAACTTTAGCTTGATGAAGGTAATTCCGAATTCCATTTTATAATAGTACGTCCAAAGATTACATGGGTAAGACCCATATAGATGTCACCATGGAGCAGGTTGAAAGATCTGAATCTGAGGCTAAAATTGTAAGTGGCTCATGGAGCGGGCAAACTTTACCGAATCAAACCCTGGAAGAAACGCCCCGCTCTAGAAAATTGGTTCAAATAAAGCCGGATTTCAAAGAAGATAGACTCTGCTTGTCGAACTAAGCGAAGGAGTATATCTTGGAAGTTGTTTAGTTAGGCCTAATAACGGGAAAATAAGGCTTTTAATCCTCAGTATGCAACTGAAGAACCAACTAATCGCTACTTTTTATTTTAGTACACGTGCTCTTAAATTTTAGGAAATATACGACTAAGAACAAAAAGCAGAAGAACAGTCGCCTGAATTAAATGTGCAAAATTTATTTAACATAAACCCAAGCCCTACATGTAACGAACGAATTAAGGGACTAACAAAAAATTTACCAAACTGTAAATTGCGAATATGTGGCGAATACAACGACCCTTTTTATTTACCAACTGATAAATTGACCCACACGCTTTTCTACGAACACACCATTCCCATAAAACAAGATCATGCCCCGATCAACCAAAAATGTGCCGCCTCCCCGAAAAAGAAAGTCAAATAATTCGAGTACAGGTGCAGCAAATGCTTGGCAACGAAATAATTGCTCCAAGAAAAAGCCTTTGGAATTCACTGTTACTGTACCCAAAAAGAGTGGTCATGGCGGGGGAAAACGATGGAGGGCGGTAGTAGATTTCTGCAAATTAAATGAGGTTACAATCGGTAACGCTTTCCCCTGAGAGCTTTTTAGATCAATTAGGTAACTACAAGTATTTCACAGCACTTGGTCACGCTAGTGGATATCATCAAGTATTGGTCAACAAAGAAGACTGCGCTGAAACCGCTATCAGTACCCCTTTTGGTCATTATGACTTCTCACGAATGGCCTTCGGACTCACAGGAGCTCCAGGTACTTTTCAATTTTTAGGTTTTGGGTATGTTGACGACATCATTATATACGGAAAAAACCTTCTCAATCATAATATAAAATTGGACGCTATTTTTTAATCATTGAGAAAACATAATTTAAAGTTACAACCCGAAAAAGGTAATTTACTTCGGAAAGAAATAGTGTACCCATGCAAAATAATTTGCGTTCAAAATTTTCCTGTTTCCAGAAACATACCTCAATTTTAATCCTTCTTGGTCTTGGCAAATTAGTACCGCAAATTCATTCCTAAATTTTCTAAAGTTGCGGAACCCCTAAATAAACTTTTAAGAAAAAACACTAAATTTAATTGATCCGAAGCTTACGAAACCGCGTTCCAATCTATAAAGGAAACTTTAACATCTCTCCCTATATACCTACATACCTTCGTTTTACTCAAACGTTCGGACTAATAACTCTCGCAAGTAATGAGGCCACTGGAGCGGTTCTTTCTCAAGGTGATGTAGGAAAAGACAAACCGATGCGTACGCTGATCGTTCATTATATAAAGCGGAACGAAACTTTTCCACCATTGAAAAAGAATTATTAGCCATCGTATGGGCCACAGAACATTTTCTATGGAAGAAAGTTCGCAGTTTTTACCGATCATAACCCTTGAAATCAGTTTTCAACGTAAAGGATGCAACAAGTCGTTTCGTGCGTTTCCATCATAAATTTTCCAAATACAACTACCAAATAGACTACAAGGCCTGTAAATGTAACACAAACTGTGATGCTCTTAGTCGTATTCCCCCTTCCTTTAATTTGTAATCCACCGCACAACCAGCAATCTCTCCAGCAAAACATGAGTAACAATTCGGAAAAATTTCAAAATAACCTTAATAAGCTAGCAAAGGAGATCAAGTATTTAGAAAACACGAACGGATATGATTCGCTATTAACGACAATTGACCAGGCGACGGAAATGAAAGAGAAAAGCGAAGGATTCTCAACAAAAGAAGCACACAAACCTTTAAGCAGATATAACGACGTTACTCCCAATGATCCATCTATTATTGCTAATCTCTTTGCTAATTTTTTTGCGGAAGCTTTTAACGAGGACAATTTTGTACCTAATACGAAATACTTTGAGCAAGTCTTCCCTCACTAATATTGATATCGACGTATCCTTAGTAGCTGACAATATTAACAGTTTAGACCAGTGATTCCTAACCGGTGGGCCGCGGCCCCCTATGGGTCCGTGAGAAATTTGTCTGAGGTCCGCCAATTATGAAAAATTTCCTTTACAATAGAATAAAAAAAATTGATAAGTAACCGAATATTCTATTGAAAACTGAATCGGAAAGATACAATTTTCTTATTTAGACTTTTTTTATTTATTTCGGTTTTCTTATTGTAGTCTATATACATGTATTTATGATTATAGTACATTTTGGGTATAGAAACTGTGTACAAGAATTTGATTTTCTTCGTTTTTTCTTTGTACTCTCTTCGTTTTAAAGAGAATTGTTAATTTTTTGTGAAAATATAATCGTCAGCGATTGCGATTAGATGCCTACATGCGAATAGCATTATAGACAATAGAGCCAAGAATTAACAAATTAGTTGGAAATGTCCAGGAGCAGAAATCTCATTCATATATTTTCGAATATTTTTTATTTCTATGAATTTTAAAATGTTTATTATATTGCATGAAGTAAAAATTTCGTGGATTTTTTTCCAATAGATGGCTTTAGAGTCGCATAATTTTAGTAGTTCTAACCATATCAAGTTATATTATAGCGCGCTTCAAAGATGACATTTCATAAACTATTTAAAAAAAATTGTGAAATTCAGTCAGAAGTAATTGCTGTAATTGGGTTTTGAAAATGAGCCAAAATCCTAAAAAAATTCGCTATATTTTACAATATCACTTCGATCAAAGCGATAAAGCTTCGGCTTGTGAAAAAATTTGTAGTGTTTATAGATGCTCTATCGAAATCAGCAACAAGTAAATGGTTTGCTCGTTTCCGTTCTGGAAATTTCGATGTTAAAGATGCACCGCGCTCTGGGTTCCATTCACTCGATCACACTAGTGTAAAAAAAGTCGGTGTAAGTTAATGTCAAAAAAGGCGGTGTCAAAAAATGGAAGTTGTTTGCGAGTGAACGATCGTAGTCGTAGTCGTAGTCAATTAGTGTAATTTCGAAATTGTACTTTGATAAAATGCGCATTTATAGGCTAGTAACTAGCTAATAATTACAGTACATTAACTAGCCGCTTTTAATGTACTGTATTTATTAAAATTTTTTTCGTAAAATCTATTTATTTTTAATATTTAACTTAGTAGCAAATTTTTATATGAAGAACATATTTAATGGTTTCACTTTTTTTTATAAATTTGATATTTTAAACTTTTTTCGAATATAATTCAACGATTTGAATAAAAACTTTTTACTAAAACTAAAATTTTTCTATAAATTTGCCAAATAATTAAAAAAAATACTGAATTCACAAAAATTTATTTTGAATTCAAAATCAAACTGACGAAATAGAAATCACAATAATCGACTTCACCCCGTGACATTGGTCGCAAAAAGTTACTAAAATCCACACCGGTGTTAACCAGTGAACGACAGAGTGTCGGTGTAATCACATCATCGTAGTCAAAAAAGTTGAGCAGTGAACGCAAAAGTGTAACTTTTAGTCGCGTTTAGTTACATTTAGTTGGTGTGTGAACGCAGCCCAGGTAGACCAATTATTGACAAATACAATGAAACTCTCCAAAAAATTGAGGAAGACCGGCACATTTCAACTTATGACATTGCTGAGGAACTAGGGATTGCTCACAAAAGAGTTTTCAACGAATTGTGTAAGGCTGGAAACAAAAAGAAGCTCGATAGTTAGGGTCGACATGAATTAACAGTGAAAAATTTAATGAACCGAATTTCCATCTGCGAATTGCTACTGAAACGAAACGAAATCGAGCCATTTTTGAAGAGATTGAAAACGGGTGATGAAAAGTGGATCACTTACGACAATAATGTGCAAGAAAGATCGTGGTCCAAGAAGAATGAAGCTGCACAAACGGCGGCAAAGCCAGGACTAACGTCACGTAAGGTAATCTTCGTGTTTTGTGGGATTGGAATCGTGCATCATAAATTGCTCTAACCTGGCCAGACGATTGCTTCCACACTCTACTGTCAACAACTAATGAGATTAAAGCACGCAATTGAGGTAAAGCGGCCAGAATCGATCAATAGGAAAGGCGTCTTCTTCCATCACGACAATTCCAGACAGCACAAATCTTCAATGAGTAGGCAAAAATTGGCTGGGAAGTTCTGATGCATCGGCAGTATAGTCCGGACCTTGCTCCGCCCGACTACCATTTGTTTTGGTATATGTAGAATTCCTTTAATGGTGTAAAGCTGACTTCGAAAGAGACCTGTGAAAATCACAGGAATTCTACATGCCAGCATAATGGTTTTACCAGAAAAATGGCAAAAGATTATCGATCAAAACGGCACATTTTTGGTGTAATAAAAATCATTCAAAATGTAATAAAAAAAGAGTTTGAATTTTGGTGAAAAAATCCACGAACTTTTTACTTCATCCAATATTATTTTTTGTTCAAGTTTTTGTTAAATTTTTGTTTTTATGTTAAATTATGAAGTTTGAATTTAATTGTATAAAAAAATCAATCTATTAAAGATAATTTAATAAAAATAAATTATTATGAAAAAAAATGTGGGTCGCAAAAACATTATGAAATATTTGGTGGGCCGCGAGTAGAAAAAGGTTAACAACCACTGGTTTAGACGATGATTACTCACCTGGCCCTGACGGTATTCCTGCCATCATCTTAACAAAATGCAGTAGCATCCTTGCACGTCCTCTTTCGGCTCTTTTCGAGAAATCTCTCCAGACGGGAATATTTCCTAAGCTCTGGAAAGTCTCTTATATTATTCCGACCCACAAGCAAGGCAGTAGAGGTGATATCGGAAATTACAGACCAATTGCTAAATTATCTCTCATTCCAAAACTGTTTGAATGCATCATTCAGCAGTTTATGTGCTTTAGTTGTTAACCTTTTATTTCCATGAATCAACACGGTTTTTTAAAGGGTAGGTCTACGATCACTAGCTCAGTTGAACTCGTTTCTTTTTCGACATGCTCCATGGAAAATGGCAATAATATTGATTGTATAACTACAGACTTCAGAAAAGCGTTTGATAAATTGTCTCATCAAGTGATTTTGTTTAAGCTTAGTGCCCTTGGCTTACCGGGTTTTTTTATCGATTGGATTCAATTCTATCTCCAGGGAAGGAGTGATCAAGTACTTTTCCGTTCTTCCAAATCTGAGCTTTATACTGCAACATCTGGCGTCCCTCAAGGCAGCCATTTGGGACCAATTTTGTTCGTTCTTACAATTAATGATGTGTCCTCCGCAACTAAGTACTCTAAAATTTCTAACTTTGCGGATGATATGACGATCTATAAAGAAATAAGTAACTTAAATGACCCTTGTAATCTGGTGTTGTAAAAATTATTTGGCGCTCAACAGTGACAAATGTGAGGTTATCACATTCTCCAGAAAACGTGAAAGTTGTCCATGTATATATAGTATTGGCCATGTGCCTCTACGTAGAGTGACTAGCATTAGAAATTTGGGAGTGATTTGTGACAGTGAACTTAACTTCAAGCTACATATTGACTCACTCGTTCATAGGGCTAACTCTACATTAGGCTTTATTAAAAGATGGTCTAAGGAGTTCGCGGGTCCTCATATAACTAAAGCACTCTTCATTACCTTGGTTAGACCTATTTTGGAATATGCCAGTCAAGTATGGTCTCCCTACCATAAAAGTCTAATTAATAGATTGGAGTCTGTACAACGTAGATTCATACGTTTTGCATTAAAAGATCTTCCTTGGAATGACCCTTTCCAACTACGCCCGTACTGTGATAGGTTAAAAATGATTGACCTGCAATCCTTAGAAAAGCGTCGTCAGGTGGCTGATATTATTTATTATTTTTGTCCATCAAATTTTCAATGGCGCTATTGATGCTCCTATACTATTAGAAAGGATGCCGCTTAATATAAATGTGCGTTCCTTAAGATCAGTTGACTTATTTAAAGTTATGTACCACAGAACGGATTACGGGAAAAACGAACCAATTTCCCGAATGCTACATGCAGTTAATATAAATGCTTGTAGTTTCGATTTCTGGCTTAGCAAAATAAATTTAAAGAAACTCTTATATAATTCTAACGCTTGAAGTAAGCAATTTCAAAAAAAAAAAAAATTATTATTTGCGCATAAAACTGCACAACGAAGAAAACAATTACAAAAACGCGAACCTGGTTAAAATAAGGAACCATGACGCAACATAACACAAGGCCTCTGCCAGAAACCGTTAATTTTAACTTATCAATATGATTTAACCAAAATCCAGGATTGTTTTCCTATACCTGAAGGCGAGGCAACCACGGTAGCCGAAAGTTTTTATCGGCAGTAAATTTTAAAATGTTTAGTCGTGCCAGATAAATTAATAACTGATCAAGGTTCGAATTTTACCAGTGAAATATTCAAACGTATATGGAGATTGTTACACATTAAAAAAGTTCAAACTACGGCCTACCACCCCCAGTCAAAGGAATCTCTCGAAAGCACCCATGGCCCCTGAATCGTATATTAACGCAACGTAGTCGATGGATATCATGAGTCGTGGGACCAATGGTCCGCGGAGATGCATTAGTGCACAATCACACACCCCAAGTGGGAAGTAAATTTACTCCAATTCAGACGTTATATGGATATCATCGCGTGCTTCCAACAAACCTAACAAAACGACCAGCCCTAGTATAGGATTTCGACGATTACTGTCAATCCATCAAACATAAACTTCAAAAAAACATACTACTATAAAAGAAAACCTGGGAAAAGCGAAAACGCACTCAAAAGAATTTTATGATATAAATTCAACAACAATAAAGTCTCCTATAGGAGATTGTAATGGCCGATTCTGAGGAACCTTATATTAAATTAGCAATTGCACCAAAAGAAGAAAAAAATGATTCTTCCATTTAATATTTCTGGTGAATACACAGGAAAATTAAGTTGGTGGCGATTGTTT
This sequence comes from Xylophagus ater, assembly GCA_963422695.1. Classification (NCBI taxonomy): domain Eukaryota; kingdom Metazoa; phylum Arthropoda; class Insecta; order Diptera; family Xylophagidae; genus Xylophagus; species Xylophagus ater. The sequence goes on along the minus strand of OY730482.1, from coordinate 10,141,849 downwards.
GGGATATTCTGACTGAGTTCAAGTTCAGGGGAATGGTTTTCGGAAATTAGTTTTTTTCGGAGATCTATTGAAAAGGTGGAAAAGTAGGGGAGTTGGTTCTGAGTTGAGTGATAGATCGGTAGTAAAATTTTTAAACGGAACACAGCGGTAGAAGTGAAACTTTCGGAAAACTAAACAGCGAGAGAATGAGACGAGTATCAGAGGTGGGATAGTTATAGGGTTTTCTTATTAAAATATCGGTACCAAGTTTAAAAGTTATTTTACATTTTATTATTCACACTCTTTGTTTTCAATTTCAATAAATGACACGAGTAGTTTATGATCACTAAAGTGTAAAATGAATGGTTTGGTTTGGATTTGATCAATATATCTTTGAAATACAGCATCAATTACTGTTTTCGATCTTGTTGTCGATTCGGTGCGACCACTGCACATTTTTAAATTTAATTTGGTGTAGATTTTTCTTCCACTTTAGAAAGCTGAACAGACAATGATTCTAGTTGTTGTGCATTGGGATCAATTTGTGGAGTAACAACACGGGTTCCGTCATTCATATTATTATGGTATACATTGCAACTCAGCTTGCCCTCATATATTTTCTTTTATGTTGTACAACAATATCAAAATTTGGAATGTCTACAATAATTTCATTATTCATCCACGTCTCGGTAAGAATTAGAAAATTCGAAGATCCTGTACATGAGCTCGTAAACTTTTTGTGGTATTAGTTTTCGGCATACTTGGAAAATGTTTTATTAAAATGATAAAATATTCACAAAAAGATACACGTGAACAAATTCTATTTGATCAATATATGTATCTTTACGAAAGAGTGCACAAAGAAGAGACGAAGATAATAGGAAACACTGCATTCTGTATTCTATGTATCCGGCGCTCAGAAATCGGAATAATAGCAAAGCAAAATCTCAGAAAAAATTATTTTTTCTAAAATATGGGCATATTTAAAAATATTTTATTATGCAAAATTGTGTTCTTATGAATTCTGTTCGACTGGTATTTCATCTCTGTAAAAAAGTGTCGCTTTTTTAGCGTTTCAAATCACTTCCAACGCGGGTAAAGAAGTTTTCACTTCAAAAAATTTAGAAAAGGTTTTTTTTAGAAAAGAAAATGAAATAAAAACACAAAATCGTAAGGAAGGGAGAAATAAAACAGGTTGAAACGAAGAAAGGAAGAAGAAAGAAGAAGAGAATTCGGGATAAACCGAGTTGAAAAAAAAGGTCAGACCACGCGGTGTGACACAAAATTCAGTGAAAGGCGGGAAAAATTTTCTCTCGCTCTTGACGGGATTATCCGGGAATAGTAAAATAATTTGAAGGTGTAATTGGAAGTTTGATTAAAAAGTGAAATAATCAAAAAGGGGAAAAAAAGAGAAAAAAACCAACAAAAAACTGATTTTTTCTTTACTGCTTATATCAATTTTTAACTTTTTATTGAAGAACTAAACCAACGCAAAAAAAAACAAAAAAACAACATCAAAAACCCGCAATTTCGGCTATCAATGTATTCAACCTAAAATAATAAAAAAGAAGGAGAACCAAATGGAGGTGTATTTTCAACATGTGGTGACATCTGTGACATCATCGCCTAGAACGAAAAAAAAAGGAATTATCAATATGAATCTGGCTTTTCCCCAACCATCATAAAGGGAAATGCCCGTTTCACTTTCTAAATAATAAACCATGATCTCCAACAAAACGATTGAACACAAAAATTAAATAATAAACCATCATCTCCAACAAAACGATTCAACACAAAAATTAAATAATGAAACATACAGTAACTTAAAATCGGCCTATAGCCGATTTTTTGATGCCCTATGGTAGAAATGGGGCAGAAAAACTGTCAAAACTAACATTATTTCAAGTTTTTTTCGTTATAAGTTTGTTCCTTCTTTTCAAAATTACAAAATTCCAATTTGCAGGTAACCTAGAAGCTGATAGCGTAAGTCTAATCAATAAATTTTATTCAAAACGGTGTATTACTTTTTAAAGTACATCAAAAAAACTTTATAAAGAGGGTTATTTCCTCCCAGGATTATTTCTTTCTCCTTTGTCCTTCGACCGATTTGATTGAAATTTAACATCGTATATTATGTAGTTAACCTATGTAATTAATTTCAATAAAATCCATTCACAAATTTTCCAATTAAATCCTAAAAACCATAAACAAAAAAACGACAAGTTATAACCTAAGCAAAAAGAAAAATGAAATGAAAGAGAGAAAAGGAAAGAGAAACTATAATTACATTTTCAAATTGTTAAGCCGTAAAAGTTATATTTTTTTTGTCCTTTTTTTTGTTGTAAGGATGATTGCCCACTGAGAGTGGAATATTTGAGAGGGGGAGGGCAGTGACGAGGGGGCTCCTGAGGCGATCCAATGACATAGTTATCTGAGATCAAACAAGGGAAGAAGTTGAGGGATCGTATCACAAAATAACATAATGTCGGTCAAGGTACGATAACGGGAGTATTCGATCTTCAATCGATTGTCCATAGGAAGGGAAAAAGACCCTGATTTTTCTGACACGTCATCTGTCGGAAAAGCTTTTAGTTGTTCGGTTTATCGATTTTCCGATGTCCTGTTCTTCGATCCGCAATTAATAATTTTCTCTGTCTGACCATATTGTCCTGGAAAAGTGTATTTTGGTTTCGACCGTCCTTCGTTTAGTTTACAGTACATTTAGCTGGAATTCGAGCACTAACTTAGGTTAAATTACAAATGGCACTCACGTTCGTAGTCTTCTAGTATGTTCGCCAAGAACTCTCAGGTCCTTCCAACTTGATGATTCAGTAAATATAATTGACATGCATTTATTGTTCTTTTTTATTGAACCATGTATAGTTGCAACATTAACAATAGGGAAGATGGAGAAATTATTTGACTGTCAAAGTTTGACGGTCAAAGTTAGTGCGTTTGGTTTTTGATTGGGGTGTCTGAGCAAGGACTTTCCTCATCCAAAGGCTATACGCACAGTGGTGTAGGCACTGTTGTTCATTCACACAAGTGGCAGACCATTCGGAAATTAGTTGGTTAGAATAACCAATAAAATTCGGTGAAATACGGTACAAGATCCTCAATCGGATAAGTCGCGTTTAATATAGTATTTAGTTAACGTGAATAAAATTAATAGAAAACATAACACGATAATACAATAATAATAAGAGATTATAATTGTCGAATTAAACTTTAAAAAAAAATTAACAAACCCATAATAAGTACATCCTGTGATATAATTTGATTAAGCATTGACCGTCGGATTTTACTTCTTACCAAAGATTGTGTTGAGAAGTTTGGTTTGGACACTTCCTGTTGTAGAAGTAATACTTCAAAGCAAATTAAGGCTATACCAAATCACACTTTTAAATGTCATGAAAATAAACGACAGGTTTACTCAAATTAAAAGACATGATCTGGAGCGTATGGTAAAGAAATTCCAAATATATATTAATACGTATATAATATATGTGATAATTTATCCGTCGCGTAAAGTTCTGTTTGCAAATTTATGAACTCGTAAGTATCATCACCACATTGGAAACATCGTTATAATCACGATCAGTCAGCAATACAGCACAGAAGATAAACTGTTTGTATCACTCTTCTCTCCTCACTTTATAGGCTCATTACTAACGCATCAAACAATTCAGAAAGAATTTTTTTTGTTAGACGCGTAGACAAATCCTTTTTTTTTGAAACATTAGTTAAAGAAGTAGTTGAGAATTTAATATGTGTTTTCCACAGGGAAGTATACATATATTGAATTAATTACACGAAAGAAAATTTTCTTTTGAACATAAATATATTTGAAATATAGATAGTATTAGGCGATATAAATAAGTTAGGTTCCAGTTAGCTGGAAATTATTAATTAATTAATTTTAATTAATTAATGTTTGGTTGAATTTCAATAGATAACGAAATTATCTTTTCTGGATTTTTTTTTCTCTTGTTAGACATACTGTCGTATGAAATGAATTAAATTTTCTTGTGAACCAGTTGTGCTAAAAATTAATATCTGTACCCAAAATATTTTAAAATTAAGGTAGAGTTGTATACCCGGTGTTACCCTTAGGAAATTGAATTTAACTTACCTGTTGTGTCTCTTTATTCTTTGGATTCAGTGGTAGACTACGTGTTACCCTAAGAATCAAAGATAATATAATTAACTTACCTGTTGTGTCTTTATATTTGAATTCAGTGGTATACCTGGTGTTACCCAAAACTTCAAACAACTTATCCGATTGTCACCTCACTTGATTTGTCACTGACAGTTTGACTACCTTCTTAAAATGTCAAACAAATACACTGGTGCTACTTGTAAAGCAAATCGTTCAAATACTAACCATAAAATGAACAATTCTGTAACGAATATGCCTAACCCAAGTGTTCACATAGTGGAACAGAATAGTTATACGCAAGGTAACCGACTAGTCCATTCTCCCAGAATGAGTGTAAGCGAACAGTCGAGTTCACATAAATTTCGATCCTCACGACCAATTCTTTTTGCCAATATCACCAGTACGAGATTCCATATGGGATTATCGTGGCAATTGCCAAGTCCATAATGCAACTGCATTCCCTCAAAATTCTAATCCATCCACCAAAAGGTCATCAAATATCGATCATCTTTTTGTATCGCAACCAAATGGTTTGAATCAAAATCGGAACCCGATACAAAAACTTTCTCATGTACGTCACTCTATGGACAATCCTGCACGGATCCATACAGATAACCGCCCAAACATGTCAACTTCCGTACGTCCTCCCTTCTATGATAATCGTATTGATAAGTGGGGACTGAAGTTTAGTAGTCAAGCCCACGATATGACAGTGGAGGAGTTCATATTTCGTTTCAAAACCCTTCGATCACGTAGCAACATAACTTGGCCAAGAATTTCTTATCAATCTCATTCGCTTCTTACGAAAAAGGCTGAAAATTGGTACTTGCAATTCCTTCGGTGAGAGCCAAATCCTAATTGGGCTATGTTGCAAGCCGCCCTAGACAACAATTCAAAAGTTTAGAATACGATCATGAAGTAGTCCGTCGGATACTTCAGTTGAAGCAGGCACCTTCCGAAACTTTTGACAGATATTATGACAATGTGTTAAGTCTGTACTACCAACTACACAATCCTATGCCTGAACACGAATTAGCTCGAATTATGAAAGCCAACGTGAAGGATCGAGTAGCCAATTTAATCTTCAGTACTAATATTAGTACCTTAATAAGTACTTCGTACTTGGATTCCACCTAACCGTCCAGTGCATGAATTAGAAGAAAATTATCCTAGACAAAACGAATTTTTGCATGACACTGAGGAGAATTACCCACCAAACGACAATCAAGTACTTGCTATTGAAAATTACCCGTTGGGACAACACCTTAATTATTCGGATTTTGGAAACGGTCCTCCGGAAAGATATAATTTAGAGGCGATGGATAGTAATGCGAAATGCATTTGTTGGTAGTGTGGTAAAGAAGGCCATGGGCACGTTGAATGTACCAGCCCTAGAAGATCCTTGTTTTGTTATGGGTGTGGAAGGAAAGATGTAATCACTCCAAATTGCCCAAAGTGCACTTCAAAAAACTTTCGAAGGCATCGAGAAATCCACGGGAATTATCGAATGTTCTCCAATGCAGCAGATCAGTCCCGAGAGTAAATCGTGAACAGTCTAATTATTATCAAACTCATCATCCGTCCTGTAGATCGATCGAAAGTCAAATTCAACAAATCCACCCTATTCTGTCAAACCCAAAACGAACTGTCAAATAGCCAAACATTATTTCGGTTCAGTATGCAAACCTATTGAACAGTAGTCAGTCGGAGTGCGTAAAATCAAAACCGATTCAAATCAATCCGAATAAAACATGATAGACAAGTCGAATATGAAATCACGCGTTAAAGAATTTTCAGGAACGTTTGTACTATCACGCGTTCGGGTCATTTACAGAGATTTAGAGAGAAGTGTTGGCAGCGTAAACGTCTGCAGTCCACAATAGCAGCGGCAATCGTAAACGTGAGGCATGATGTTAGACCTTATGCTAGAGTCTAGATATTAGGCAAAACTTTTCTAGGTTTACTAGATAATGGAGCCAGTGTATCTTGTATGGGTTCGGGTGCGTTAGAATTTATAAAATGTCAAGGTTTAACTTTGAAAGGACATCAGTCATCCGTAAAAACGGCTGATGCCTCTGAACATATACAACAACAATTACGTTACATGTTGTGCCTACTCTTTCTCAAGCTTTGTATTTAGGTGTAGATTTTTGGAAAAGTTTCCGAATGGCTCCATCAGTATTCGCCTCGTCTGTAGATGCAATCACCATTAATGATCCTAACACACATACCCTTACACCGGAACAAACAGCACGGCTCGATCAAGTGCTGTCTCTATTTCCGTCGTTTAATAAGTCGGGGTTAGAAAAAACATCAATCGAAAAACACATTATAGACGTCGGAGACGCGGAACCAATCAAGCAACGTCATAACCCTGTTTGACCCGCGGTACAAGGCCTTATATATTCGGAGATCGATCGTATTTTGGAGATGGACGTCATTGAACGAAGGGACAGTGCTTGAAACTCGCCGGTAGTCTGGGTACGCAAACCTGGAAAGGTGCGCTTCTGCCTGGATTCCCGAAAAGTAAACCAAGTTACGAAAAAGGACGCTTATCCACTTCCACATATCCATGAATTGCTGAGTCGGTTGGAGAATACCTTTTGTATCTCTAGCATCGATTTGAAAGATGCCTTCTGGCAAATACCGTTGGAGGAGCAGAGTCGTGAAAAACTGATTTTACTGTTCCCGGTCGTCCATTATACCAATTCAAAGTTATGCCTTTTGGATTGTGTAACGCACCACAAAGGATGTGTCGATTGATGGATAAAGTAATTCCTTCTGAATTACGAGAAAAGGTATTCGTATATCTTGATGATTTACTCATCACGTCTGAGGACTTTGATTCTCATCTTCGTACCGTATCATTCGTTGCGAATTGTTTATCGTCTGCTGGTTTAACGATAAACGTTGAAAAGAGCAAGTTTTGCATGAAAGAACTCAAGTACTTGGGTTACATTGTTGGTAACAAATGTTTAAAGACCGATCCAAGTAAAATCACTGCAATCCTTCATTTCCCAGCACCAACTACTGCTAAACAAGTTCGCCTGTTTATGGGCATCACAGGGTGGTATCGTAGATTTATTTTGAACTACGCTAGCTTGTCATTTCCCATAACGGATTGCTTAAAGAAACAAGCAAAATTTAGTTGGACAAGCGAAGCGCAACAAGCATTTGAGAAGTTGAAAATCTCTCTAACAACGGCTCCAGTCTCGGCAAACCCAGACTACATCAAGCCGTTCATTGTACAGTGTGACGCCAGTAATACAGGTGTCGGTGGTGTCTTTTTGCAAGTTAATGACCAAGAGCTCGAACAATCCATTGCATGTGTCTCGCAAAAATTAAATGCTGCACAGCAGAATTACAGTATAACCGAGTTGGAATGTTATGCTGCTGTGCTTAGCATAAAAAAATTTAGAGCATGTGTGGAAGGCTTAACCTTCAAAGTCATTACCGACCATGCCAGCCTTAAATGGTTGATGAGCCAAAAGGACTTAAGTGGTCGTTTGGCTGTTGGAGTTTGAGGCTTCAAGCGTTTGATTTTGATATTGAGCATGGTAAGGGATCGGAAAATGTTGTACCTGATACTTTATCTAGGGCTTTTGCCGAAGAAATATCAGAGTATGGAAAATCCCTTCCGTTGATCTCAATTCTTACGAGTTCAAATCAAACTACTACCTCGTACTTGATCACCACAGTGCAGGAAAATACAGTCAAATACAGTCAGATACGCAAGTATCAGATGGATTTTTCTACTTCAGAACAAAATTCACCACTGGAAACTCTGATCAAGAAGATCGTACTTAGATTCCTCCGGGTCTTACCTCTGGCTTGACTCGATTGGCACATGTACCGCCACAAGTTGCGCATGGTGGTATCGGAAAAACTCTTTTCAGGCTTCCTCAAAGATATTATTGGCCCAAGGTGACGATAGACGTCAAAATTTTTCTCTCGTGTTGCGATATTTGTAAAGAGACTAAAGCACCAAATGTTGTGTTAAGACCATTAATGGGCTTGCAAATAGTTACAGAACGTAATTTACAGTTTCTGTATATAGATTTACTAGATGCGTATCCGCGCTCGAAAAAAGGCAATACTTCTTTATTAGTCGAGTATATGCTCAAAAATATTTTGTCTCAACCTCGTCCGGGATGACAAGTCAACCCTGACTAGGCTGCTGTGTAATGTGCGCATATATTTTTATACCGAAAAAAAGAATAAAAATATCGAAATTGCACCAAGGGGAAAATATGAGATTATATTTCCATCAAAATATCTCCCTATTGGTGTGCTACTAACAAAATGGGTTGCGTTCGATTTTTTTTTTGAATGGCAGTTCAGTGGAAGGGAAGGTGAGAACGATAAAGATAAAAAAAACATAAAACTTCTTCTGCCGGTGATTTTCGACAGAGATGGTCGGCCATGAATTCGTTGTAAAAGAAAAGTTTTGCAAAACGAAGTGAGAGTTTAAATTTAAATAAGAAAAAAAAAAGGAACGAAAGAATTTAAGGTTGTGCAAGGGCTAGAGTTTTTTTTTTTAAAAAAAAAACAAAACAAAGAAAAAGAAAAACGTGTATTTGATAAAAGAAAAGAAGGGTTATGTGGAAAAAGACGGGACTTGTAAGCGTCCGAAAGGAAGCGAAATTTTGGAGGGAGACGGAGTTGTTGCTTCTTTCATTATAAAAACAAAAAAAACAAAATTCAATTATTGTAATTAATTAAAAAACCAAAAAATTTTTACAGTAAATATAACCACCAATCCATATTTTCATTGTAGAATATTTATAAAGAAAAAAAAACAAAATTTTTTTTAATGGCGTCACACAATTGCCTCACGAGGATGATGGAATAACGATTTACAACATCTTCAAATAAACCTCAAAATTTGGATATTTAACAAATCATTTGCATAGAGTTTCATCCATCACATCTTCAAATGAACCTCAAAAATTGTATATTCAACAAAGCATCTGCATCGAGTTTCATCCATCACATCTTAAAATGAACCTCAAAATTATATGTTCAACAAAGCATTTGCATCGAGTTTCATCCATTAACATCTTCAAATTAACCACAAAATTGATATATTCAACAAATCATTTGCATCAAGTTTCATCTTTTACATCATCAAATGATACGTAAAATTGTCTTACCTGTGAGATTAAAAAAAAAGGCCTAAAGGAAAAATTACATTGACATTAGTTCATAATTAGGCAAAAGCCAATCATACAAAAGTTAAAATTAAAGTAAATTCAAAATTGTTTTTTTTTATAAGATTGAAAAGGGATAAAGCCTTAAAGAAAAATTAGAAAAAAATGCATTCACATTAGTTTTATAAGTGGGCAAAAGCCAATCATACAAAAATTAAAATTAAGTTTAAGAATTTGTTTTTTAACCCAAAAGAGGTAAAGACAAAAGCAAGGATAGTGGAAGTAAATTCATTTGTTTTTGTGTTAAAGTTGAAAGAAAGAAAAAAAAAACCACAGAAAGAATGAATTGACTCAATATTATTTACGTCTGAAAGCCATATATTTAAATTTACAGAATTTTTATATGTTGGTTTATGGGAAATAAGTTCTGTAACGGCTATAATGCGTTATTTTGTTTTAAATTGATAAATGAGAAATTGGAATTGATACTTAAACTTGCACAATTATATTTTTTTTTTGAATACCTAGTAATGAGTGTGAGTGACGCCAGATAAAAGCAACGCACAGATGGAGGAGTGAGACGAAAGGGTTAGAGATCGCGATCGTAATGGCGTGAGATACTGTAGCGAAATTCGTTGAGGGATCGTGTCATAAATTTAAGTCGGTCAAGGCACGATCACGGGTATAAACAAACTTCTATTGTTTATCCGTAGGGAGGGATATTGACCCTATTTGTTGACCCGCCATCTGTCGCAAAGTTTTTTTCGTTACCCGTTTTTCGATTAGCCGGTGTCATCTTCTTCGAGTGGCAATGGTAATTGTCTCTATCGGTCCTTATGGTTTTGGTATAAGGGATTTTCGTTTCGACCGTCCGTAATTGTTGAGTTTTCTCTGATACTTAGCTGGAAATCGAGCAGTTGTCAGTTTGACAACTTTTAGGTACTCGTAACGAGTTTTTCCAAGAACACCCCTTCTGCATGTAATTATTCTGTAATGACGTGAATAGCACTAAACCAAATGCTAAATGACGACCCACCCCACCGGCGAGCTAGAATGTGCCAGCAAACTAGACGTGCAAACTCTAGTCGTTTACCAGATAGTGCAGAGGTTCGAACTTAGTTTGTTCATCTCTTAAATAAGGAACATACACGTTACTTACAACTGGTGCCCAACGTTTTGGCAAACGCCAAGACGAAGATTGGTTAGTCGCTTCATCTTCGTAATCTGAATTTTGTTCAACATACAAGTGGCGCCCAACGAGTGCTGTTGCGTCTGCGTAGCAGTGGTTGAATTTTTTTTGTACGGTGCATTGGTCATTTAACTTTGGTTTAATTACAAATTGCACCCACGTTCATACTCGTCTGGTATGTTCGTCGAGAACTGTCAGGTCCTTCCAACTTGATGGGTCCGTAAATATAGTTGACATGCATTTATTATTCTTTTTTTTTTGAACAATGTATAGTTGCAACATTAACATAGGGAAGATAGAGATTTTTTTTATTGTTGGTCAAAGTTAGTTGTATTGGTTGTTGCTTGGGGTGTCTGAGCAAGGAGTTTCGTCACCCAAAAGCTATACGTACAGTGGTGTAGGCACTGTTATTCATTCACGCAGGTAACAGACCATTCGGAAATTAGTTGGTTAGAAGATTCAAGAGAATTCGGTAAAATACGGTACAAGATTCTCAATCGGATAAGTCGGGTTTAATATAGCATTTAGTTAACGAAATTAAAATTAATAGAAAACATAACACGATAATCTAGTAATAATAAGAGATTATAATTGTCGAATTAAACTTAAAAAAAAAAATAACAAACCCATAATAAGTAAACCCCGCGATATAATTTGTTTAAGAATTGACCGCCGGATTTTATTTCTTACCAAAGATTGTGTTGAGAAGTTTGGTTTGGACAGTTCCTGTTGTAGAAGTAATACTTCAAAGCAAATTAAGGCTATGCCAAATCTCATTTCAAATGTCATGAAAATAAATGACGGGTCTACTCAAATTAAAAGACATGATCTGGAGCGTATGGTAAAGAAATTCCAAATATATATTAATACGTATATAATATATGTGATAATTTATCCGTCGCGTAAAGTTCTGTTTGCAAATTTATGAACTCGTAAGTATCATCACCACATCGCAAACATCGTTATAATCACGATCAGTGAGCAATACAGCACAGAAGATAAACTGTTTGTATCACTCTTCTCTCCTCACTTTATAGGCTCATTACTAGCGCATCAAACAATTCAGAAAGAATTTTTTTTGTTAGACGCGTAGACAAATCCTTTTTTTTTTGAAACATTAGTTAAAGAAATAGTTGAGAATTTAATGTGTGTTTTCCACAGGAAAGTATACATATATTGAATTAATTACACGAAAGAAAATTTTCTTTTGAACATAAATATATATGAAATATGGATAGTATTAGGCGATATAAATAAGTTAGGTTCCAGTTAGCTGGAAATTAATAATTAATTGATATTAATTAATTTTAATTAATTAATTTTTGGTTGAATTTCAATAAATAACGAAATTATCTTTTCTGGAATTTTTTTTCTCTTGTTAGACATACTGTCGTATGAAATGAATTAAATTTTCTTGTGAACCAGTTGTGCTAAAAATTAATATCTGTACCCAAAATATTTTAAAATTAAGGTAGAGTTGTATACCCGGTGTTACCCTTAGGAAATTGAATTTAACTTACCTGTTGTGTCTTTTTATTCTTTGGATTAACTGGTAGACTACATGTTACCCTAAGAATCAAAGATAATATAATTAACTTACCTGTTGCGTCTTTATATTTGAATTCAGTGGTATACCTGGTGTTACCGAAAACTTCAAACAACTTATCCGATTGTCACCTTACTTGATTTGTCACTGACAGTTTGACTACCTTCTTAAAATGTCAAACAAATACACTGGTGCTACTTGTAAATCAAATCGTTCAAATACTAACCATAAAATGAAAAATTCTGTAACGAATATGCCTAACCCAAGTGTTCATATAGTGGAACAGAATAGTTGTACGCAAGGCAACCGAGTAGTCCATTCTCCCAGAATGAGTGTAAGCGAACAGTCGAGTTCACATAAATTTCGATCCTCACGACCAATTCTTTTTGCCAATATCACCAGTACGAGATTCCATATGGGATTATCGTGGCAATTGCCAAGTCCATAATGCAACTGCATTCCCTCAAAATTCTAATCTTTCCACCAAAAGGGGAAATCAGTATCGAAACTCTCCAGCACCAAATTATAGGTCATCAAATATCGATCATCTTTTTGTATCGCAACCAAATGGTTTGAATCAAAATCGGAACCCGATACAAAAACTTTCTCATGTACGTCACTCTATGGACAATCCTGCACGGATCCATACAGATGACCGCCCAAACATGTCAACTTCCGTACGCCCTCCCTCCTACGATAATCGAAATCCTAATTGGGCTATGTTGCAAGCCGCCCTAGACAACAATTCAAAAGTTTAGAATACGATCATGAAGTAGTCCGCCGGATACTTAAGTTGAAGCAGGCACCTTCCGAAACTTTTGACAGATATTATGACAATGTGTTAAGTCTGTACTACCAACTACACAATCCTATGCCTGAACACGAATTAGCTCGAATTATGAAAGCCAACGTGAAGGATAGTGTAGCCAATTTAATCTTCAGTACTAATATTAGTACCTTAATATATTTACAGGACATTTGTAGAAAGGCTGAACGCTACATTTTTGTTCGCGAACCTGTACTTCGTACTTGGATTCCACCTAACCGTCCAGTGCATGAATTAGAAGAAAATTATCCTAGACAAAACGAATTTCTGCATGACACTGAGGAGAATTACCCACCAAACGACAATCAAGTACTTGCTATTGAAAATTACCCATTGGGACAACACCTTAGTTATTTGGATTTTGGAAACGGTCCTCCGGAAAGATATAATTTAGGGGCCATGGATAGTAATGTCCATGCGAAATGCATTTGTTGGAACTGTGGTAAAGAAGGCTATGGGCACGTTGAATGTACCAGCCCTAGAAGATCCTTGTTTTGTTATAGGTGTGGAACGAAAGATGTACTCACTCCAAATTGCCCAAAGTGCATTTCAAAAAACTTTCGAATGGATCGAGAAATCCACGGGAATTATCGAATGCCTTCCAATGCAGCAGATCAGTCCCGAGAGTAAATCGTGAACAGTATAATTATTATCAAACTCATCATCCTTCCCGTAGATCGATCGAAAGTCAAATTCAACAAATCCACCCTATTCTGTCAAACCCAAAACGAACTGTCAAATAGCCAAACAATATTTCGGTTCAGTATACAAGCCTATTGCACAGTAGTCAGTCGGAGTGCGTAAAATCAAAACCGATTCAAATCAATCCGAATAAAACTTTACATGATAGACAAGTCGAATATGAAATCGCGCGAGTTATGTTACCCAACACAAGTCACCTTGAAAATATAGAAGATGTATGCAATAACAATGCGACTCATGTTGATAAAAAACAAAATTCATACTTAATGAATAAATTGAAAATTAAAGTATAAAAACGATTACCTAGACAATTAATATTAAATACAATATTTCATTAGGCAAATTAATTAAAGTTTAGTCTAAAGACCAAGCTCTAATCAATCAGAACGACTCTTAAGAGATCGTCATAAAACGAATTATTGTTTAAATGTTTCATTTTTGAATAATTCTAAAAACAATTATTAGTTTTAATAAATATAATTAAATAAATAATAATAATCAATAGTTTTATTTTATTTATTGCACAAGAAGTGTAATAACAAAACTGCCGCAGTCGGTAGGATCTTTTTCTAAAGAATAAAGGTCCAGTGATCGAACAAATTAAAAGTTATATTAAATATAGCTAATAGTGATTCGAGGAACTTTTTTGACAACAAAATCGTTAATGCAGTGATAACTAAAAATCAGTCATCACGGAGAAACAAAATTTCGTATCAAACAATAAGAACAACAGAAAGGTATTGTCCGACCTAAATAGAAATATGGAGGTCAAAGTGGTCAAGACGTTCGAAATTTCCAACAAATCATACAACAAATGCAAGAACAACATAGTAGGGAAATAGAATCATTAAGACAACAGATCGTACAACCCGATCGAGTCTTTCAATTAACACCAGACCAAGTATTAAACAAATTTCATCATCTGAAAACTTTCTACGGTAAAGAAGACTACTCTCTCCAAGAATTTATTGGTGCAGTTGAAAATGTAGCAGCTTTATGCGGAAACAATGTACCCCTCTTGAAACATGGACTACAGATGGTAGTAAAGGAAAAAATACAAGGAAAGGCGAAAATATGTATACAATGACTAAGTCATGATATGACCTGGGATGAAGTAAAATCCGAGTTGAAGACACAATTCAGGCCGAGAAAAAGCTACAAAAAATTAATGGACGAAAGCCGTAATATCAAAGTGAGTAATCTAAGAGAACTATTTAATGTAATTAGATCAAGTAATTTTCAATTAAATGAATTATATGAATATGATGATAATAAACCAACAAATTATAGTCCGGAAAATAATGATAAAAATTTAGTAGATATAGTTAAAGATATGTTAACGGGTAGCTATCGTATAAATATTAAAGTAAATATGACACTAAATGAAGTTTTTCTTATATTTGATGATTTGAATTTATTAGATGAAAGTTATGTGATTCATTATAATTGCAAAAGAAATTTTAATAGAGATAAATATTTTAATTCACCTCGGAAAGAAATTAAACGCGATAATCATAATGGTAATAGGCAGACTTTCAAAGATAATAAACATGACTATAGTAATAAACCATTTTATAATAATTATTCACAAAACAGAAACTTTCATCAACAAAAAAATAATAATGATGGACAGTTTAGACGAAACCATAATTTCAGACAGGACAGAACCTTTAATAATAATAGAACAGGACAATTCAGAGCCTTTAATAATCAAAATAACAGATCAAGTCAGTGTAGGCAACCTACAAATCATAACACTTCTTACAATAATAATTACAGTAATAAATCGGACAACGAAGTTCCAATGGAAATAGATAGTATGGAAAATACCGAATCAAATTTTCCCAAAGGGCCTCAAAATCGAAATTGACCATAGTAACAATTACAATCGATAATATTAAAATCGACTGTTTAATTGATACCGGAGATCTCGATAAAACAATAAATTTCTCCACTATAAATGGAACCTCTAGAGTAACCAAAAAACTAATTTCCCCAATCCCAACAGAATTCAACAAACCAGGTACTATAGCATGGAAAGTAATGACCTTGCCAAGCAAAAAATACGATTCCATAATGGGCCAAAACATTTTGACTGCTTTAAAAGCCAAAATATATTTAGAAGATTTGTCGAAATCAACGGTATTAAAATTTACTTCAAAAACAATGATCATTACTATATTATAAACGAAGTTTGTAATTTAGAAGAGAACCATATTGACAATTTTGATCTTAGTCATTTAAATCCCGAAGAAAAAACTAGAACAATAAAACTCATTAATCAGTATGAAGAGTTATTTTATAAAAAGGAAGACAGGTTAACATCCGCTCATGAAGTAAAACATGAAATAATAACAACAACAAATAACCCAATATATTCAAAAATTTATCGCTATCCCCAGATTCATGAACATGAAATAGAAATGCAAATCGGAGAAATGCTAGACCAAAATAGCAATTCTCCTTATAGCAGTCCCCTAGGGATCGTACCCAAAAAAATCCATAATTCAGGAAAACAAAAATATCGTATCGTATAGTAATTGATTATAGAAAACTTAACGAAGTTACAATTAGCGACAAATTTCCAATTCCTAACATCGAGAGTATTCTCGATAAATTGGGAAAAGCACAATATTTCACAACACTAGATTTGGCTAAATGTTCCACCAAATTTTGGTAAACCCAGAAGAGCAAAAAAAACCGCTTTCTCAACTCCATTCGGACATTATGAATATCTTAGAATGCCATTCGAATTGAAAAATGCCCCATCAACCTTTCAAAGATTAATGAATTCCGTTCTTAGAGATCTGATTAATAAAATATGTGTATTTTATCTCGACGATATATTAATTTTTAGTACATCATTGGAAGAACATATTTGTAATATAAGGAAGGTATTTAATAGACTAAGAGAAGCAGGATTGAAAATACAAATAAATAAATATAATTTTTTCAAAAGAGAAACAGAGTTTTTGGGTCATATTCTGACACCACAAGGTGTTAAACCAAACCCAAATAAAATAAGAGAATTTCAACAATTAAAACTACCAACTTCACCAAAACAAATTAAAATGTTTTTAGGTACAACTGGTTATTATAGGAAATTCATTAAAGAGAAAAAGAATTTGAAAAGATTTTTAAAAATAGAAGAATATATATCGATAAAAAAGATTTAGAAAATAAAAACGTTAGTGATACTTTAAGGAGATACATAACGAATGGAAAGTAGGAATTTATTCAGAACTAAATGATCATGAATATAATGACCTACAAAATATTATCATTAGTACTTATACAGGGAATAATAGTGTAAAATTTATTAAGTGTAGTTATTTTGTAACAGATATTCAAGATGAGACAAAACTAAATAAAGAAATTTCATTATATCATAAAAATGAGTTAGGACATTCTGGTATAATAGCAACATATGAGTGAATAAAAAACTAAATATATAATCCAAAACTGAAGATAACAGTTCATAAAATAATAAATAATTGCGATATATGTGCTGCAGGTAAATATGATAGGAGACCAATCAAGAAAAAATTCAATTTAACTGAAACCCCATCAACAACTAACGAAATAATTCATATTGATACCTATGTTAATACTAAACACTCTTTCATACATTTTACTGATAAATTTTGAAAACATGTAGTTAGTTTTTATTTGGAAGACCGTAATAATCAAACAATAATCGAAAAATTAGGACAATACTTAGCTATGAAACGAGTTTAATACAAAAAATATTAATGAATTTTGTTCAGTGGAAAATATCGAATACCATGACACAAAACCAAATAGTCACACTGGCAACTCTGACATAGAAAGTTTTAATAATACCATATCCGACAGAATTAGAACACTTAATGCTGAAGAAAAACTCCCAATCAAAATCCAAATGTTAAAAGGAGTTAAATTTTACAATTTTTCATTTCATTCAACTATTAAAGCAACACCTATAGATGTCAACGAACATAAAATGGACCTAAAATAATTAAAGAAAGGTTAGAAAATACAAAGACAAAATTCATAAATAGAAGATAGAAAACAAGAGAAGATTACAGGGAAGAAAGATAAGAGGGATTTATTAAAAACTATAAATCAGTTAGGCACAAGGAAGAACCCAAATTTAGAAAACACACTTTAGACAAAATCCATGAAAATAATATTAAAAGACCTTTTAAATTTTCAGCTACTACTAACGATGGGAATTCTAATAATAATGACTGTACCGAGCCAACAAACCCTAGTAATTGAAAAAATTAATTCAGAACTAAAATTCAAACGGACGAAATAGACATTGCTAATAAATTCGACATAATCCTACACATAATCTAACCAAACGAAATATTAACGGTAATTGTCAAAATAAACTCCGAGAAAGGATTAGAAAGAGGTGTACATTAAAAAACAATCGTTAGAAATACAATGTTTAATTCTATATTAATGTTTATATTATAAAAGTGCGATTAAATGCTTGTGATCTGATCGACAAGTAAATGATGACTGATTGATTTTATAAATCTTTTTGTTATTGTGTTAGTGTTCTAATAATTCTTAATAATTATTTACTGTTATACAGTTATACAGTTATATATTTTTAACATCCTCCGGAGGGCGAGTATGACGTATCATCTATCTCCAAAGGATACAAATGCTGAACTGATCTCCGAAGTTTAGTTCCGTTGGAAAACCGTACAAGACAAGCTCGTACTTTTCCGTCACGACCAGGAAATGTTGTATCAATCATAGCGAGCTTCCACAAAACTCGCGGCGTTGCTTGATCATAGACGAGTACAACATCGCCTTCTTTAACGTTTGAAGAAAATCGTTGTGCGTTATTATGATGTGAACGCAGTTGTTGTAAATATTCCGTTTTAAAACGTTTCCGAAATAAAGTTGTAGTACGTAATCTGGATCTCCATTTCGCGCGTAAATTAACATCTGCAGAAAAGTTTGATTCTGTGTTGATTGCAGAATATATTCCAGATAGGAAATGAGCTGGTGTTAGAGGCGATAAGTCGAGAGGATCGTCACTTACATGTGTTAACGGTCTAGCATTAATTACAGCTTCAGCTTCCGTTAGTGATGTTTGCAGCTGATCAATTGTTAATGTCATTCGCCCAACAGTAGTTCGTAAAATACGCTTTACGCTTTGGACTAATCGTTCATAGAAACCTCCCCACCATGGAGCACGTTCAACAATAAATTGCCAGGAAATATTTGAATTTGTTACATATCCTTGAAGCTCTTCTGAATTTACAATATCACCAAACTCTTTGAATTCGAGTTCAGCTCGTTTAAATGTTTTTGCGTTATCTGATATAATAGTGCTCTGTATATATTTTATCCAATAAATTTCTGCTTCTTGTAATTCGTTCATTGACAGAAATTTCGTTTTATAAGTTTTACCATGTAGTATATTTTATATACGCTGTGACACGTAATACTCGTTTATATGAAGAAAAATCCTCAATATTGAATACAGGTTTGATTTCAGAATTATTGCGTTCTTCAACCGTGACCTGTAAAGACAAAAAAACATTAGAATTATCGAAATTTTTATCTGATTTAGGCCAATTGCTTGTTTCTTCTGATAACCAATTTGGTCCATGGCGCCACAGCAAAGATTCTAACAAATATTTTCCTGTCACACCTCGAGTGAGCATATCTGCAGGATTGTGGTCACCAGAACAATGATTCCAATCTGAGGGTGAAGTTATCTTTCGGATTTCGTTAACACGATGACAAACATATGGTTTCCACCTACGAGGATCCCCGTTAATCCATGAAAGTGCAATTTTGGAGTCTGACCATAGATAGATATTATCAAAATGAATGTTCAAATTGTCCTTTAAATATTTTGATAATCGTGCCGCGAGAAGAGCTGCAGTTAATTCAAGCTTTGGAAGCGTAAGTTCCTTATCACCACTTTCTGTAAGTGGCGCTGCACGATTCTTTGAACACAAATAGTGAGTGGTGATCGAATTGTCCACGTATTCACATCTGATGTATGCCACTGTTCCATATGCCGATAAACTGGCATCCGCAAACATATGAAGTTGTATATTAGTGCGATATGTTGACTTGAAAATGTATCTCGGTAAACAAATGTCTTTTAGATAGTGATAATGTGAAATACAATTGTTCCATATTAGTAGCAAATGATTTGGAAGAACATCATCCCATCCTAGTTTCAGACGCCAAGACTCCTGAAACACAATTTTTAATTTGACAATAAATGAACCTAGAATACCTAGTGGATCGTAAATCTTAGCAATGAACTGCAATACATTCCGTTTTGTGGCCGTCATAAAATAATCAACAGTTTGTTCCAAGCTTACTGATATTTCGTCTGTTGAACAATACCAGACCATTCCAAGTACCTTTTGTTCATTGCAGTCTTCACCATTAATTTTTTGTCGAACACAAATATTATTTGAATTCCATTTTCGAATATTCATAGATGCTTTCTCTAGTATGTGACAAGTTTCTTTATAAATTTTGACAGCTTCTGATATACCGTCGACACTCAAAATTAAATCATCCACATAAAATGATTTTTGCAGTATTTCACACGTTTCTGGATAAGTATTAGCTTCCGTTTTAAAATGTGTGCGTAAGGTTGCACTAAGAAGAAAAGGACTGCAGGTAATGCCAAACGTTAAACGTGTCATTCTATACTCAGTGCATGGCCGTAGCTGACTTCCGGCGTTCACTTTACCATCGAACCAAAAAAATCTGTGATTGTCACGATCTTTCTCTGCTAATGTTATTTGAAGAAAGGCTTTTTCTATATCAGCTACTAAGCCAATTTCTCCAAAACGAAAATTCAACAACACAGTTAAGACATCAGGCAGCATATTTGGTCCTGCAAATAAATGGTCATTAAGCGAAAAATTGTTACCTGAACGAGCAGAAGCGTCAAAAACTATTCGAGTTTTGGTTGTTGTTTTATCTAGTCTATATACAGGACGATGAGGCATGTAATAGACCTTTCGATCGTTCTCAACATCATTAACCCTTTCGATAATATTACATGATAAATATTCTTGCATAAGTGAATCATATTCTTGTAATTTGACAGGATCTCTTGAAAGTTTTTTAATTAAATTTTCAAATCTTACTAAAGCACCCTTTTTATTACTGTCAATCGCAGTATCTTCATTTCTCCATAATAGTGATGCTTCATATCTTGAACCCTTTTTTGTAACATATTTATCTATATTACCGTCTAATATCGTATCATTACTGCACTTAGAAATGCCCAAACTTTCGAGATCCCAAAAACGTTTTACACTTTCTTCATCTAAGAAATTTGTACATAACGATGTTGCTGTAGCTGCTAATGACAGTCCGTCTTCAAATGCATTTCCTAAAGTTGGACCTTGAATTGTCCAACCTAATATCGTTTTAATACATGTCAAATTTGCGGTTAGTCGTTCATATTCATCAGAAACAATAGTCCAATAATAATCTGCGCCGATAAGTAAACTAATTCCGGGCTCAAGATTATTACATTTACGTTCATCTGCTAATTTGTATTTTGCAAATAGAGGATTATTTGTGTTCGGTACAGGAAGAAAATCTACACAAATTTCTGGCACCTCTATAGCCATGACAGAAATACACTTGTTGTCATGCTGACTTCTTAACCACACTCTGACACGATTGTATTTACACTTCTCCGTTGACCTTGTTTGTCCAAATGGTAAAACAGAAATATTCACAGTGTCAACAATATCCAAATTAAGTCGTCTTGATACACTTTGTCGAATATATGTTCGTTGACTTCCACCATCCAAAATAAGTCTCACAAAAATTGATGACATTTCGCTTGACGAAGTGTGAATAAAAGCACATGCTGTTTGTAAATATATTTTTACTGACTGCGCCTGCGTAGCTGTATACAAATTTACTGCTTTCTGTTGACTTTCGTTAGAATTTTTATTGTTGTCTATTTTTTCAGTTTGCGTGTTTGACTTTGTGAATTTTTGACGATAGTTTGGGTCACACATAGATGAGATATGATTACCATTGCATGAATTACATCGAATACTTTTATTTTTACAAAATCTAGAGTTGTGTCCTCGTTTTATGCATTTGAAACACCGTCCTTCTCTCTTTAACATTTCTTTTTTCTTCTATAGCGTTATTGCATCACACTGATTTGCCAAGTGTGCGTTTGATTTACAGAAAAAACATTGACTAGTTTCACTCTGTGTTAGTAACCCTGTTGCCGTTTTAAATTCTTTTTGTGATATTTGAGTAGGCATGCGTTTTGATGTTCCAGATTTTTCGAGAGATTCTACTTCTATTTTTAAAAGTCTAAGAATATCCTTTACTTGTTTATCCCCACTGAACGTTATAGAACTTTCATTATCTGCAACCGATTCTCTCTCTTCATTACTAGTTACTGCGTTAAATGCTGGCCCCTTTTCAGCCTCTAAATGACCTTCAAGATTTCTATGAAAATCTAACCTTAAATCGTATGGGATACATTTTAGCAACACGGATTTCAGCATTATGTAATAATGTGACGATGGTACTCCTAAAGCTGTAAGAGAACGTGTGCTTGCCATTATGGTATTGTAAAGACGTCTAAGTCCACGTGCATCATGGCGTGAAGAAACAGGAAGAAGTGACATAAGCTGATTCATGTTTTTATCTATGATTTTTTCCGTATCTCCAAATTCATCCAACAATAAAGCTATGACGGCATCATAGCACGTTTCGGTTGGCGTAAATCCAGCAATTGATTCTGCTGCACTTCCCGTTAGTAGTGATTGTAAATAACTAAACTTTTCCACTGCACTTAAACTTGAATTTTCATGTATGGACGTGCGAAATTGTTCCCAAAATGGAAGCCAATCTTTAAAATCTCCAGAAAACTTTCGTAAATTTAATTTAGGAAGTTTAATTGAATGCTGATTTACAGTAGAACTTCGGTTTTCTGGTGAATAACTAGAATTAAAACGACGCTGAAATTCTCCTACTTTTATAAGACGTTGCTTGAGACGACTGATGACACTAATCGCCTTATCCTCATATTCAGCTATAGCTTCGTTTTCTTTTTGATAGTCATCTGTCTTTACAGAAGATCGCAGTTCGATATTAGATTTGTTAAGACTGTCTCGAGCAGCCGTTAACCGTTCTAAGAAGACCGTAATTTCTTCTTCGATAGCGTCTAGTTTATCAACTCTACGCTCGTTAATTTGTGAGTCATCTGAAATTAAATATTCCAACGCACTTTTCGTTAATTTCGTGATTTGCCCGCGATAAACGGAACGACTCGAGGCGTCCATTTCGATTTATTCACTAGAATAACCGTTTTGCAAAACACGCGTTAATTAAATTTTTATTGTTTTTTAATTCTCGTCCACGATAACTCCCGGAATGTCAAAATAAACTCCGAGAAAGGATTAGAAAGAGGTGTACATTAAAAAACAATCGTTAGAAATACAATGTTTAATTCTATATTAATGTTTATATTATAAAAGTGCGATTAAATGCTTGTGATCTGATCGACAAGTAAATGATGACTGATTGATTTTATAAATCTTTTTGTTATTGTGTTAGTGTTCTAATAATTCTTAATAATTATTTACTGTTACACAGTTATACAGTTATATATTTTTAACAGTAATCGACCAACTAGAAGGCATAATAAAACCATTAGAAACAGCACAATCGGTACATATAAGACAATTCGCACTACACCAAATAGGAAGTATTAGAAACCAAATAAAAACAATCAATATACATAGAAACAGACGAGAATTGGTTAATTTAGGCGGCACTGTTCTGAAATGGGTATTCGGAACGATGGACGACAATGAAAAACAGGATATAGAAGGGCATTTTAATACGGTGGACACGAACAATCACCAATTAATAGACAATATTAATCAACAAAGTAAAGTAAATGACAATTTTAATAAATCTTTTACACTTATCAAAGAAGCTATACAATCAGATCGAGAAAAAATAATAGACAAACTGAATGAAATCGAAAGAAACTTATATACTAATAATTTACTTTTAGAACAAATGATAAAAATAGACTTCATAAAAAAAACAGTAGAAAATATACAGGACAATCTGGTATCAGCAAGATCAGGTAGTTTACATCCAAGTATTTTGACGGACGAAGAAATCAGAACATATGACATTGACGCAACAAAATTAACACAGATCAGACTAGGTGTAGCTAGATATTATAATGAATCCATCATATTTGCCATAAAAATTACAATAGAACAAAAAACATATTATAAGAAACTTTGAATACCAATTTCAAATTTAAAAAATAAAAAAGATGAAGCAAGAACTAGAATATATAATTGAACATAAAATAAATCATATTCATATGAAAAAGATAAAACATTAAAAGAACTTAAAATTAGCAAGAGTTGTATTTTTAAAAAAAATTGCAAATTTGTAGTTAATAATGAAGAAGATTATGTTGAAATCGAAGATGATATTTTAGTATTAAATAATGTAAAAGAAAGAGCATTTAATAGTTCTTTTGCTGAAAGAAAAATTGTACTTAACGGAAATTATTTCATAAATTTTCAAAACTGTAGCATACAAATTGATAAAACGAAATTTAGCAATAAAGTCACTAAATATAAAAGTAAATTTATCATCCCAATGGATAAAAGTAATAAAATACATCTTACAAATTTAACTTTTGAAGATATAGTTTTGAAACATGATATATTTTTAAACAAAATACAAGAATTAAAATATCAAAAATATGTAAATTTAGGATTTGGATCATTTTCAATAACGATAATAATAATTTTTATATTTTTTGCAATCTCTTACTTTTGGAAAAAGAAAAATTTTAAAATAAAAATATCTAATAGAATTCAGGAGAATCCAAACTCTAACGGGGGAGGAGTTATGTTACCCAACACAAGTCTCCTTGAACGTATAGAAGATGTATGCAATAACAATGCGACTCATGTTCATAACAAACAAAATTCATACTTAATGAATAAATTGCAAATTAAAGTATAGAAACGATTACCTAGACAATTAATATTGAATACAATATTTCATTAAGCACAACTATTCCATATATTCCAATAATAAAGACAACAGAAATCAAATATTATATTTCATAAAATAATTATATGAACGAAAATAAATAACTAGAATTAAATATATTTTATGCCGACATTTGATATTCCAGATTACTGCTTTAATCAAGGGAACATAAAATTCCAAATCGTGGGAATATCAAACTGTTATAAATTTTGTCATTAAAATAATAGAATTGAGAATATAAATTAAGGAGTTGCAATAATTAAAGTTCAGTCTAAAGACCAAGCTCTAATCAATCAGAAGGACTCTTAAGAGATCGTCATAAAACGAATTATTGTTTAAGTGTTTCATTTTTGAATAATTGTAAAAACAATTATTAGTGTTAATATATATAATTAAATAAATAATAATAATCAATAGTTTTATTTTATTTATTGCACAAGAAGTGAAATAACAAAACTCGCGTGAAAGAATTTTCATTTACAGAGATTTAGAGAGAAGTGTTGGCAGCGTAAACGTCTGCAGTCCACAATAGCAGCGGCATGGTGTTAGACCTTATGCTAGAGTTTAGATATTAGGTTTACTATATGGTGGAGCCAGTGTATCTTGTATGGGTTCGGGGGCGTTAGAATTTATAAAATGTCGAGGTTTAACTTTGAAAGGACATCAGTCATCCGTAAAAACGGCTGATGGTTCTGAACAGTCCATTCCCGGACGGATTGATTTATCCATCACCTATGGGAATCAATCTAAAGCAATTATGTTACATGTTGTCCCTAGTCTTTCTCAAGCTTTGTATTTAGGCGTAGATTTTTGGAAAAGTTTCCCAATAGCTACATCAGTATTCGCCTCGTCTGTAGATACAATCACCATTAATGATCCTAACACACATACTCTTACACCGGAACAAACAGCACGTCCCTATGAAGTGCTGTATCTATTCCCATCGTTTAATAAGTCGGGATTAGGAAAAACATCAAGCGAAAAACACATTATAGACGTCGGAGATTCGGAACCAATTAAGCAATGTCATTACCCTATTTCACCCGAGGTACAAGGCCTTATGTATTCGGAAATCGATCGCATGTTGGAGATGGACGTCATTGAACGAAGCGACAGTGCTTGGAACTCGCCGGTAGTTTGGGTACGCAAACCTGGAAAGGTGCGCTTCTGCCTGGATTCCCGAAAAGTAAACCAAGTTACGAAAAAGGACGCTTATCCACTTCCACATATCCATGAATTGCTGAGTCGGTTGGAGAATACCTTTTGTATCTCTAGCATTGATTTGAAAGATGCCTTCTGGAAAATACCGTTGGAGGAGCAGAGTCGTGAAAAAACTGATTTTACTGTTCCCGGTCGTCCATTATACCAATTCAAAGTTATGCCTTTTGGATTGTGTAACGCACCACAAAGGATGTGTCGATTGATGGATAAAGTAATTCCTTCCGAATTACGAGAAAAGGTATTCGTATATTTTGATGATTTACTCATCACGTCTGAGGATTTTGATTCTCATCTTCGTACCGTATCATTCGTTGCGAATTGTTTATCGTCTGCTGGTTTAACGATAAACGTTGAAAAGAGCAAGTTATGCATGAAAGAACTCAAGTACTTGGGTTACATTGTTGGTAACAAATGTTTAAAGACCGACCCAAGTAAAATCACTGCAATCCTTGATTTCTCAGCACCAGCTACTGCTAAACAAGTTCGCCTGTTTATGGGCATCACAGGGTGGTATCGTAGATTTATTTTGAACTACGCTAGCTTGTCATTTCCCATAACGGATTGCTTAAAGAAACAAGCAAAATTTAGTTGGACAAGCGAAGCGCAATAAGCATTTGAGAAGTTGAAAATCTCTCTAACAACGGCTCCAGTCTTGACAAACCCAGACTACACCAAGCCGTTCATTGTACAGTGTGACGCCAGTAATACAGCTGTCGGTGGTGTCTTATTGCAAGTCAATGACTAAGGGCTCGAAGAATCCATTGCATATGTCTCGCAAAAATTAAATGCTGCACAGCAGAATTACAGTGTAACCGAGTTGGAATGTTATGCTGCTGTGATTAGCATAAAAAAATTTAGAGCATGTGTGGAAGGCTTAACCTTCAAAGTAATTACTGACCATGCCAGACTTAAATGCTTGATGAGCCAAAAGGACTTAAGTGGTCGTTAGGCTCGTTGGAGTTTGAGGCTTCAAGTGTTTGATTTTCATATTGAGCATCGTAAGGGATCGGAAAATGTTGTACTTGATACTTTATCTAGGGCTTTTGCCGAAGAAATATCAAAGTATGGAAAATACCTTCCCTTGATCTCAATTCTTATAAGTTCAAACCAAACTACTACCTCGAACTTGATCAACACAGTGTAGGAAAATACAGACAAATTACCGGATACGCAAGTATCAGATGGATTTGTCTACTTCAGAACAAAATTGACCACTGGAAACTCTGTTCAAGAACATGGTACGTGGATTCCTCCCGGTCTTACCTCTGGCTTGACTCGATTGGCACATGTACCGCCACACGCTGCGTATGGTGGTATCGGAAAAACTCTTTTTAGGCTTCGCCAAAGATATTGGCCCAAGATGACGAAAGACGTCAAAAATTTTCTCTCGTGTTGCGATAATTGTAAAGAGAGTAAAGCACCAAATGTCTTGTTAAGACCATTAATGGGGTCGCAAATAGTTACAGAACATATTTTCCAGTTTCTGTATGTAGATTTACTAGGTCCATATCCGCGCTCGAAAAAAGGCAATACTACTTTATTAGTCGTGTATATGCTCAAAAATATTTTGTCTCAACCTCGTCCGGGATGACAGGTCAACCCTGACTAGGTTGCTGTGTAATGTGCGCATATATTTTTAAACCGAAAAAAAAATAAAAATTTCGAAATTGCACCAAGGGGAAAATATGAGATGATATTTTCATCAAAATATCTCCCTATTGGTGTGCTACTCACAAAATGGGCTGCGTTCGATTTTTTTTGAATGGCTTTTCAGTGGAAGGGAAGACGAGAACGAAAAAAGCAAAAAACATAGAACCTCTTCTGCTGGGATCTTCGACAGAGACGGTCGGCCATGGATTCGTTGGAAAAGAAAAGTTTTGCAAAAAGAAGTGAGAGTTTAAATTCAAATAAGAAAAAAAGAAAAAGGAACGAAAGAAATTAAGGTTGTGTAAGGGCTAGAGTTTTTTTTTTATTTGGGTGCAATTTTTTTTTAAAAACAAAACAAAGAAAAAGAAAAACGTGTATTTGATAAAAGAAAAGAAGGGTTATGTGGAAAAAGACGGGACTTGTAAGCGTCTGAAAGGAAGCGAAATTTTCGAGGGAGACGGAGTTGTTGCTTTTTTCATTATAAAAACAAAAAAAAAAAAATTGAATTAAAAAGCGAAAAAAATTTTACTGTAGAATATTTATAAAGAAAAGAAAACCAACATTTTTTAATGGCGTCAAAGAATTGCACCACGAGGATGATGGAATAACGATTTACAGCATCTTCAAATGAACCTCAAAATTTGGATATTCAACAAATCATTTGCATAGAGTTTCATCCATCACATCTTCAAATGAACCTCAAAAATAGTATATTCAACAAAGCATCTGCATCGAGTTTCATCCATCACATCTTCAAATGAACCTCAAAATTGTATATTCAACAAAGCATTTGTATCGAGTTTCAGCCATTACCATCTTCAAATTAAGCACAAAATTGATATATTCAACAAATCATTTGCATCAAGTTTCATCTTTTACATCATCAAATGATACATAAAATTGTTTTACCTGTGAGATTAAAAAAAGATGCCTAAAGGAAAAATTACAAAATTACATTGACATTAGTTTATAAATAGGCAAAAGCCAATCATACAAACGTTAAAATTAAAGTAAATTTAAAATTGTTTTTTTCTTTTTATAAGATTGTAAAGGGAAAAAGCCTTAAAGAAAAATTGGAAAAAATGCATTCACATTAGTTTTATAAGTGGGCAAAAGCCAATCATACAAAAATTAAAATTAAGTTTAAGTATTTGTTTTTTAACCCAAAAGAGGGGAAGAAAAAAGCAAGGATAGTGGAAGTAAATTCATTTGTTTTTGTGTGAAAGTTGAAAGAAAAAAAAAAAAAACCACAGATAGAATGAATTGACTCTCAATATTATTTACGTCTGAAAGCCATATATTTAAATTTACAAAATTTTTATATGTTGGTTTATGGGAAATAAATTCTGTAACGGTTATATTGCGCTATTTTGTTTTAAATTGATAAAGGAGAAATTGTAATTGATGCTTAAATTTGCACAATTATATTTTTTTTTGAATATCTAGTAATGAGTGTGAGTGACGCCAGATAAAAGCATCGCACAGATGGAGGAGTGAGACGAAAGGGTTAGAGATCGCGATCGTAATGGCGTGAGATACTGTAGCAAAATTCGTTGAGGGATCGTGCCATAAATTTAAGTCGGTCGAGGAAGGATCACGGGGATAAACAATCTTCTATTGTTTATCTGTAGGGAGGGATATTGACCCTATTTCTCGACCCGCCATCTGTCGCAAAGCTTTTTCGTTACCCGTTTTTCGATTATCCGGTGTCATCTTCTTTGAGTGGCAATGGTAATTGTCTCTATCGGTCCTTATGGTTTTGGTATAAGGGATTTTCGTTTCGAACGTCCGTAATTGTTGAGTTTTCTCTGATACTTAGCTGATACGAGCTAGAATGTGCTAGCCAACTAGACATGCAAACTCTAGTCGTTTACCAGATAGTGCAGAGGTTCGAACTTAGTTCGTTCATCTCTTAAATAAGGAACACACACGTTACTTGCAAAGTGATTTCGATCTTAATATAACTAGGCCAGAGAAAATCCACTGCCTCCTACTTTGTAGGCACATAAATGATAACACCATAATTTAGAAAAAAACCGGCACAACGTTCTATTTTCAATCAATGAAAAAAAGAAAGAAAGAAAAGGACCGACAGAAATGGAGAACTAACAGTTTAAAAGAAACTCTAAATTACAACTAACTAATTAGAAAAATTACATAAATCCTTTCATCCAAAATAATCTTTGAATAATACAATTTCTTATGTACTAAAATCAGCTTTGATCAGATTTAATAAAGAAATAAATACAGAATAGTGCAATTTTGTTGTTTCAAAAGATATATCAGTGACATCTAGTTAGAACCTTAATAATCGCACAATTTTATTGGCTTACATTTTTTTCTTCTGTGCGTTAAAGGAAAAATGAAGATGATAGTGATGCTGACAATAGTTGTGAACTATTCAAACGCTCGATTCCAAATAAACCACTAAATAACACGGGAATTTGAAATGCGACAATTTACCAAACCACATAGAATATATATATCAGGAGAACGAGATATTAAACCTTCTCACAGAGATGGAAACAATTTAGATTTGTGTAATATATCTGCCGCAATATCCAATGCTTCACGAGGCACGAGGCACGAGGAATTTAAAGAATTATCGCATGAAATTCGAATACAAAGAGATGCAGTCGTTTAACATCAATAGGCGAGAGAAAAGGACGTGGTTCAACATCGTCGGAATAGGCATGACACGCCTATTTGGGACCATGACCGAAGATGATGCAGAAGATGTCAATAGTATAATTAAAACATTGAGGAGTACGACTCTGAAAATTTATATCTTATTCAAAAGCAACTAACAATAGTTCAATCAGCTTTTGATATCATTAACAAAGCTGTAACTAACATCAACCTCCAACAAGAATCTTTGGAACAAAGGCTCGCATTATTCTCAAACAAATTGCAGAAAGCAACTCAACTAAGAGAGCTCAACGGATGAAATTCATTTCAAATCACACCATTTTTTCAATAGCGATTTACAAGAACGGAGTAAATCATTGGTGGATTTTAATAAAGTATTACTAAACGTAGAACACAAACGTAACAATAAAAACGATGAACGTGTTTAACGTATATAAACAGTAGTGTTGAAGCAATATGTTTTTTAATCCTGCAATTACTAATAATTTTTTACATTCGGAAAAGAAAGGTATCGCAAATAACGGAACTAAAAACAATCGCTGCAATAGCCCGGAATGCTTTTCAATCATAGGTTAGATTAGATTAGATTTTATTTTTAGGGTGTTCCTATACTGTGACCTTAAGATCTATTATACTCCCTTTTCTTTGGTGCAATAGTTAGGTTAACCTCCCATTCTACAGCACCTCCTCCAGGCCTATTTCTCTTAGGAATTTTAGTATTGGGAGTGGGTTAAGGAATGGTATCTCGCTTGGAGAGAAGTAGTACGCCCCCAGATGTTTCCTTCTCCTACGGAGTAATGCCTTACAATCGGAGACAATATGCATTGGGGTTTCTACGTTCCCCTCGCAGAATCTGCAGTTTCTATCTCTTTCAAGTCCTAGTTTTTTAGGGTGTGCTTTGGGTCTTCAGTGTCCTGTTAGGATTTATGTCAGTACTCTTATATTCTTCTTATTAGTGCTGATAAAGGCTTTGAATCTCTGGGGGTTGTATTCCCCAAAGAGATCCTTGGCATGCCTTAGTTTTGGTTGTATTTTCCAGTGTCTGGTTCCTTCTGCCGCCTCTTCTTTCATTAAAATTTCTAGGATTATATATGGTCCGATTCCACAGAAATGTTCTAGAGCTATGAAGGGTGTTCCTGCCCCTTGTTGCGCCAGTTTGTTGGCTTCTTCGTTTTCTTCGGTACGCACATGCCCTGGTATCGAGTACATGGTAACTTTGTTGTTTGTGCCTAATTCATTTAATTTGGCCACGCATTCTTCTACCATCTTGGCCGCTTGACTATCTATTATTATAGCTATGTTCTCATTGCGATAGTTTCTTTTAAGGATGACTTCCGTGCACCTTGCAATAGCGTGCACCTCTGCTTGGAAGATACTGGTATGTACTCCCATAGGCTCGGGGTATTTGGTTTTCGGCCCATATACTCGGATCCATCTACCTTCGGCTGTCCTGGAACCATCTGCATACCATTTGCTGGCGTGGTTTTCTATGTGGTACTTGGTGTTTTCCCTCTCCATTCCTCTTTGCTGCTCAACTTTGAAGTGAAGTTCCTTCTGAAGTTGAGTCTTCTGCCAACATCATCTCATGTGGCTAACAGCCATGGGTTGTCCTTCGGCAGGGAGCTAAGGTATTTAGTACCTATCATTGTTCCAGTCTCTGCTGTTTCCTTTCCAAGTCTGATCAATGTGGCTTTGGAGACTTTTTGTATCTTTAGGTGTAGTGGAGTTAGTTCCAGAAGCACCTCTAATGTTGCAGTGGGGCAGGTTCTCATGGCACCCGTAATGCACACACATGCCAATCTTTGTACCTTCCCCAGCATCTTTTTCCACGTGGTGAGCTTTGTTCTACCTGCCCAAGCAATTGCCCCATAGGTGGTGATAGGTCTTATCATCATGGTATACATCCCTCTCAGTGTGTCTGGTCTACATCCTAGCTCTTTCTTGAAATATGTTTGCATACTATTATGGGTCTTGTCGCCTTGCTTGCCACTTTGTCTAAATGTTTATTCACCAGGAGCTTACTGTCAGTGGTAAGTCCCAGGTATTTCACTTCTTGTTTCATATCTATTATTGCCGCATTTAACCAAATAGGATGCATATGTTCTAATTTTCTCCTATTGGTGAATGGTACTGTTGTGGTTTTTCCCAAGTTGGCCTGAGTCCCACAGACAAGCATCGCTCATGGGTGATTCTTAGACCCCTTTGTAGTCTATCTCAGAGGGTTTCCTCAAATTTGCCTCTTACTATGAGGACAATGCCATCCGCATACCCTTCGCATTCTATGCCCTTGCTACTTAGTATTTCTAAGAGTTGGTCAACAACAAGGCTCCACATAAGAGGTGATAATACCCCTCCCTGTGGACAGTCCCTCGTTGTTTTAATCGTAATGGTGTTGTTTCCCACCACGATCTCCGCACTCCTAGTTCTAAGCATTTCGCACATCCACTTTGAGGTTGTGCGATCTACCTCTCTTCTTTCTAGTGCTTTCTTTCACCGCCTCATGTGAGGTGTTGTCGAAAGCACCTTCGATGTCTAAGAAGGCGCATAGAGCTATTTCTTTATAGTCTAGTGCTTCTTCAATGTTACTTTTCAGTTCATATTGAGCGGTTTCTGTTCATCTACCCGCTGTATATGCATGTTGGTTCCGGTGCAGAAGTATCCTCTTTTAAAGCCGTGTTTCTTATATCGTTTTCTACTAACTTCGCCATTGTTTTTAACAAGAATGATGTTGGGCTGATAGGTCTGAGGGTTTTAGGCTGAGTGTTGTCAGTTTTACCTGCCTTTGGTATAAATACCACCCTGGCCCTTCTCCATGCTCTCGGTATATACCCGAGTGCTAGGCTGCTTCTAAATATTCTCATTAGGTGCGGTAAGGTTACCTTTTTCCCTTTTTGCAAGAAAGCTGGGATAATCTTGTAAACCCCGGCTGATTTATATGGTTTAGAAACCCTCAATAGCCCAGCTTAGTCTCTGCTCAGAGCAGATAATTGAGGCCTGCTTCCAGTAATCCGAGGTTGGTCTTGTGGTGTTCTCACTATTCTCTAGTTCCGTCATTGGATGGCTACCTGGAAAGTGAGTTTCTAAAAGGAGAAGAGTTCTCTCCTCTTCAGTTTTGGTATAACTGCCATCCGGTCTTAGCAGCGTACACTGCATATCTGTACTGCTCTTAGCCAGTGCTTTATGCAGTTTCGCCGCGATCGGTGTGTTCGAGAAGCTTTCGCAAAATGCCCTAAAGCTATTCCGTTTCGCTCCTCTTATTTCGAGGTTATAGTGGGTGAGCTCCTTTTATAAACCTCCCACTGACTTGTTCTTTTGGCCTTATTGAATAGCCTTCTCACGCTGCTTCCTAATTCTGTTAGAGTTCTATTCCACCATGGAACTTCAACGTTATTATTTTTTATTTTTAACACTTCAGTTTGTTTATTACAAGCTAGCAATATCATTCATAATAATATCGAATAAACGATAAGTCGAATGTATATGCTATCATCTCATCATTAGTGTCGGAAAAGGAGGAGGGGTATGGGTAATATTAGTGCGGCAGAGAGGTAAATTAATGGAAAGGAAAAAAAAACCATCACCGACCGCCACCTCCAACCCACCACCATAAATCAACCACCCATTCACCGACACAAAATAAAATAATACATTTAACTAATTATTATTAAGTTAGTCTCACTCTGCTAATAAAAACAAATGTGGGCAACAACCAATAGAACACAAAGAGGTTAGCCGGAGAGGTTACATATCCGATAATACAGCGGAGTCAGTGATCAACAGACTCTTCAGTTTCTCCTTACTTAGCGAGAAGTCAAAGTATGCAGATTTATTGTTTACACTCTGTAACAGTCTAGAAACTGGTTCAAACCTTCCATAGTCAGTACGATGACAGTCGATCATGAATAGGCTTACATTTCTTAGTGAGTGTGCGCTAACTTTAAATTGTATGCGTTCGAGAAGACTCGAAGACTCAATGGCACCAACAAGAATTTGATAAATGAAAACTATGTCAGCAACGTCGCGCCGTTTCTGCAAAGTCTGAAGATTAATCAGTTTTAAACGATCACGGTAAGGAGGGAGAATAATAGCATTGCTCCAAGGAGGACCTCTAAGAGCAAAGCTAACAAATCTACGCTGAATAACTTAAATTCTCTCAATGTGCACTTTGTGATGCGGGGACCAAACTTGACTGGCGTATTCAAGCACCGGTCTAACGAAGGTAATGTATAGAGATTTAGTAATATATGGGTCAGACAACTCTTTAGACCAACGTTTTATAAACCTCAGCATTGATGAAGCCTTGTTGATAATTGTGTCAATATGACAACGAAAATTAAGTTCACTATCACACATGACACTTAAATCTCTAATAAAATCAACTCTCGAAATAGAGTTTCCCAATAAATTACAACCAAATAAGACTTTGCTACGTTTCCCCATAAATGCTATTGTTTCACACTTGTTAATATTAAGTGACAAGTCATTATTTGTACACCAAAGAGTAAATTTATCAAGATCAGCCTGAAACAAGTAACAATCCTCTAAAGACGAGATTATTTTAGAAATTTTCATGTAGTCAGCGTAAATTGTAATCTCCGAATGCTTGATAATAGACGTAACATCATTAATAGAGATGATGAATAAGATAGATCCTAAATAACTACCTTGAGGGAGTCCAGAATAGGCAATAAAAGGATCAGACTCGATAGAACGGAAAAGAACCCGATAGCGTCTACCAGAAAGGTAGGAATTTATCCACTTTATGAAAAGGGGAGGAAAACCAAGAAGTCGTAATTTTAGTAAAATAATACTGTCAGACAACTTGTCGAATGCTTGACTGAAATCAGTAGCGATTACATCCAATTGTTTTCCTCGCTCCATCGAGTTGATGGCGGTAGAGACAAACTCAGTCAGATTAGTAGTCGTTGACTTGGCTTTAAGAAATCCATGTTGTTTCGGGGATATAAATGGTTTGCAGTAAAAGTAAAATGATTTATAGACAATACTTTCAAACAGTTTAGGCGTGCAAGATAACTTGGCCATGGGCCTGTAATTACAAATGTCTGCTTTAGAACCTTTTTTGTGAACCGGGATAATAAAAGAATCTTTCCAAGCATTAGGAAATACACCCGAGGTCAATGATTTTTGAAAAAGGTAGCAAGCGGCAGCGACAAAGTATGGCAACACTTCTTTAAAACTATAGCAGGCAAATCATCAGGACCCGAGGTAAGGTCATCGTTTAGCAATTGGGTCTGATTAACAACAGTCTCGGCATCAATACTTATTGAATTAAGGGTGGTACTCGGATATTCACATAGATAACTAAAGTAGTCCTCAATTGGTGAAAAATTGCTGCCAGAAACAGCTTGTGCAAAAAATGAGGCGAACAGATTGGAAATTGTTTGGGCATCATTTGTCGAGTTATCCAAACACTTCATAGTAGAATCATACCCATCAGTTTTACGTTTGGAATTAACAAATTACCAGAACTGTTTAGGATCTACGAGTAGAGTATCATGCATTTTAGATAAATAAGAGTTATACTCAATTTCCAGTAAACATTGGAATTCTTTCAGCAAAGATAAATATTCGCTATAATCGGAAACATCACTAGAATTCTGATACTTCAGCCATGCTTTATTGCGCTGATTCCGCAAACCTCTGAGTTTATGTTATACCAAGGAGGAGATGAAGTAAAATTTTTTTGTGTACAATATGGTACTGACAAAACGAAACATCCAAATAACGCGGAGTAAAACTTCGAAATGGCAACATTTATGTCATTGTTATTAATAATATCATTAAAGCCAATTCCATGAAGCAAAGAGTTTAGTAAGTTGAAATCAGCCTTACGGAAGTTAAACTAACAGACTTCGTCAGAACATACCTTGTCGTTAGTCATGTCACTGGCAAATAATAATTTCAATGGCGGATGGTAAGGATCAATGACAGAAAAACTAGCATCGGCTGGTTTGACCAAGCAGTTGCCAGAGTTGGAACAGAAGACCAAGTCCAATAATCTACCAAAACTATTTTTAATACCGCTAATCTGCTGTAAGTCATATGCTGTAAAGCTATCAATAATAAGCGATTGTTGCAACGAAGAAATATTGGAAGCAATATAGTGAACATCATCATCCGACTGCGCCCATGTCAATTGGGGTAGGTTGAAATCGCCTAAAATGATTAGGGTATCATTGGGACGCATGGAGTCAGTAATGAAATCAACAGCAGCGACCAAGGGTTTGTAGTGTTCAATTGCACAAGAAGGTGGCAAATAGCAATTTAAAATATAAATGGTTTCACGGTGTAGAAGGATTTTAACACTTACCAATTCTAACAATTCGGTGTTCGGAATGACAAAACACGAACAGTCCAACACAGATCGAACTGCAATAAGCATCTTTGCAAAATATTTGAAAATCCGAGGTGAAATCTCGTTGTCATTAAATCTAGGATTTAACTACGTCAATTCAAAAATGTCGTAAGAAAGTGCTTGTCCAATTAGAAAAACTTTGCTCAATTTAGTTTTAGTTTTTTGAATTTATTGGACTATTTGTTGGATTTTTTTTTGTTTGCGCACCAACAGAGAAAGGTCGACGACTAGAATGTTCTCTAGGAATAAACTCTTTGACGAGAGTTTTGTCGGGCCAAAAGGATGGCGAAATTACCCGAGAGAAGACATTATCGGGTACCAGAAGTTTGAAGGATGAGACATTACTGTTAAGTTTACTAATTTTAACAGCCCTAGCATTTATGCTGGTAAGATCATTAGGTAGCAAAGGCTTTAAATAATTTAGTATATCCGTAGATGTTGTTGACGGATGGAAACGGGAAACAAAGATAGATTTTGGAGGGGCTACGATGTGAATAAGAATGGGTGTATCAAGGGCAGCAGTAGTGGAACGGCTGATAGTCTTTTTAGTACTACCATTGCTATTAGTGTCAATGAGACTTTTATTATTAGTGATATATCCTTTAATTCCATTAATATTGGTGCTGCTTTTAATATTTTTGCTATTTGTTTCCTTCTTATTAGTAATATTTGAATTGGGAATATGGGTTTACGGGCTATTGCCATTGTTCCCATTAGTATCACAGTTTTTTACGATAACCTTACTACTTATATTACCGTTATTATTTCTTTTCCTATTTTTTTTTTTTTTTTACTATTACTAATAATATTATTATCTCTATCGCTATCACCAGTACAACCATTATTGACATTATCCTCAATATTAGGATAAATAATTAACGGTTCACATTGGGTGGCTTTGGGGGCAAGGTCCTTAGAGGTAGAGACATCAGTGACGGTAACATGCCTATTATTATTCTTACTATGAGTTAAATCCAATTTGTAAATTAGATTTTTCAAATTAGTAAAGGCTGCAGTGTTTGATGATATTATGGATGTGCAGGATTGAAAGTAATTCTGCAACAGATCCAACCTATCGACTAAAAGTCTAATGCGAGATACGGACTCGTCACAAGCAACAGGCGGTGACGAATTAGGAGTACACATAAATTCAGAGACATCATTCTGAAGGGTA
This sequence comes from Xylophagus ater, assembly GCA_963422695.1. Classification (NCBI taxonomy): domain Eukaryota; kingdom Metazoa; phylum Arthropoda; class Insecta; order Diptera; family Xylophagidae; genus Xylophagus; species Xylophagus ater. The sequence goes on along the minus strand of OY730482.1, from coordinate 10,104,173 downwards.
TTTAATTTAGATTCAAACTGTATCGACTTCTTCATTACTTTGGAAAGGTCGTGTATCATTTGGCAAGTAGAAGAGAGTTTATCAATATCGTCAATGCGAGTGCGCAACTCGTCAATACTTTCGCCAATGTTGGATAATGTCTCATCAATAGCTTTAACTTTATTTGCTGTGAAAGACAAATCCACACTTGGACTGTTTTCACTAAGTCAATATTAGGTGAAGCGAACTTCAAAAATTTCAGAATGTGACAGGGTTTAAGGTCACAGCATTCTGAACGTGTAAAGCAATTGCTCTCTAAAGGTAACCTTATGCACGATCGATGAAATGAGCGGTCACACACTCCATCGCAAGCGATCGATGCAGCAACACCGATTGTAATGTGACAAAAGGAGCATACAATTGTTGCCATGGTGAACTATTGATTCTTGCAAAAATACCCAGAACAAACAAAAAGAAAAGAAAAAGCAGCAAAAATGGATGTCCGAGAATAGGCCCTTAGTATAAATGAAGTTTATACTAAATACCGAAACAAATGACATAATAAAACTTCTGTAATCTTTTTAAAAAAAAAGAAAAAAAGCCTTACTTTACAGAAAAACAATTAACGGGACCCCTCAAAAAAAAATAAAAATAAAAATCAGACAAACAAAGCAAAAAATTATAGCTTTGTAATAAACCTGAATAAAATGTTAATGTTAATTTTAATAAATGGTTAGTATGTGTTAGTACCTATTGAACAATAAATTTATTTATTAAATTTTAAATGTTAGAAACCCAATGCGCTAATAAATTAGTGTATTAGGAGACAGTTGCCTTCAATAAACCAATTTAGAATTAATTAATTAAGAGTAAATGGGTGTTAAACATAAAGAACTAAGTCACTATTACACTTAAAACACAGTAAACAAAAATAAAATGAAGGCACTAAACACAAAACACGTCTACACAACAGGACTGCTTTTTCCTTTAGAGGCCAACTCTCTTCATAGGCGTTCATTATAGCTCCATTTAGTTCTTTTACTGCAAGTTCGAGTTCACGATGATTATTCGCCACCCGTTTCACTTTCACTTGTTCTAAATAGCCCATTAGATAGGTGTCATACTTTACCCAATTTGTTTTCCTTGGGTTTCTTATGGAGATTGCTTTTTCACTCGTCCCCTCAAGAGCGAACATTTTAATACTGTGATCCAACATTGAGGGTTCACTAGAGACCAACGTTCCTCCTAATTTTTAAAATCGGTGGGTGGTATAAAGGACAATGTGGGCAACCGTTTTAAATTTAAAATAAGTCGGCCAAAATTTAGAAAAAAAAAACAATCCAAAGAAGTGCCAATTGACATTTAGTTTCAATGTTACTAATTACGGTATATAAAAAGAGACAAGCCAGCAACCACGCACATGACTTCAGTGTCGAAATCTACACGTATTTATAAAATGTGTGCGCTTTCGCAGTAAAAACGGTGGCAAATTTTCAAACTATTTTCGCAAAAATGAAGTTTTTGCAATATTTTTAGTGGGCAAATAAAAATAATGACTGGTCTAATGCCAATTTTTACCTGAGCGGCCGCCCGCGCGCCCAGCTTAGAGGGAACGTTGCTAGAGACTCCAATTTTTTATTACATTTTTAACTTCTGGACTCCCGAAAGTAATTTCCAGGACTTCTTCCCGCATCCTGTTAGTGAATGTGGGTGTACTCCCCACCCCACATTAAATATTTCTAAGTTATCTTTAATTAGGAATTCTAATAAGCACTCACCTCTTTTGTTGGTTTCTTTGCTTCCCTATACTCGGTGAGCGTTTGCATCACATCCTACGATTATTGGTGTTCGTTCCCTGCTATAGTATCTGACCAGTCTCTGAACTTCTTCTGGTGGTGGGTTCTTCCCCTCCCCCTCAAAATAAGCAGAGGCAACGATGAGTTCTCGCTATTTGTTGTTTCCTAACTCCACCGAGATCTTAATGGGGAATAGGTCTCTGGTCGCGTATTCTGTAAGTAAAATATAATTAATACTATTCTTTATGAGAATGCAGGCTCTTGGTTTGTCCTGCCTTACATCATAAATTACTTTTGTATTACTACCTGACAGCCCCTTTATCTGCCCCTACAGAGCCAGGGTTCTTGGATAAGCACTAGCCCAAGTTCCTGTCTTGTGAATGCCCTCGATATCACTGTAGATGCAGCTTTAGCGTGGTGGACATTCACTTGGGCCACCCTAGTGCTTCCTCCTTTGTCTATTATGGCAATGTCTTTGCGTTGTAAGGTGGCTCCGTACATTTCACCAACGCACTCTCTTCTTCTGGCGCTATTACCCTTGCCGGAGGGAGGAGATGAAGAGGAGTTATATCAAATTCCTCCTCCTCGCAGCATACCCGGTTTGAAGTGAATACCTTCAAACTGGAGTTTAATCTGCCACCCCTGTGATATTTCCTCAATGATAGCCTCTTCCATGGCGGTAAGGTCCTCTGTGGTGAAGCTTTCCTGAGGATACCCTTAGCCACTGACTCCCTTCTAGATTCTCCAGGCTTTGGATCATCATGACGGAGGATTTGCTACATTCGATCCACTGCCTGTGTAGCGGTGACATCCCGCATGTTTTTTACATTTTTAAATGTTTACTTTTTCATGTTGATCCCACGAAACGCGCGGGAAAGTAGGTCCACCATGCCAGAGCCCCGCATATTATGGTAAGGCTGAATACTCTCTGCGGTCGCCAGGTATCAGAGAGGCTCCGTTTACGGTAGTCGGTATACCGCCTGGACTACCATCCAGTCCACTAGGCACGGGTCGCATAACACCTTTGGCTTAGGGGGGTAGTTCTTGGTATGTTGCTCGGACCATCCTACAGGTTGGGCCTGCAATATGGTCCCCACAGCGCGTCAAGGTGCCTACCGTCATAGGAGTCAATCATAGGTTAATATGTGTTCAAATTCTAACCCAAGACCCCCAGTTACTATTCCCAACATAAGTGAGTCAAAATCAAATACTAGAAAACCAATTCTGGCGGAAAGTTCAATTTTTGTTCAAGCAAAAGACATGAGCATACGACCCCCTCCACCGCCACAATCTTTTAACGTACATTCGTAAAAAGCGAGGTAAAACAAATATGCGAAGACACACATGAAAAACAAAGGGTAAAGTCTGGGGTAAAGATAAGGCTGCGGTGTAATAAACCGAAAACAAAAACATTCTTTTTCTTTCTCGAATAATTTTTCAAAGTATCCCTTCTTCATATGAAAATACGGCTAAACGGAAATACGAGTAATTAAAAGACAATTCGAAATAAGATCATACGAATCCAGGGTTTTAAAACAGCATTATGAACTCTGATACATCCCGATTTCGTTTCAATTTTTTCTTTTAAACACAAATTGAAGAAATTTCTTTTTTGACAAAAAATGAAACATTTCGATGACAAATGAAAATGATCGTAAAAATTTATGTACTATATTACAAACAGACAAACAAAACACTTATAGGTAACCAAGAAAAACGCCTTTATAGACTCACATTTAAATATTGTTTATTGATCGCGTTTCAACTCTATTTTAAGAGCCATCATCAGCGTCAACTAAAAAACAATAAACGAAGATTTTGCAAATTTTACACATTATTTTAAAAATATTTTTAAAAGAAATTATGAATATAATAATATAATAATTTTAACTTATTAAGGAACACGTGATTATTTTTTTAAAAAATTTTTTATATGGAAAACTATTACTTTTTTAACCAACTATTTTCTCAGACTGATTGTCGATATATAAAAGTTACAATTCAAAATTAAATGGCGAAACTTGATTATTGTCTGTGGTTAGTGAGCAAACATAATTCATTTTATTTAAGTTTTTGTTGTTAAAACCGTTTTTTATAGCCGAAAAGATTTGACTGTATTGGGCCGTTATCAGCATTCAATAAGCTTCCACGATGACTATGTATGTATAAGTTTTGGAATTTGGCGGATTAACAAAATAAAAGTGGATTTGGATTTATAATAATAATTTATTTGAACACGTAAGAAAATGACACGTCTTATTGAGTGAAGCTCATACAGTACAATAATAAGTAAACTTAACCTAAGGTACAAACACAATGAGTTCGAGAATCGAAATAAAAGTGCAAGCGCAAATCGAAACAATGCTGGTTTTCTCTTTTTAACACTCCCACTTAGAAATGCATATCCTGTATTTGATCTTCTGGTATCAATATCACGAGCAAAATCCGCATCTGCATAGCCGTCTAGTTTTATTATATTAGATAATCCATTATATCTTATACACATATTAGTTGTTTTCTTCCAATATCTCAATATACGTTTGAGTGCTGAGACATGATTATTTTTTGGATTTTCTAAATATTTGCTTATTTCTCCCACTGCATATGAAATGTCTGCTCTCGAAACCCAACGGCTTCTGTATATGGAAAAATCGCATTTTCTTCATTAGATGATTTTGATAGAACTACGTTTACATCTGCTGGATTTGATATGGTTTTTGCACCCACCATATTAAATTTTTCTACTATCTTATGAATATATGATTCTTGACAGATTTCAATTATCTTCTTTATATTATCACGTCTGATTTCAATCCCAACATAATAATTTGCTTCATTATATGTTATTTCAAATTTTCGCTTGGTTTATGAATGATTGAATCTATTCCTTTTTTGCTTGATGACAAAATTAAGCCGCGATCTACATATAACAGGAGAATAACTTTACTATCTTACATATGACCAGAGAATATACAATGGTCTGCTTTAGATTGTTTCAAATTACAATCTTTCAAAAAATTCGTGAATTTTGAGTTCCAAACTCTTGAAGATTGTTTTAATCCATACAAATTTCTTTTTAACAAACAAACTAGTTTCCCATTGTTTGTTGCATAACCTTTTGGTATTTCCATAAATACGTCCTCATGTAATCTACCATGAAGAAACGCTGTTTTTATGTCTAATTGAACCATTTCGTAGTCTTCGATTGCTGCTATTGCTATCATAGTTCGTATAGAATAATATCGTACGACGGGAGAGAAAGTTTCGCTATAATCAATTCCCAATTGTGGTGTGTAACCCTTAGCTACTAGTCGAGCTTTAAATTTTGGTTTATTACTATAGGGTTTAGATTTTATCTTATAAACCCACTTGGAACCAACTATATTTTTACCTTCTGGTTTTTAGCTAATATCCAAGTTTCGTTATCTCTTAACGACCTCAATTCTTCATTCATGGCATGTTTCCATTCTTCTGCATGTTCAGAATTTATAGCTTCTTCGTAATCATTTGGTTCTACAATAGATGCCGAACATCCCATTTCATCCCTATATTTATTAGGTTTAATTATGGTTGGTCATAAGTTATAATTCTTGGTATTTCTTATTAATTGATTTGACATATTTGGTGAATTTGTTTCACTATTCTCTTGAATTATTTCATCTTCTTCGTCATCATCATTATCATCATCATATGTTGATGTAATTCGAATAATTTCGTTGAAAACAACATCGGAACTTACAATAATTTTGTTTTCTTCTGGATCATACAAACGAACATTTTTAGATGTCGGTTTAAACCCAACTAAAAACACTTGTTTAGCATTTGCATCCCACTTCTTTCTGTTTAGTAGTTTTGGAATGTGAACCATACATTCCGTTCCAAAAATTTTGATGTCGCTTAGATCAGGTTTTTCTCCAAACCAACTTTCATATGGTGTGGTTGACGAATTATTTCTGGACGAACATCTATTTAGCATATAGATCGCTGTTCTAACTGCTTCAGGCCATAATGATTTATCCAAACCACTAGCCAATAACATTGTTCTTGCAGACTCCTGTACGGTTCTATTATCGCGTTCAATAAGGCCATTTTGTTCTGGAGTATATGCTGATATTTTCTCAATTACAATTCCATTATTTGAAAGTAAATTCATGACATCTTTGTTTATAAATTCAGTTCCATTATCGCATCGAATGTATTTCACTCGTTCGCCAATTATGTTGCGTACCATTAAAAGAAAAGATTTCAATTCTTCATAAACTTCAGATTTATTCGTAAGAAAATATACATACCTGAAGTTTGTGCTTTCGTCTTTAAGGAACATAAAGTATCGAGCACCACTAATTCCAGTTTCATTCATTGGACCACATAAATCCACATGTACACATTGACATTTTTCAACTTTGCGCTCAGTTGTCAGTTTACGTGATGATCGATGCATTTTACCACATTTGCATTCTTTGCTGTAGAAATTTTTACTGTCTGATAATAACAATCCATTAGCCAATTGATTTATTGATTTATTGACCATATTTTTAATTATAGTCGTGTTGATATGTCCCAATCTATAATGCCATTGCTGTAACGACACCATTTTTTCTGAGCTTGCATGTTCAATCTGCCTTATGTTGAATAACATTCGATATTGATTCTTTGAATCTCTTACACCAATTGCAACAATTTTATTATCACTCTTAAGCTCGCATATATTGTTTCGTAATAACATGTTAAAGCCTTTCGAAGTTGTTGATCCAGTCGAAAATAAATTTTGTTTCAGTTCTGGTACATATTGAACATTTGTTAAAACGCGGGGTTGCCATTTACCATCTACTAACGCATTGATGTAAATTGTACCATATCCAGCGATTAACAATTTTTCATTATTTGCAATTTCCACAAAACGATTATCATTTAATAAATTCAATTCATTAAACCATTCTTTTCGTGACGTTATGTGCTCTGTCGCACCTGAATCTGCAATCCAGACATTCTCATATGATTCTAGATTGATATCATTAATTGATGCTATAAAAGCTAACTCGTTATATTTTTCTTTTGGCATTGCACATTTATTGCAACTGGAATTTTCATTTTTATCATTGCTTTTTTTTATTTTTAGTCTGCATTCTCTTTCCCAATGTCCAATTTTGTGGCAAAAATTGCATTTGGTTTTCTTTTTTTTCAGCAATTGATAGTGTATTATTATCTTTTTTATTTTTACTGATTTTAAAATTAAAAGCGGTTTGTGTAATTTCTTCTTCATCAGTTTTCTTGGATTGATCTTCTTCAAGTTGCAATCTGCCTAATAAATTATCTAATGTGCGTCCTTCGTTAATATTATACCATGCTGTTTTGAAATTCTTGTATTTTGACGTGAGACTGCCTATAATTCCCACCATTTTAATATTTTCAGATAATTTTTCACCCTGACTCTCAATTTCAGCTGCTAGCGATGTAACTTTTGAAACGTATGCGGCAACGCGTTCATTTTCCTGCATTTTTAGTGAAAAATATTCTTCATATAAGCTCATAATTCTAACCTCACTTTTCTTCTCATGGATACTTACCAATTTTGTTAGAACTTCATACGCATTTTTACAAGTCAAAATATGATTTGCTTGGTCTTTTTCAATTGATGATATTAAGATCGACATTGCCTTGCTATCTTGTTTATTCCATATTTGTTGTACTGCTGCTGTAGCGGTTTCATCAAACTTGCTCTTTCCGGTTGTTATGTCTAGCAAATTTTGACCTTTCAGCATGGAAAGCACATTTAATTTCCATAGCTTGTAATTTCGTTTATTCAATGGATGTAGGGAAAAATTTCCTTCTTCACTTGTAACATGGGGTTTACATACGGGGTTTTTACGAAGAAAGCAAATCCCCAGATGACCTTTTCAGCATATCTTCTTCCTTTCGAGGAGAAGATATGAGATGGTGCAGTAATTGTGAGCAACCGAAAGGCTGCACGCCTTGCTGAGTCGCACAAACTAGCTCGCCGGTGGGGTGGGTCGTTGCTCACCACCATCTATCATCGCGTTACACATACATTTTTATGCGTGCATGAGAATAAGAATGTCGTTTAGACTTTATGGTGATAGCAAAGGCTATCAAGCAAGGAAATTCGGTTTTGCGAGAAAAAAACTGAATAAATGGAAGTTCGTTAGTTTAGTAGTCACCGGAACTTGACCAACCGTTCGCGAAAGCCTTGCGAGGCATGTCGGGGCCGATTGGCAGAGGTGTTATTGCGAACCGGACTTTGGGGCACTTCCCACCCGAATGGACCGACAGCAGAATACCGGTCCCCGTTGACGATAACCACCCCTACAATTGGTTATCGTCCCTTAATTTGTTTATTTTTGAAGTAATTATGCCCTCATTCGCGTTCACTCATCCTCATCTCTCTCTACCTCTCCCTATCGATTTCCACTATCTGAATTTAGCCATTGTTCTTAATTGAAACACTTCAAAATTCCTGGTATCGAAATGACAAATGCACATAAATTCTTATTTTATAACAAAATATATATTTTTAAAAAAAAATTTTGAATACATAGAAATATGAGAAATTGATAATTTGTTACATTTGTCTTTACCATGAAAATGGTTTTTTATTGTTTCGTTTTTTTTTCTTTTTTTTACAAAATTTATATTCTAATTTGGTAGCCAAAATATGATCCTATGACAAAATTCTTCAAACCAAAAAAAAACTATTAGGGAACACCAAATTTTGATAAAATTTTTGCATAATCGATTATTTTTTTTTCTTTTTTTTTCTTAAAAAAAACTTTAAATTATGACCAAAAGAAAACATGTGGGGTCGTCCCATTTGATGAAAATTTACTTTTCTTTTCCTTCCCTTTTTCAGCAGATCTAAAGAAACGCGCGGTCACAACCACTAACAACATTTAGCAATATTTTTAAGGCAAAAGAAACCTTTTATATTTGTGTTCATACATATATAACCAAAAATTTTTAAAATGTACTCACCCGGCTGGAACAAGAGGCCTCTCCTTCACAGCACCTGTCTAATATATATAGATAGTAAAGATCATTAGAAGCACACAATTATTAATATTTCTTTTCCCTTGATTTTCCTTTCACGTATTTACGCTCAAGAAAACTATCGTTTTGCAGTGTGAAGCCAAATGAAGTTCGTCACATTCATTGAGTGAAATATATATACGACTCCACAGGGCGTTTTCCCGTCGTGATAGATCTGGGGCAGAACTAAAAAAAAGGAACCCCCCCCCCCGTCCCTCATATGCTTTATTCCGTCTATTAATTATTGTAATATCTAATTTGTTAACATATATGTAGCGTTAGATTTTTTTCCTTTTTTTTTTTTATAAAAAAAATATTTTTTTTTTTGTGCACGGTGTTGTCATTGCCGCATCTTCTGATGATTTATCGTAAATTGTTCCGCAGGACGTTATCCAGGCTTGTATCTATTAAAGTTGATGGCAGACTGTGTTGAAATATGTATTTTCCCTTAAAGATTAAATGAATAGATAGCCATCTTTCCCGGTGGGACGATTTCTTTTGGTCATTTTTTTTCCCTTTGTCTGAATCCACGTGTTTTCTTTCTTGATAATTTCCTCTTGTTTTCTCCTTTTTCTGCTTTAGTTTTGTTTTTTTTCTTTTTTGTTACACATGAAATTATTACAACTTTTTTTACTTTTTTTTCTGGAATACGAAATCACAATTTTTTATAACACACGTGAGATCATTTTTTCTTTCTTCTTCATTTTACTAAAATTGATTTATACTAATTTTTCTCCGTATCCATTAATTTTCAATAAATTTACTTTATGCTATTTCTACAATTACTGAGAATAGAAAAAAAAACCATCCTGATTTGCGTGCAAAAAAAAATAAAAAAAAACTCCGCTTGGATTTTTGACTTCATCCAGCCTCTCGATTCAGCATTCAAAACCTGACTCATTTGTGTTGCTTCGTTTTCAAAACGCATCAACAAAAAATAACTACCATCTCTTTCCAACCTTATATACACCCATATCTTCTCATGTTATCATCAGATTTCGCCTTTGAATATATTTTATAAGGAATGTGTACATTTTCCTGTGTACACCGAAATCGAAACATGACTTGCTAAATTTGTATTCTCTCATTGATCGATGTTTGCCACATGGTGCTACCATCTGGTTTTCCAATATTATATTAGTGAGTTTCCTAGAAAGTTTTGAAATTCGGAAAAGTATAAGGTTGTGGAAATCGATCTTTCAGTATGTGCGCTGGGTTAAGTCCGTAAAGGAAAATTAAATAACATAAGCGTTAGGCGCCGTTACAACATAGGTACGTCAGGGATTGATCCATCAACCCGGACGTAGCTGAAAGCGCGTGGGTGGTTTGAGTGGTACGGGAAAACTTGTACTGCCCAACGTGGGACCCGACCATACCCGAGAATAAGAGTCTCATACTATGCCGACTGAGCTAGCCGGGCACCAAAAAAATAAAAGAAATGAGAGAATCCGAATTTGACTGCTACAGATGATGGGTGTTTCCCCCCTGGTTATTGCCTCAAATCTTTGGCATGGTAAAACCCTATGGTTCTACCCTGCAAATCCTCGACTTCATAGAGGGAACCGCCAATCACACGAACAATCCGACACTTTAGAAATTTACGATTTAGCTTAGCATTGACGTTTTTTGCGAAGTCACTAAGCGTGAAATTTCTTCGGTAGACTTCTTGTCCGGCAATAAATCTCTTTACCCGGGTTCGACGATTATAAATTCGCTCATGCTGTTGGTGAGCTTTCGACAAATTATTTTTGACGCGTTCGCGAATTAGTTCAAGCTGGTCTTTTTTCGAGGACACAACCACTTCACCATCATTCAAACCATTTAACTTCCGCATCAGTTCGTAGGTCGAGCCATGTGTGATCATGTGGGAACCGAACACAAGAAAATATGGATCAATCCTCGTAGAAGCATGGATTGTATTCCGAAGAGCGCATCCGATGCTTCCCAAGTTTTGATCCCAATCCCTATGATCGGTGCCAACATAAGAGCGGATGGCCGCCAGTAATGAGCGATTTACACGTTCTGATGCGTTAGCTTGTGGTGAGTAGATAGCTGTACGATTGTGTTTCACACCATACGCTTCAACTAATTTGCGAAATTCTTTAGATATAAATTGCGGTCCATTGTCTGAAAATATAATCTCGGGTACGCCGAATAAATTGAAGACGTTTTCCTCCAAGAAATCGGTGATCTGCACGGCAGACGCCCTACGTAGTGTCTTGAACAAAACAAATTTCGAAAATTTGTCCAAAACAACTAGGAGGATGGTGTTACCATGCTTAGACCGAGGGTAGGGTCCTAACAGATCGATATATAGGTACTGGAATGGTCTGTCAACTTCAATTTGTTTGCCCATTGGCGGCCTCAACACACTCTTTGGAGACTTAGACTCTTTACAAACGATGCAACTCGCGATATATTTACGTGCTTCGCTAGCCATACCAGGCCAGAAGTATCTTTGCCGCAAACGATACAAGGTTTTGGTAATTCTGCTGTGCGCAGCTTGTGGAGGATCATGCGCTACACGAACCAGCTCGTCCGTAAGGCTAGACGGAACCCAAAGTTTCCACGATCGATCTTCCTGAAAGATATTGCCAGTGCTAAAGCTTGTCTTGAAGTACATGTAGCCATCTGACACTTGCGTGTCAGGCAGCCTTTCCGCGTTGCTTTGCACTGTATCGATCAGGTCGAGATATTCCTTTGATTTGAAGGCTTCAGAATTCAAGTTTATGCTTTGTGCCGAAACTATTTCCGAAATCGCGTCCACGTAAACACGTGAAAGCGTATCTGGAACCACATTTTCTGAACCTTTTCTGTGTTCGATACCGAAATCAAATGCTTGAAGCTTTAAGCTCCATCGAGCCAACCGTCCGCTCAAGTCGCGCTGACTCATGAGCCATTTTAAACTCGCATGGTCGCTGATTATTTTGAACCGCAAACCTTCGGCGTAGGCTCTGAACTTTCTAACGCTCAACACCGCGGCGAAACATTCCAGTTTCGTCAAGCTGTAGTTGCGTTGTGCAGAGTTCAGCTTTTGAGAAATGTAGGCGATGGGTTTCTCATTGCCTTCGTCGTCGCCTTGCAGCAAAACACCTCCGACACCGGTCTTACTCGCGTCGCACTGTATAATAAAGGGTTTAGTGTAATCAGGGTTGGCCAATACCGGGGCCGTAGTTAATGAAGATTTCAAGGCTTCAAACGCTACCTGAGCTTCCGCTGTCCAAACAAACTTGGCACTCTTCTTTAGGCAGTCAGTAATTGGAGACGACAAGGAGGCATAATTGGCAATAAACCGCCTATACCATCCCGTCATACCCAAAAATCGACGAACCTGTTTCGGAGTGGTAGGTGGAGGAAAGTCAAAAATTGCAGATACCTTATTTGAGTCGGTCATTAAACATCCGTTACCAACGATGTAACCCAAATATCTAACTTCTCTCATGCAAAATTTGCTTTTCTCCAAATTTATTGTGAGTCTAGCAGAAGACAGACAACGTACAATGGTTGCCAAGAGTTTAACGTGAGAATCAAAATCCTCGGAAACTACCAAAAGATCGTCCAAATAGACGAAAGAGTTTTCTTTTAACTCGACTGGAATTGCTTTGTCCATCAGTCTACACATTCTTTGAGGAGCATTACAGAGCCCGAATGGCATCACTGTAAACTGATATAGCGGTCTACCAGGCACTGTGAAAGCAGTTTTTTCCCTACTCTGCTTTTCCAACGGTATTTGCCAAAAGGCGTCCTTCAAATCAATACTTGAAATGAAACACGTCTTCTCAAGCCTACTGAGAAGGCCTTCTATACGTGGAAGTGGGTAAGCGTCTTTTTTTGTAAGGGTGTTCACTTTCCTGGAGTTGAGGCAGAGGCGAACCTTTCCAGGTTTGCGCACCAAGACTACAGGAGTATTCCACGCGCTGACACTTTCTTCGATAACACCCAATTCCAACATACGGTCCAACTCAGCATAAATGAGGGCTTGTACCGCAGGGGAAGCAGGGTAGTGGCGTTGCTTTACAGGCTCCGCGTTTTCTACCTCAATAATATGTTCTTCTAAATGTGTTTTTCCTTAACCGACTTGGTTAAAAGAAGGAAATAAAGTTAAGATGCTTTCGAGACGCGGGTGTTGTTCCGAATTTAGCGCGTGTGTGTTGGGATCTTCAATTGACAAACAATCTAAAGTTTCATTTTTAGAAAATATAGTCGGAGCTATATCGAATTCCTTCCAAAAATCTACACCTAGATATAGATTTTGGGTAAGTGCTGGTACGACGTATAGAGAAAGTGTTTTTATGATGTTATTGTAAGTAATTGGAATCGCTATTTGCCCGTGTACAGGTTGAGCTTTACCATCAGCCGTTCCGACTGAGGTGGGACGACCAGTAATTAAAATTTTATGACGTTCGAGGAAATCTAACGCCTAGACAGGACACACTTGCGCCACTGTCTAAAAGGCCAAAAAGGGATTCGCCGTCGATTTCCACCTTAGCATATGGTCGAGCGTCATGTTTAAGCTCCACAAAAGCGGATTCCACCGTTTTACCGAATAACTTCTTTTGTTTACACCTTTCTCTAAACCTACTAATTTTACTAGGTTTTAGTGCAGTACCGATTATTCTAATCCTAGCTTCGTCATATTCCATTTGACGTTGATGTAATGTTTTATTCGACCTTTCCAGTATATTTTTATTATTAGACGAGATTTTAGGTGACGTTTCGCGTTTCAAAATTTTAGTGACAGTCGGAGAATTTGGTTGCAATGATAGACTCGGACTCAAGGTTGTTTCTATTTGGATTGGTCCGGGGGCATTATTGGCAACCGGGGGTTCCCGTGTGTCTCTCGGTGCCTCTGTGCGTTTCCCGCAATACATTTTGGGCACAGCGGTAACGACACATCTTTTCTACCACAACGATAGCAAAAGAAGGACCGTTGTGGTATCGTACACTCGAAAAAACCATGACCAATATTGTCACAGTTCCAACACTTGAACCGTGATCTACCATCAGCATCCACAGCTTCTAAATGATCTTGTATTCCGTTTAGCCACATATTTTCGCTCGCATACCCTCGAACACTACTATCGATTTAGGCAGGTTGATATGGTAATCTACTAGCGAAATGAGATGAATTAATAATATATTGATTCGATACCGGTTCGCGAGGAGAAGATTGGCCACCTCTGGTATATTGTTGGTGGTTGGGCAGATAATTATTTCGGTCAAAATCGCCTTTACAATTTTTGCATGGGAGATGAGAATCATTCTCTTGTCTGAAGTGAGAGTCTGGTATAAAGTTTGTTCTGGCAGGTGAGTTATTTACACTGAATTCCTGCCTGTTTCCACTTTGGCGAAAATCGATGGTGGGAAACATTTCGTTTGCGGGTCTATATCTATCATTATCCAAATCAGTCCTATCATTTACCGAATCTAGTCCATATGAGAAATTGTATTCATCAAAATCATCCAATTCATGGATTGGCCGTGTTGGGTTTTGCCAAGTTCGTCTTGGTTCTCTCTCAGAAAGATGGCGTTCCGCTTTGCGGCATACTGCCTGAAAGCGACTCAGACTCATTGCAGGCATTCCGAAAATGAGATTTGCTATTTTATCTTTGACATTACCTCTCATAATGTCGGCCAATTCTATTTCCGTCATAGGAATTCTTAACCGATGGTATAGTGACAAAACTGAATCGTAAAAATCGTCAAAAGTTTCGCCATTTGATTGCTTTCTTTGTAGCATCCGACGCATGATTTCGTGGTCAGTGTCAAGGCTCTTGAATTGTTGTCGGAGGGCCGCCTTTAGGCCATGCCAATCGATGTGGGGTTCTCTTTTCAGCAGTCGCCAATACCACTGCTCAGCCTTATCGGAGAGCAGGGTATGGAATTGGGTACAAATGGCGTACCACGAATTATCCCCACGGGATTGCATGGTTTCTATGCGGAATATAAATTCTTCCACCGACATATCTTGAGCCTTTCCAAAAAAATTTATAACCTAAAACTGTAATAAACTAAACCTAAAAAAAAACCGAAAATAATAAAACTAAACCGAAAACTAAATCAAAAAATGAAAAAAACTGAAATAAACTAAACTAAATAAACCTGAACCCAACTAAATAAACTAAACTAAAATTAATAAAACTGAAACTAAAATGAAAACTGAACTCAATCAAATTAATCTCCCAAAATAATTTAAGAAAGGTAATTTTTATTTCCCAAAATTCCACTAAATTTATCGAAAGAAATTCGCTCAATTAAATTCAGCACAATATAAATACTTCAAAAAATCAAACGTAATAACGTAAGAGCGAGAGAGAGAGACGAAACAAGCGGATGACACGAAGAAAACATAAACCCGACATGCACTCACGAAACGAAAATTGGATGTTGATGGGTGACCCGCGAACTGTACTAAGTCGAGTGATCGGACACCTGCAATAGCAACCAAGGCCGAAGCATGTGATCCGATCCAAACGACTGGCACAATCCCAGACCACTATGTCTGATGTGGTTGCATGACTCTCGTGTCCTCACCGCATTATTCATAGGCTTAATTAAGCACGAGAGTGTGCGAAAAGGCGCACTAAAGCTCATACATCCACACCCCCAGCATTTCCCGGAGTCCAAACTGCATTGAAACGTGATGCGTCGCAATGACTACAATATTCATGTAGCACGTAATCCACATTTCAAACGCTTTTGCGGCAAGCGGAATCTTCAATTAAAAAATAAACCGAAGTAACTACTACTACGCAACCGTAAATAAAACGTGACGACAGTAGGACTATACATAATCGCGATCGCGAAAAACAAGTCCAATTCCGAAAACAAAAAAAAAAACGAACATCCGAATTTATGTTCACATCAAAACTTCGTTCAGAAATTTCGATGATATGAACACACCTTCAGATACAAAAAAAATCGACTATAAAAAAAAAAGAAGGACGAACATTTTTAAATTGATCCAGGGTGTTTCAGAAAACTGAAAAAAAAAGTTTGAGTCGAAATTTTTCAAATTTTGTTTTTCTGAAAATATTGGTCTACCATATAATAACAACCAAAACACCATTTCCAAACATCAACTCGTTCGAAGATGTGTCAAAGAATTTTGTGTGAGCTCCATTTGTAATTTCAACCGAAGTCGAAAATACAAATGGCAAACAAAATTAAAGATCCGCTGGCAGAACCAACGAACCGTTGGGCGCCATATATGTAACATGGGGTTTACATACGGGGTTTTTACGAAGAAAGCAAATCCCCAGATGACCTTTTCAGCATATCTTCTTCCTTGCGAGGAGAAGATATGAGATGGTGCAGTAATTGTGAGCAACTGAAAGGCTGCACGCCTTGCTGAGTCGCGCAAACTAGCTCGCCGGTGGGGTGGGTCGTTGCTCACCACCATCTATCATCGCGGTACATATAAATTTTTATGCGTGCATGAGAATAAGAATGTCGTTTAGACTCTATGGTGATAGCAAAGGCTATCCGGCATGGAAATTCGGTTTTGCGAGAAAAAAACCGATCGATTTCTACTATCTGAATTTAGCCATTGTTCTTAATTGAAACACTTCAAAATTCCTGGTATCGAAATGACAAATGCACATAAATTCTTATTTTGTAACAAAATATATATTTATAAAAAAAAAATTTTTGAATACATAGAAATATGAGAAATAGAAAATTTGTTACATTACCAAACAAAATTGTCTTTACCATGAAAATGGTTTTTTTATTGTTTCGTTTTTTTTCTCTTTTTTTTTCTTTTTTTTTTACAAAATTTATATTCTAATTTGGTAGCCAAAATATCATCCTATGACAAAATTCTTCAAACCAAAAAAAAACTATTAGGGAACACCAAATTTTCATAAAATTTTTGCATAATCGATTATTATTTTTTTTTTTCTTAAAAAAAAATTTAAATTATGACCAAAAGAAAACATGTGATGAAAATTTACTTTTCTTTTCCTTCCCTTTTTCAGCAGATCTAAACAAACGCGCGGTCACAACCACTAACACCATTTAGCAATATTTGAAGGCAAAAGAAACCTTTTATATTTGTGTTCATACATATATAACAAAAAAAATTTTAAAATGTACTCACCCGGCTGGAACAAGAGGCCTCTCCTTCACAGCACCTGTCTAATATATATAGATAGTAAAGATCGTTAGAAGCACACAATTATTAATATTTCTTTTCCCTTGATTTTCCTTTCACGTATTTACGCTCAAGAAAACTATCGTTTTGCAGTGTGAAGCCAAATGAAGATCGTCACATTCATTGAGTGAAATATATATACGACTCCACAGGGCGTTTTCCCGTCGTGATAGATCGGGGGCAGAACTAAAAAAAAGGAACCCCCCCCCGTCCCTCATATGCTTTATTCCGTCTATTAATTATTGTAATATCTAATTTGTTAACATATATGTAGCGTTAGATTTTTTTCCTTTTTTTTTTATAAAAAAAATATTTTTTTTTTTGTGCACAGTGTTGTCATTGCCGCTTCTTCTGATGATTTATCGTAAATTGTTCCACAGGACGTTATCCAGGCTTGTATCTATTAAAGTTGATGGCAAACTGTGTTGAAATATGTATTTTCCCTTAAAGATTAAATGAATAGATAGCCATCTTTCCCGGTGGGACGATTTCTTTTGTTCATTTTTTTTCCTTTGTCTGAATCCACGTGTTTTCTTTCTTTATAATTTCCTCTTGTTTTCTCCTTTTTCTGCTTTAGTTTTGTTTTTTTTTCTTTTTTGTTACACATGAAATTATTAAAACTTTTTTTACTTTTTTTTCTTGAATACGAAATCAGAATTTTTTATAACACACGTGAAATCATTTTTTCTTTCTTCTTCGTTTTACTAAAATTGATTTATACTAATTTTTCTCTGTATCCGTTAATTTTCACTAAATTTACTTTATGCTATTTCTACAATTATTGAGAATAGAAAGAAAAACCATCCTGATTTGCGTGCAAAAAAAAATAAAAAAAAAACTCCGCTTGGATTTTTGACTTCATCCAGCCTCTCGATTCAGCATTCAAAACCTGACTCATTTGTGTTGCTTCGTTTTCAAAACGCATCAACAAAAAAAAACTACCATCTCTTTCCAACCTTATATACACCCATATCTTCTCATGTTATCATCAGATTTCACCTTTGAATATATTTTATAAGGAAATCGAAACATGATTTGCTAAATTTGTATTCTGTCATTGATCGATCTTTACCACATAGTGCTACCATCTGGTTTTCCAA
The DNA here is from genome assembly GCA_963422695.1 of Xylophagus ater. Lineage (NCBI taxonomy): Eukaryota > Metazoa > Arthropoda > Insecta > Diptera > Xylophagidae > Xylophagus > Xylophagus ater. The sequence goes on along the minus strand of OY730482.1, from coordinate 10,086,099 downwards.
TATTATATTAGTGAGTTTCCTAGAAAGTTTAGAAATTCGGAAAAGTATAAGGTTGTGGAAATCGATCTTTCAGTATGTGCGCTGGGTTAAGTCCGTAAAGGAAAATTAAGTAACATAAGCGTTAGGCGCTGTTGTAGATCCATCTAGTTGTAGTAGTAAGAATTAATAAAATAGCCCTTCTGGCAACACTTATATTTTGATATTGATTGTTTGACAGATTGTATTAGAACAAACAAGTGTAAAGAAATTCCTAAAGAGTAATGAAATTTGTAATCCTAAATTATATCGTGAATCTTAACTTTTATAAACCCGAATTCACATCCGCTGACCCACGAATATAACCTGGTATCAGATGTGGAAGATATTTAGAAAAAATATCTACACAAATTAATAAGAAATAATCAAAAAGTTGTAAGCCTCGTGGTATCATGGAGAAACTAGTAGAATTTTTGCAATCGCAAACGGAGACATTAGCGGCGATAACTAATAAATTGGAAGGAATTAAGATTACAATAAATGGGAATTCGGAAAGTAATATTCCGACGCAGACATCAATACCCTGGCCAAGTCCGATGAGAACGGAAGATGGTGACGACAGAAATAATTTCGACGAATTCATCAATGCCTGGGAAAATTATTCCAACGCGACAGGAATGAAAAGATGGCCACGAACAAATGACCAGCAAAAAACGGGAGTATTGCTAAATGCAATTGGTACAGCAACAATTAAAAAATATGATCTGGATTTTTCTGAAGAAGAAAGAAAAATACTAGTGCTGTAATCGAGAAGATTCGAAACTCCATTTATGAGAAGGCCAATGTCGCGATGGACAGATATAATTACTTTACGAGAAAGCAAAACCCCGATGAAGGTTTTCGCGATTTTTATATACAACTAAAGATACTTGCCAAAAGATGCAACTTCGATGTGCTAAAAAATCAACTGATATGCCACCAGATAATCATGGGTGTAGCCAATGATGACAGTCGTAGAAAGCTATTGGGAATACCAAAAATATATGAAAATCTGGAACGAGTTGTTCAAATTTGTGAAACTGCAGAAATAACTATAGGTAATTTGAAAGATATGTCAAACACTGAAACAAATAAACTGGTGAATAAAATAAAAAAAGAACCTAGTGAAAAGAAAAAAGAAAAACAAAAATGTAAATTTTGTGGTAGATGGCACATATTTGAAAAGGGCGTATGTAAAGCGTTTGGAAAAATTTGTTCAAATTGTAATGGAAAAAATCACTTTTCAAAAGTTTGCAGAAAGAAATCTAAAGTTAATGAGATGGAACGTGAAAAATCAGAATCTAATAATGAAATGTTAATTGCTAAAATCAAGGAGGAAAATAAGTCAAACCATGTTTTCTCAAAATTGAATTTAAAATTTGGTAATAAATATTCAATGACCAAATGCATGTTAGATACAGGGTCAAATACATGCCTTATTGGTTATAACCAATACAAAATGCTGAACAAAGGTGAAGTAATAAAAGTCATGCCTTCACAACAAATATTGACAGATTTTAACGGCAACCTTATACGATCAGTCGGCGAAATCAGAGTTCCTTGTAAATTGCGAGACAAGAATTATATTCTTGTGTTTCAAGTAATAAATAAGAATCACGGCCCATTAATTTCAGCAAATGCATGCAAAGCATTAGGTCTAATAAGTTATAGTGAAGAAGTGATTCATTCTCCATCAGTAGGAAAGTTTCCACAAGTAATCGAAAAAGTTACTAAGGTTAATTCGATAGAAAAATTGCGTGAGGAAGCATTAAACATAACTCAAGAGTTTAATGATGTGTTCAACGGATATGGTGAATTATCTGGAGAAGTCGAACTAGAAATTGATGAAGCTGTAAGACCTCGTATTCAGTCACCTCGTCGAATTCCTAACGCCTATCGAGATGATTTAAAAGCAGAACTAGATAAATTAGAGAATGATGGAATAATTGCCAAAATTGAACGACACACAGACTGGGTGAGTAACTTAGTATTAGTTAAAAGAAATAATACTCCCCAAAGTTTTCGCATTCGTCTAGATCCCATACTACTCAACAGTGCAATAAAGAGGCCCAACTATCAATTCACCACATTGGATGAAATTTTACCAGAACTAGGGAAAGCTAAAATATTTTCGACGTGCGATACAACAAAAGGATTCTGGCAGTTGAAATTAAATAAGCAAAGCAGTGATCTTGCATGCTTTTGGACGCCATTCGGTAGATATGTATGGTTGCGGATGCCTTTTGGAATATGCTCCGCACCAGAAATATTTCAAATAAAGATGCACGAAGTTGTTCATGGATTGACTGGTGTTGAAGTTTTAGCAGATGATATATTAATTTTTGGTACAGGCGATACTTTAGAAGAAGCTTACGAAAATTATAATCGTAACTACAGTAATTTGCTGTCTCGTCTACGACAAAATAACTGTAGATTAAATCGTCAAAAACTTAATTTATGCCAAACATCTGTGAAATTTTATGGGCATATATTAACTAGCGATGGAATCAAAGCTGATGATTCTAAAATATTATCAATTAGAAATATGAATTCGGCCAAGAATAAACAAGAATTAAAAAGATTTCTTGGAATGGTCACATATTTGTCTCGGTATATCCAAAATCTAAGTACAAAAATTAGTAAATTGAGACATTTGAATTTAGACAACACCGAATGGAAATGGACGTCAGAGGAAGATATAGAATTCAAAAAAATCAAAGATATCGTAAGTAGAGTTCAAACTCTGAGCTATTTCAATCCAGCCGAACCAATAGTAATTGAATGTGATTCCAGCAGCTTTGGTCTTGGAGCAGTACTTATACAAGGAAAAAAGGTTATAGCTTATGCATCAAGAACATTGACGGTTACAGAAAGAAATTACGCACAGATAGAGAAGGAACTACTTGCAGTAGTATTTGCGTGCGTTAGATTTGACCAAATGATCTTTGGTCATTCCGTAATAATAAAAACGGACCATAAACCGTTAATCAATATATTTAAGAAACCATTATTAAAAGCACCAAAGCGATTACAACTAATGTTAATGATTTTACAGCGTTATACTATAAAACTAGAATTCATAACTGGTAAGCAAAATGTAATTGCTGATACGCTATCGAGAGCCGACGTAGTTTCAACAAATGACAGCGCAGAAGAAATGTTAGCTAAAAGTGATATTTGCGTCATAAATTCTGAAAATGATATTTTTAAATGTATTGAAAAAAATAATTTGATTTCTCTATTAAATATAACAGATAATCGACTTGAGAATATAAAAGACGAAACACGAAAAGATAAATCCTGTCAAAGGTTGATTAATATAATACGAAATGGATGGCAAAAATGCATTAAAGACGTACCAAATGATATTAAGATTTATTATAAATTTAAAAGTGAATTATCAACGTCCGATGATCTTATATTCTATGGCAGTAGAATTTTAATACCACATTCACTTAGACCATTATTATTAAAGAAAGTTCACATCAGCCATAATGGTATCGAGTCGACATTAAATTTGGCAAAACAAAACATATTTTGGCCTGGCATGAACTCGGAAATTAAAAATTTGATTCAAAATTGCAATATATGTGCGAAATTTGTCAGCTCGCAACAAAAACCACCAATGATAACGAATGATATCCCGGGATATCCGTTTCAATTTGTGTCTATGGATGTTTTCTTCACTGAATATAAAGGAAGCAAAGAAAAATGGCTAGTTACTGTTGATCATTTTTCAGATATTATTAAAGATATGACACCAAAAACAACGATAGAAGTATGCAAAAAGAATTTTAGTAGATATGGAATACCTCAAAAAGTGTTAACCGATAACGGAACTAATTTTGTTAATAATCAATTCGTAGAGTTTGCTAGAATGTGGGAATTCGTACACGTAACTTCTGCGCCACATCATCAACAAACTAATGGCAAAGCTGAAGCCACGGTTAAAATCGCTAAACGACTGATTCAGAAAACTAATGAAAGCAAGGAGGATTTGTGATATGCAATGTTAAATCTGCGAAATACTTCAAATAAAATTCAATCTAGTCCTGCACAACGTCTATTTGCAAGAAAAACTAGATCCAGTATTCCGACAATAACCGATGAGTTGAAATTAAAAATTATTACTAACATTCCAGAAAAGATAAAGGAATCTCGTCAGAAATCGAAATTGTATTATGACTTAAAAACGAGAGAACTTCCAACACTCGAAGTGGGACAGTCAGTTATGGTCCAATTAAACTTGGAGAAAAACAAACTCTGGACGAAAGGTTACATTGATAAAAAATACAATGATAGATCATACTCAGTTAAGGTAAATGGGGTATCCTATCGACGAGACCGAGTCAATATTAAACTACATAATCAAAATGACAGGCGACATGAACTCGTCGGTGAGGAAAACGTAATTGGAACTACCAGAGAAAATTATCCGGAAGAAGTTTTTGCGGATGATATTTCAGTAAGTACAGAAGAACATGCTAGAGATCAGCCAATCGTCAACAATCTAGCAAATGTTCCAGTCACAACTACTTCAGGCAATTTGGAAACCGCTCGACCTAGAAGACAACAACGTTTACCAGAACGATTGAAGGATTTTGTTGTGGAAAGGAACTAAGTCAAAGCAGGGAGGATGTTGTAGATCCATCTAGTTGTAGTAGTAAGAATTAATAAAATAGCCCTTCCGGCAACACTTATATTTTGATATTGATTGTTTGACAGATTGTATTAGAACAAACAAGTGTAAAGAAATTCCTAAAGAGTAATAAAATTTGTAATCCTAAATTATATCGTGAATCTTAACTTTTATAAACCCGAATTCACATCCACTGACCCACGAATATAACAGGCACCGTTACACACTACTCATTTTTTTTTAATTTTATTACGAATACGGCGATTCGGCTTTTTTGTAAAAAGAAAAATGTAGCGTGGTTTTCTTAAACACGTGTTTTTCTTCACCTCTTATTTTCTATTATTACTCGTCAGCAAAAATATATTTTAATCACAAATATATTTAATATCAACAAATCGTTACTCTTATTCCTGCGCACACTGGGTCCATAACCTTTTCGAATTTGGCGGATTAACAAAATAAAAGTGGATTTGGATTTATAATTATAGTTTATTTGAACACGTAAGAAAATGATACGTCTTATTGAGTGAAGCTCATACAGTACAATAATAAGTAAACTTAAGCTAAGGTAAAAACACAATGAGTTCGAGAATCGAAATAAAGGTGCAAGCACAAATCGAAACAATGCTGCTTTTCTCCTTTTAACAATAAGCTTTTGTATGCGTCAAGGTACATTGGCTCGTTAATTCCTTTTATTAATTATAGGTTGTCCGTGTCGAAATCATGATTATTTTTTAACATGTGTTTGGCTGCAGAAGATTTTTCTGGTTCGTTTTTTCTGCAATGGTTCCTATGTTCTAAAGACCTCTTCTGACTACGGCGTCGAGTTTGTCCTATATATTTTTTGTGGCAATTATTACATTTTATGGCATAGATTCCTGATTGCTTCAAATTTGGAATCTTATCTTTAGGGTTTAGGTATTTCTTTTATTTTTCTGCTATTAGTGTATGCTGGTCTTATCTTATATTTTTTGAGTACAGATCCAATCTTATAGGAGAACTTTCCCAAATATTTGAATTTAACCCACTTGTAGTTGTCTTTCTTTCTTTGCTTTAGTAGTGTATTCTTTAATTTCTTCGAATGTTTGGTTAGTAATTTATCTATTTTTGTGGATTTGAAACCATTCGAGATTGCAATTCTCTTTATGTTTTTAAGTTCTTTCATGTAATTGTATATTTAATGGCAATTTGCATAGTCTATATACTAAACTATTGAACGCTGCTATTTTATATTTATATGCAGAATGTGAATCATATGTTATATATCTGTCTGTATTTTTAGATTTCCTGTAGACAGATATATCTAAACTGTTATCTATTCTAGTAACTAGAAGTCTAGAAAGGACAGTCTATTATCTTCTTCGTGTTCTGTAGTGAATTTTATATTCTCATGCATATTGTTTAAAGCATTATGAATGGTCTCTACTTTGTCTTTATCTACTACGGCAAAAACGTCATCGACGTATCTACGCCAGAAACGTGGGAAGATATGATCGTTTCTCAGTGAACAATCCATTTTAGCCACGAATATGTTCGCTAAGAAACTAGCCTGGAGGTTTCCCATGCATGTCCGAATTTTTCTTTATAAAACTTTCGTCTGCTTTAAACAATATGCATGAGAATATAAAATTCACTGTAGAACACGAACAAGATATAAACTGTCCTTTTTAGACTTACTAGTTACAAGAATAGATAACAGTTTAGATATATCTGTCTCCAGGAAAACCACAAATACAGACAGATATACAACACATAATTCACGTTCTTTTTATTAAATGTAAAACTAAGCAGCGTGGCTAAAATAAAAGGCAACTTCATTTTATAATTACATTAATATTGCGTAACGCAAAAAGTTCGTGGATTTTTTTGCAATAGATGGTTTTAGAGCCGAATAACGTTAGTAGTTCTAACCCTATCAGGTTATATTATAGCGTGATTGAAAGGTAACATTTCATAGAATATTTGAAAAAAAAAATTGTGAAAATCAGTCAGAAGTAATGGCGGTAATTGGGTTTTGAAAAATTCGCTGTATTTTACAATATCACTTCGACCAAGGCGATAGAGCTTCGCAGGTTTTTGACAAATTTTGTAGTGTTTATGGAGAGTATGCTCTATCAAAATCAGCAGCAAGTAAATGGTTTGCTCGTTTCCACTCCGGTAATTTCGATGTTAAAGATGCGCCGTGCTCTGTTAGGCCAATCATTGTAAAAGTCGATGAAATTTTCCAAAAAATTGAGGAAGACCGACAGATCTCATCTTAGGACATTACTGAGGACCTAAAGACTGATCAAAAAACAGTTTTCAGCCATTTGCGTAAGGCTGGATCCAAAAAGAATCTCGATATTTGGGTTCCACATGAATTAACAGTGAAAAATTGAATGAACTGAATTTCCATCTGCGAATCGCTTCTGAAACGAAACGAAATCGATAGATTTTTGAAAAGATTGATTACAGGTAATGAAAAGTGGATCACATACGAATTTAATGTGCGAACAAGATTGTGGTCCAAGAAGAATGAAGCTGCACAAACGGTGGCAACGCCAGGACTAACCCACGTAAGAAAATGCTTTGTGTTTGTTGGGATTGGAAGGGAATCGTGCATCATGAACTCATCCAACCTGGCCAGAGGATTAATTCCACTCTCTACTGTCAACAACTAATGCGATTAAAGCACGCAAGTGAGGTAAAGCGGCCACCATCGATCAATAGGAAAGGCGTCACCTACCATCATGACTACACACATCTTTAATGACTAGGCATCCACCATATAGTGCGGACCTTGCTCCATCCGACTACCATTTGTTTCGGTCTCTGCAGAATTCCGTTAATGGTGTAAAAGTGACTTCAAAAGAGGCCTGTGAAAATCACTTGGTTCAGTTTTTCGCCCAGAAATCCCAGAAATTCTACAGTGATGGCATAATGGTTACCAGAAAAATGGCAAAAGATTATCGATCAAAACGTCACATATTTGGTTTAAAAAAATTCATTTAAAATGTAATAAAAATGTGTGTGAAGGTTGGTGAAAAAAATCCACGAACTTTTTGCGTTAAAGAAGCAGGGAAAAAAATTCAGGAAATTGTGTACAGGAAAATTAAAATGGACTAATTATAGAGGAATGTTCACTTGACATTCGGGAAATATCATACAATATGGAATTAAGTAATTGGTGTTTAGATAGTGGAGCAACGTCTCATATGTGTTCTTCAGAAGATTGTTTTATATCGTTATCGAAAGAAACTATGGCTATGTTCAGTTAGCTAACAATAAGCAAGTAAAAGTTGTCGGTAAAGGTACGGTTAAAATTTTCATTGAAGTTGAAAAAATAAAGGCGGAATTATACCTTTACAATGCATTATTGGTACCGGAATTAAAAAGTAATTTAATTTCGGTAAGTAAGGCTACAGATAATGGATGCAAAGTTATTCTTAAAGATAATATCGCCATAATCATCTAAAAAGATAAAAAATTGTTGAAGCACAAAACAAAGCGGTTTGTATATAGTAAATGATTTATCATATGTGTAAGAAAATCATCAAGCTCATTTAGGACATCACTTGGATGTCCTAAATGAATTTGAAAAATTGCAGTATCGATTTGGTTATCTGAATACAACGTCATTAAAGGAATTATCAAATAAAAATATGGTTATAAGTTTACCAAAATTCAAGGAAATGAAATGTGTTTCAAACTGCATTACTTGCATAAAATCAAAACAGACGAGACAACCGTTTCAAACGAAAATGGAAAAATCTAGTAAGGATTTATTGGAAATTGTTCATTCAGATATTTGTGGACTAATGAGAACAATATGAATTAGTGGATCTGTGTATTTTGTAACCTTTATCGATGACTATTCTAGAAAAGTGTTTGTATATTTTTTTAAAATAAAAGTGATTTACCAGATTTGTTTTACCAATTTAAATCATTTGTGTTAAGATTTTGATGACTAATAACAGAACAGAATATAGCGGAAAAATTTTTGAAGATTTTATGAAAAATCATGGGATAAATACCAATTAACTGCGGAATATACACCTCAACAAAATGGTCTGGCAGAAAGAGCAAATAGAACTCTCACAGAAATAGCAAGGTGTATGATATCGCAAGGAAATTTTCCACAGTTCATGTGGGCTGAATTGATAAATACGGCTGCATAGTTAAGGAATCATTGGCCAACAAATTTAAACTTTAATAAAACTCCAGAAAGACTCTGGACACAAAAAAAAACAAATGTCAGCCGTCTAAGAATTATTGGCAGTAAATGCTTTGCTTTGAATAAAGCACCTGGAAAAGGTAAATTTGATGGAAAAAGCGAAGAATATGTTCTGCTTGGATATTCAAATGAAGCTAAGCTTATCGTCGATGGAAAAGAGGTTCAAAATCAGTAATTAAAAGCAGAGATGTAAAGTTTATCGCAAATTCACAGAATATCAATATTAATAACCACACAGATTTCATACTATATTTACGCCAAATGATGGAACACATAAAGAAATTGAAATAGTAGAAGAATTGGCAGATGACTTGAAATGGTTGGATACAATCGAAGAAAACCTTGATTCTGATAAAAAGGAAAGTGAATCTGAATCTGAAAAGGAAAGTGAATCTAATGAAATTAGACATGCGAATCAGATTCTGATAACGAAGACAAGTGTGGAAAGGAATCTAATTTAAAGTTTAAACACGGAAAATGCATACCTTTAAAATTAAAAACCGGAAAATAGGGAACACCAAAAAAGAAATATAATGAGGTACGAATTGAAACTGCAAATTTGGTTGAAGTGACAGGAGATCCAATGACATTAAAGCAAATTGAAAATTCTTTAAATGTTATAGATTGGAAAATTGCAATGGAAGATGAGTATAACTCTCTGATTGAAAATTCTACATGGGCACTAGTGGATCCACCTGATAAAAATGTAATTGGTTGTAAATGCGTATTTAAAACAAAATATAAACCAAACGGAACAATAGAAAGAAGAAAAGCAAGAGTTGTTGCAAAAGCATACTCGCAAGAATATGGTATAGATTAGAATGAAACTTTTGCCCCAGTAGTAAGACAAAGTTCTTTGAGGTTGTTGTATGCATTGCCCGTTGAAAATAATCTAAAACTTTATCAAATGGATATTACAACTGCATTTTTATATGGCGAATTAGATGAAATCGTATATGTGAAACAACCAGAAGGATTTGTTAATAAGAAATATCAATCAAAACTATTTAAACTAAAAAGACAATTTATGGGTTAAAGCAGGCAGGGCATCAATGAAATTAAAAACTGGATGGCACATTGAAAGAATTAGGATTAAAAAATTCGAATCATGACAAATGTATTTATTACAAAAATACTGAAGAAATATTTATTATTATATGTGTTTATGTTGACGATTTATTGATAGCATCTAATAATGAAGATGATGTAAAAAATTTGAAAATTAAAGTGTTGGACATTTTTAAGATGAAGGATTTAGGACAACCCAAATTGTGTGTCGGAGTAGAAATTAATCAAAATTTAGAAAAGGGAACAATTTCTATAAATTAAAATGGTACATCAAAAAATTATTAAAAAAGTATCAAATGAAAGACTGCAAAACTCGAAAGATACCAATTCCAATAAAGTGGAAATTGGAAATGGATCCAATAAAAAATGGGCAGTCGATCAATATCACCAAATATCAGGAATTAATTTGTTGACTGATGTATTTAGCTGTTTTTAGCCGTGTAATGTAATAAAACATTAAACTCGCCCCTCGTAAATACAAACCACATTACGCATTTCGACAATAATACGATTGGTTTAGTAACATATTTCCGGCACATGTTCAAGCAACATGGAAATATGCCAAATAATCATATTACAAAACCATTACTTACATTACATTACATTACATTACATTACATTACATTACAAAATTTGAAAAATAGATCCAAGAGATCTTCTGTTAAAGTTAAGAAAAAGTAAAAATAGATCCAAGAGATCTTTTGTTAAAGTAAATTTAAGAAAAAGTGAAAATAAATCGAAGAGATCTTTTGTTAAAGTAAAGTTAAGAAAAAGACATCTTTTGTTGAAGTAAAGGTAAGAAAAAGTGAGAATAGATCCGACAGATCTTTTGTTAAATTAAAGTTAAGAAAAAGTGAGAATAGATCCGTGAGATCTTTTGTTAAAATAAAGTTAAAAAAAAGTGAGAATAGATCCCGGAGATCTTTTGTTAAAGTAAAGTTCAGAAAAAGAGATCCTTTGTTGAAGTAAAGTTAAGAAAAAGTGAGAATAGATCCGAGAGATCTTTTGTTAAAGTAGAGTTAAGAAAAAGTAAGAGCAGATCCGAGAGATCTTTTGTGAAAGAAAAGTAAAGTTAAGAAAACAAGAATGTGAACAGATCCAAGAGATCAATTAAAAAAGTGAATAAAGAAGTTCTTGACAAATATTGTTAAAATTAATGCTGGTTTAAATAGAGAAGTAAAACAACAAAAAGATAGGTGCATTCAGTTTTTGTTCATCGAATATACCCGATGAAATTAATACGTTCAACAATACGCAGACCACGTAAGTCCAATTTTCATTATCTCCCTGCATTAAATTAAGCTGACAACGAACTGAGAAACGTGTTCCCCTTTCCTGGATAAGTAGGGAATCAAGATCTTTTTTAAAGGAATTTCCCGGAGAGAGCCACGACAGTCGTTTCAAGGGCTAAATTACACGACAGACGTCCAGACATTGCATATAGTGTAAACATGCTAGCTCAGTTTAGTCAAGATCCTAGGAAAGGACATAGGAATACAGCGGTGGGCGTTTTAAAATACTTAAAAGAAAGAAAAGGAGCACTATTATGTTATAGAAAAACTGGACAATCATTATTAGGATATGTGGACGCAAATTGGGCAGAAGATCTAAATGATCAGAAATCACATTCAGGTTATGCATTCATTCTTATTGGTGCGGTAATTTCGTGGGAATCACGAAAACAACGGGTTGTTGCTACATTTAGTGCTGAATCTGAATACATAGCACTAACTACTTCTGCAAAGGAGGTTTCATATTTTCGAAATCTAATGGCAGAAATGAGTTTTGGTTCCAACATCGCAACAAGAATTTACAGTGACAGTCAAAGCGTGGAGCAAATGACAACATATTTAAGTCAATATTCAAGGACAAGGACATCCCTTATAGGCACCATTACATCCGCGAAGCAGATGATGCAAAGATTGTGGAATTAAAATATTTGCCCACTGACGAAATGGCAGCTGATGCACTTACAAAAGGTGTTGCGAAAATGAAACATTACAAACATTTTGAAAAATTGAGAATGGTTTTTCAGTAATCATATTTTTACAATATAATGAAGTTGTTATTAAATCTAAATGTAAGCAGCCTGGTTAAAACAAAAGGCAACATCATTTTATAATTAGATTAATATATGTTTCAATGTTATTTTCATTGCTAATAAAAAAACATTCTTTTCAATAAAACCTCTCCAAGTTTAACAATTCTGCATATCGACATAAAATAGCAGCGTTCAATAGTTTAGTATATAGACTATGCAAATTGCCATTAAATATACAATTACATGAAGGAACTTAAAAACATAAAGAGATTTCCAATCTCGAATGGTTTCAAATCCATAAAAATAGATGAATTACTAACTAAACATTCGAAGAAATTAAAGAACACCACTACACTACTAAAGCAACGAAAGAAAGACGACTACAAATGGGTTAAATTCAAATATTTGGGAAAGTTCTCCTATAAGATTGGATCTGTACTCAAAAAATATAAGATTAGACCAGTATACACTAATAGCGCAAAAATAAAAGAAATACCGGGTAATCCTAAAGATAAGATTCCAAATTTGAAGCAATCAGGAATCTATGCCATAAAATGTAATAATTGCCACAAAAACTATATAGGACAAACTCGTCGCCATAGTCAGAAGAGGTTTTTAGGACATAGGAACCCTTGTAGAAAACCGTATACCACTTCAGCTGAAGTTGCGTCAAAGCCTTCACGATAAGTGGTTCTTAAACTCAGTAATACCGATGGTAAAGATTTGGTCCATCGATTATTTATCGAACACATAATGGCAGCTTTTAAGGTTCGATGCCATCTTTCAATCATACCATTGGAAGCAGGATTGTAGGCTGTGGTGCGAGTACATGTGAACTCTAGAATGTTAGATAATTCTGAAAAGAGTTCAGATTCAAACTGCGATCCGCGATCTGTAGTTATTGTTGACGGTACTCCATAACGGCAAATGCATTCTTTATAGATAGCCATTGCGATGGTCTCACTTTTAATATCAGAAATGGGTATGGCTTCAGGCCAACGAGTATACCGATCTATTAAAATAACACAATATTTAAAATTTTGTGAAGGAGGTCGTGGACCTATGATGTCTAAACGTATTTTGTCGAAACGATTTTCGACTGAAGGGTAATTACCAGTCGGACTTCTGACGTATCGAGATATTTTAGTTTTTTGACAGGCCATACAAGATTTCGCCCAACAGCCGCCTTCTCTCTTTATGTCTGTCCAAACGAAATTTTTTACGATTGCCTTAACAGTAGATCGAATGCTTGGATGAGACAATTTATGAACGCTGTCGAACACAATTCGGCGAAAGTTTTTTTGTAACGTAGGGTGCAGCGATTCCTGTAGATATATCACAGAAAATGTTGATATCTGACGTGAACATCGGAAATAATTGAAATTTAAGTAAATTGTTTGCTTCTTTTAGTGATTGCAATTCTGAGTCCCCATTTTGAGCTTTTGCCATTTCAGAATAATTGATACTTTCACCAATTGACAATTGAGAAACCATAGAAAGCGCGTCTGCAACCACATTGTCTTTACCCGAAATGTGTTCAATATTAGTCGTATATTGTCCTATTAGGTCAAGGTGCCTACAATGACGCGGAGATGCCATGTCTAAATTTTGTTGTAAAGCAAATGTGAGGGGTTTGTGATCTGTGTACAGGGTGAAAATACGTCCCTCTAACCAATGTTTAAAATACTTTGCTGCTGAGTAAGCTGCTAGCAATTCGCGGTCATATGTACCGTAGCGTTTTTGAGTTCCTGTTAGCTTTCTTGAGAAGAAACTAAGTGGTTGCCATACATTTGAAACTTGTTGCTGTAAAACAGCCCCAATCGCAGTGTCAGATGCATCAAACATAATCGCGAGTATGGTGTTTGCTGAATGGTATGCAAGATATGCTACTTCGCATAACGGCGTCTTGCTCAACTCGAATTGTTGCTTTGATTCATCTGTCCAGCTGATTTTTCGTTTATTGTTTTATTTACTACCTTTAAGGAAGTCGTTGAGTAACGCTTGTTCTGCGGCTGCGTGTGGCATATAAATTCTATAAAAATTTATCATTCCTAAATATCGACGTAAAATTTTTAATGAGCTCTGGCAACTTGCAACTAGCAATAGCTTCTACTTTACATTTAGCAGCTTTTATTCCGAGCGCTGAAATGTCGTGTCCCAGAAAGGTGATATTCGGAACTGCAAAGCTACACTTAGTGGCATTTATTACGAGACCTGCGTCCTTAAGTCGTTTGAAGACAGCTTCTAAATGTTTGACATGCTCTGCCATGTTCTTAGAGGCGATCAGAATATCATCGATATAGGGATAACAAAAGTCTAAACCACGTAGGACTGAATGCATGAAACGTTGAAACTTTTGCGCAGCGCTGCGCAAAGCGAAAGTCATACGGGTGAATTCATATAGTTCCAACATATTAAAAGATTCTTTTTTCGCAATAGCAGATTTTTCGCGATTTAATCTTTTAACTCGAGCAACACATGGAGGTCCAGAGGTTATTATAGAATGGGTAACCTTGTGTTTTATTTTATTTAATGTGGGACCTTCAATGCTAATATGTCTGAATTTTTTTAATAAGCTGAATATTTCTGGAGGACAAGAATCAGCGGAAATTGTCCTGAGTGAACATGAAGGCCCATTCACAATATTGGTAACCATTTCTAAATTTGTAAGGGGATCCACAAGTGTTTTCTTTTTTAAATCTATCAGTAGACCTAAATGATTTATGAAATCCGCTTCAAGAATTGGTTTTTCAACGTTTGCTATGGTGAAACGCCATTGAAAGCATCTGCGTAAGCCTAAATCTAACGTTAAAGTTTTTTGACCGAAAGTATCGATAACGCTTGAATTTGCAGCAAAAAGTTTGAAATCGGTTTTGTTATTTTTGTCCCTGAAGGTGGGTGGTACAACAGATACATCAGCGCCAGTATCTATTAAAAACTGTAATTTTGAAGTAGAATCGAGTAAGGTAAGGCGACGACTGTTAAGACTATCACTGGTCACCGGCAGTGTAGTCGTATTTAGTTTTTTGTATCATCTGTCGATTTAGAACTCTCAAATTTACATGGTGTGGTACATTTTCGAGCGTCATGCTTAAATTTATAGTGGTACCAACATATGTCGTATTTACGAGAGGCAGATTTTGAGCGAGAGTGTGAACGAGAACGTGAACGTCGTCCTCTAGGATTGGAATCATTCATCATTCTTGGTAAAGTATTTATCTGTTCACGTAATAACCCCAATTCTGTGGACAGCGAATTCGTCGACGATGATATGGTACTTGAAGGATTATTGGAAACCGAGTAAACATTAGCCGCTTGATTCACTTCCGCAATTTTACCAGCTGTATTTGCTAATTTATCTAAATTAGTATCTTCGATGGTCGATAGTATTTCTTGGACATGGGCTGGTAGACGTTGCAACCAAAGATTTTGTAGCAAGGTATTTTGGATTTGCCCGCCACCCAATGTTTGCACTTCGCGCAAAAGTTGTGAAGGTTTTTTGTCCCCTAATTGTAATCCTCTCAAAAGTCTATCTAGTTTCGTTCGAGCAGAGTCACCGAGTCTGTCAATAATAGCCGTTTTAAGATCCGCGTATGTATTCTGAGTTGGAGGGTTTATCACTCTTTCTCGAACACATTTAACTGTTTCTCCAGTGAGCGCTACAAGTAAATAGCCGTACTTTGTACCATCTTGAGTTATAGCACCGATACGAAATTGGGCCTCTAACTGCGTAAACTAAATCTCAGGATTCTCGCGATTGAAAAGTGGAGGTTTAATAGCGACTCTATAAATATTTGCTTCGACCACTGGCGGGTCGCCATTGGGATTATCTATTCCGTTCACAGACATGGTTTGTATTAGGCAACCGATATGTTTTGAGCGATTATTTATTTTCACTTCACTTTTAATACGAGATATACCGAATAATTCTTTGGAAATTTACTGATTTGACAGTAAATTATAATTTCTATTGCGGCATTTATATTTAAATTCCAATTATATAAATTTGTTAATTAATATAATGATAAAACAAAAATACAGAAATTTCAAAGTTTTGTGAATACATTTTTATTAAATTTTTGGTGTGTAAATAAAGTTTCGAGTAATTTCAAAAAGAAAAAAAGAATAAAATTACCCTGGTTCGCAAATATTTAATCGGTTGTAAATATCAGTTGTAAATTTGGGGTATCATTGATGACTTGAAATCTCCTTTTGCGGCTGCTGGTCAAAACCTTTTCTTGGGGCTCTTTTTAAATAAAAATTGTATGATTCAGCTGAAATGCAAAATAGTACCCGGTGCAGCCTCACACCGGCAATTATGGCTTGGTCCGCACTATTTTGGAATAATCTTGACTGGAATTTTCGTCTGGAATTTTCTGGGTCAATTGCTTCTTATTTTTTCTTGATGGTAGCCTCTTCTGTTGGGCTCTTTGGTTTCCGTTGATGAAGCGTTTAATAATTTTCACGCTTTGTTCGCTACGTAACTTGAAAAATTGTGTTACGTAATTCCTCGAACACTCGGATTAAATTGTAAAATGGTGTCTAGCGCAGCCTCACGCTAGAATTTGTATGGGTTTGTCCCACCATTCACAATTTAAATCACGTCGGGGTCACCAATTGTAGGATTATGGTAAATGGGATAGTTTTAAAGTAATTCACCCAAATATTTATTTCACTACATAAATTTTTATTAACTATTAATTATAAAACTTTTTATTAATTATTAATTAAAAAACTTTTTATCAAAAAGATTATATTAATTAGATATATTTAAAAAGATTAAATTATTTTATTTTTAACAATTCCTTGAGATAAAATATTATTTTTTATATTTTAAAGTTATGTTGCATTTAGGCATCAAGAAAATTCCAAAGACTGAAATCTAGAAAATTTTCTTTTGTTTTTGGAATTAAAAATTTTCACAAAATTTTTATCCCAGTAACCGAAAGAAAATTATTATTTGGCCAAGTGGAATTTTAAACAATGTTGCCAGATACAACTACGATAGCCTGGAAAGTTTCGTTAGAAACTTGCAAATCGCCACAAGACAACCTATAATTAATAAAAGGAATTAACGAGCCAATGTACCTTGACGCATACGAAAGCTTATACATACATAGTCATCGTGGAAGCTCATTGAATGCTGATAACGGCCCAATTCAGTCAAATCTTTTCGGCTATAAAAAACGATTTTAACAACAAAAACTTAAATAAAATAAAAAATGTTTGCTCACTAACCACAGACAATAATCAAGTTTTGCCATTTAATTTTGAATTGTAACTTTTATATATCGACAATCGTTCTGTGAAAATAGTTGGTTAATAAAAAAGTAATAGTTTTTCAAATTAAAAAGTGTTTAAAAAAATAATTACGTGTTCCTTAATAAGTTAAAATTATTGGTAATATTTCGACATTTCTTTTAAATATATTTTTTAAATAATTTATAAAATTTGTAAAAACTTCGTTTATTGTTTACGCTGATGATGGCTCTTAAAATAGAGTTGAAACGCGTTCAGTAAACAATATTTAAATGTGAGTCTATAAAGGCATTTTACTTGGTTACCTATAAGTGTTTAAGGTTACACAGTAGTTAGTTATTATTAAAGAAAAAAAAACAAACCAAATGAACATAATTTTTTTTGGTTTTAAAATGGTTTAAAATTAGTATCAAATTTAAAAATTGGAAGAAATTGTAAAACATTAATAATTTACATATAATTTCATTGCGTAAAAAAAAATTTGAAGAAAAAGTAATTTATTGTTTTCGATTTTGAAACAATACTCGTTATTAAAAAATTGTCTGGTTGGAAAAATGAAAGTATGTTATGGTACCCCCTGTACCAGGTACCGAACATCTCTACTAGCAAAATAAGTCAAAAAACAAAAATAAGTTATTGACCCCAAACGCGCGTTTCGACATATTTTGGTAAACACACGATTTTGTTAAATTATTAAAATTATTTCGACATTTGGAATATAAAAGAGTTTTTCACATATTTTGGACACCCCTAGTTTACTTGAATTGCTAAGATATTTCAACATATCCAACCATAATCTAATTAAAATTTTTTCAATAAACTAAAGCAACGGTGTTTTCGTATGTCGAAATAAATGTAACCCAATACGCGAAAATTTTATGGTTCTACTTATTCTTCCTCTAAGAATAAGTAATTCTGAAATATTTGGTAAAATGCAAGAAAAGATAATAATGAAAAAATTTTTAATTGATACGTTTAAATTTTTGCTTAACTCGCAAAAAGCTGATATCCAACCAAGAACGAGTTCTTGTGGGTCGGTAACGATCGCTATAAAATTTTTAAAGTTACATTAAAAAAGTATTTTCAAATGTAAACTAATTTTGTAGCTTTAAATAAAAATTAAAACAAAAGTTTTAAAATATAATTGAAAAGTTCGAAAGTATTATCATTAGAGTTTCGAACAAAGTAGAGTTGAAATTCTAAATGGGGATTAAAGCAAAAAGTTGGAAAATATAATTGAAAAGCTTTAAAGTATTATCATTAGAGTTTTGAACAAATTAAAGTTTGAGTTTAGCATAAAGAATAAAGCGAAAATTCTGAAAATATTATTGAAAACTAGGAAAGTGTTATTAGACGAGTTTTCGAACAACGTAAATTAACAAACAAAAAGAAACTAAATTTCCTAGTGTTGTGTTATCTTTTAGGTGCACTTTCACTTTACTTGGCACCGAGTCACTCCGCGTTTATTGAAAGAAAATGGTTTTATTATTCAAAAACTTCTTTATTTTCCTCAAATGTTCTAATTTATAATTTACCAAAATTATTGCACTTATAATTTTAATATTAATATTTATTTTAGGAAGGAGACTGTTTTCCTTGGAACGCGCATCGAGGACTGACTAGAAAATGACAATTTTCTAGTCCTGAAATAATTTCGAAAAGTTAACGCAAACCGTTCCCACGAAAATCCACGATCCCCACGATCAGTTTGAAATTAATTCCTAAGTTTTGCTTTTCAGTAAATTTAAAACTCGAATTTCAATTTAGTTTTACTAAAATCGCGAATTTAGCATTTTGTAATTTAAGAACTTAGGAATTTGTTATTTCATATTTTTATAAAATATAATAGAATAATTTTGCTGACCGCGATTAAGATATTCGAGTTATGAGAAGATATTTGGAATTTTGCTTTATAACATTGCTCCTTCCATATTTTTTAAAAAAATAAACTTATTTAAAACATTTATTTTTTTTCTATATAATTTCAAAGTACAAAATATATTTAAAATTTTTCCTTTTAATTTAAATTTTGATTTTTTTTTTTTAATTTATAAAATATAGCAATATCGTATTGTATTGTATTGAAGTACTTATATCTGTAAATGTATATATTTTTATTATAATGTATATATATTTTTTTATTAAAGTCTAAAATTTATTTAAAATTTATTAAATTTATTTAAAATTTTTCTTTTTATATGAAACTATTCATCTATAAATTCTATTTCTTGTCTTCGAGAATTAGTACTCAAATTACATTTTATAATTTGTTTAAAAATGAAATAGAATACAATTATTATTATAACTATTACAACCACAATAAGGATTACATCTTTATTGTTATTATGGTTAGTTGTAATTTCAAATGTCTCTACCCAGTTTTCTTGTTGCAATTTACTAATACTAAGAGTTATTGTATCAAGATCCCATTCACCTATATTTATTTGTTGAGGTTTTATCCGATTTTCGAATATACCGAAATTGCTTGGAATATTATCTAACTCTTTAATAAATATATTACCAAAGTTATATTTAAATGGTTTGATATTTAAAATTTCGGTTTTGGTTTCCAAATTAACTTGGTCCTTTTTAGCCTTACATTGATCATGTAACTCTAAAATACCACTGTCTTCCAATGGAACTGTGTATGCTGAATTATTACAAATAATTCGTGTTATATTGGGTAAAATATATAACCAATTATTGGAAGCAGTTAATGGGTACCATATTTGATGATTGAGTTTGAAAATATTTAAATCACAATCGGATGGATTAGGATCTGAAAGACTTAAAGCAATTATACAATTTTGTTTGTTACGATTATAAGTCAAAAAGTTCATTATATATATGAAATTGTTTTCTGGCATCTTAATGCATTTGTCGAACTCATTCTGCTTTAAAAATATATATTGACTCAATAATTTATTGATAGCCACATATTCAGCATCTGTTTTTACATAATAAAATAAGTTATCCTTAAATTTGAAAGGTAAACTGGTAAGTTTATTTAATTCATGTTTTTCTGATATTAGTGGGATCTTAATTTGAAACAAAAAGTAATTACTTGCATATATCGGTTTGACTTGTGTAATTCTACTTAAAAATGGAAGTTTCGAAGTTTTCAATTTTGTTGGCAGTTTTTTATTACCATCGAGTTCTAACTCAACTTCTTTTAGTGCTTTTAGGAAAGTGTCAATATTTAATAAGTGCCTATCCAATTTTCCCAAAATAGCTTCTTGTATGATATCAAGAAGATCTTTTTGTTTTGAAATTAACTGATCCAAAGATAGTGTCATGATATTGGCTAATTCGTCAAAGATGTGAAGATTCTTTTCAAAATCCGATTTATTTTGCATTTCTTCGTATAGGGTTGAAATCTGTGAATGAATTGTTGCAAAAGTTGTGTATAATTCTAGATTAGATTTATTGAATGCTTGGACTATATTGCTGATAATTGAGGCCTGTTTTTCTAGATTATTATATAAATTAATTTGATTGCTTTTCAGTCCTTTTACAATATCGTCCAACATGTGTGCCTCGTCATTGTTCATAACTCTAAATAAAAATTTCTGTAAACTTCCTATACCATTGATAAAACCTCTTTTTTCTCGCTTATTTCCAAGATTAAAAATTCTAGTGAAATAGTAGTCATTTTCGAGAGCTTCATTAAAAGTTCCATTGATGATTCTTAAGGTACATAGAGTATCTAAAATATTGTAATATGAATTTAATTTTATTCCAAATAAAGCTCCGTATGGTGTGTAACTAGTTGCTAAAAGAGGAGTTGTGTTATAGCAAAATGTTGCATATTCCAACCAGGAGTCTCAATTAGATGGATCTTTACTTGCATAACTTCGCAAATAATCACCAAGCGTTCGACGACACCGTACTAAAGAACCGTTGCTTTGCGGATGATAAGGAGTTGTTTGTGTCTTTTTGATTTGAAGGAGCTTACATGTTCGTTTGAACAAGTCACTTAAGAAGTTGGTACCCTGATCTGTTAATAAAGATGTTGGGGTCCCAAAAATGCATACAATTTTTTTAACATACTGTACTGCGACAGTGTGTGCTTCCTGATTTGGTATGGGAATTGCTAATATAAACTTTGTTGGATCATCCTGAAATGTTAGAATATATTTGTTGGAATTGTCTGAAATGGGTAAAGGTCCGACGATATCGAGCGCTACGCGTTCAAAAGGTCTTTGCGCTGTTGTCGTAACCTTCATTGGTACTTTAGTCTTGAGAGTTGATTTATTTCTTTGAGAAATTTCACAGCTCTTTATATATTTTTTTATTTCGCGAAACATATTCTTCCATCTATACTTTCCTCTGATTCGCTTAAAAGTACGTGCGACACCTTGATGTCCTCCTGTCGGACAGTTGTGACATTCTTGTAAGATTTTCTGTATTTCTTCTTTATCTGCTATTTCTATAACAGAATCAATTTGATCTTCTATATTTAATTCATGGTTTTGTGATCTTGTAACTACGTTAACTTCTTCTGTTTCCAATCTAGTTAAAGCATCTGCATTGCTATTAAGTTTACCTGATTTATGAACAACATCGAAATCGTATTCTTCGAGTTTAATTCTCCAACGCATAATTCTTGAGGTTGGGTCTTTTAAATTGAATATCCAAACTAGAGGCTTATGATCTCTTACAACAGTAAATTTGCGAAAGTACAAGTAAAGTCTGAAATATGCAACAGCCCACACTACAGCTAAAGCTTCCCTTTCTATGGTTGAGTAATCCAGTTCAGGTTTATTCAGAACTCTACTTGCAAAAGCAATTGGCAGCTCTGCACCTTCTGAATTACACCGTTAAGATAGGACTGCTCCTATAGCGGAATTGCTAGCATTTGTTGTGAGAAAGAACTTTTCTGCGTAATTTGGGTATTGAAGGACGGGTGGATTAATTATCGCCTTTTTCAAAAACGTAAAACTTTCATCACAGTGAGCATTCCATGAATATCGAATATCTTTTTTTGGCAAACGATTTAGTGGAGCCGCCAATTTCGAAAATAAGGGTATAAATTTTCTGTAATAACCTATCAACCCGAGGAATGATTTAATTTGTTTCTGTGCTTTTGGAATAGAGAGAATTTTGATTGTAATCACATGGCCCAAATACGTAACTTCCTTGCAAAGAAATTTACATTTACTTGGTTGCAATTTTAAATTGTAATTTTTCAGACAGTCGAAAATTTCTCTTAATTTATTATTGTGATTCGGAAGATGTTTTCCGTATTCCACAATATCATCAAGGTAAACAAAACATCGAATACCTTGCAAACCGGTTAATACTTTGTTCATTAGCCGCTGAAATGTTGGTGGTGCATTTCTGAGTCCTAAGGCACTCTATTGAACTCATAGTGCCCATATGGAGTGCTAAACGCAGTTTGAGGCTTATCTTTTTCTGCGACACCTATTTGGTGAAAACCGTTAGGTAGATCTAACGTACTAAAATACTTAGAATCACCCAATTGGTTCAGCATCTCTTCAATATTTTGTAAAGGATACGCATCAGCCAGTGTGGCTTCGTTTAATTTTCTGAAGTCTACTACAATTCTCCATTTTTTGTTTCCATTTGCATCAGGTTTCTTTGGGACGACTAACAACGGAGAGTTCCATGGACTCACGCTATGTTTTATTATACCATCGTCTAACATTTTAGTCAACTGAGTTTAATTTCATTTTCATGAATTTCTGGTAAATGATAAGGTCTAACATTTATCGGAGGTTGATCAATTTTTGTAGTTAGTTCATGAGTTATAGCTGCTGTAGAGGTTAGTTTGTCACCTTTCAAAAAAATAAAGTATTATATTCTCGACATAATATCAAAATTGATTTTTCTTCTTCTGAATTTAGATGTTCTAGATTTAGCATAGATTTAAGAGTTTGAAATCTATTTTCTATTTTTTCTTCATTACTAAAATTGGGTAAATTATAAACTTCATATTTTGATAATTTTTTATAAGATGTGCAGAGATCAGAATTTAATTCAAGGGATTTATCACTGCTATTTAAAATGGCAATATTGATATAACCGTCTACGGGTTTAGCAACAACTCCAGATGAATATACATTCGGCATGATTTCTGAGGGAAAGCATACGATTTCATCATTCTCGTATATTGGTCCGAATTTTAAAATTTCTTCAATTCGAGACGCAATTATAACTTTGCGTTTATTATTTTTAAAGTTAAGAGTAACTTCTTTATTATTTAAAAGGAAAGTAAAATTTCGTAATCCGTAGTTGACAATTGCATTAGTTTGTATAAAGAAATCTTGACCCAACTGTCCATTGCACGTAATGGGAAAATCAGATGGAACTACTAATCAGCTGTGACCTTGATTTTTAGATAACAGATTCCTTTTGTCCAAAGGCCCTCTGATGAAATACTTTTAATTTCAATTAATTTGTCAGTGTGAGCTAAAACATCGCCGTCTAAAGCGGATATCTTGATGAGATTTATTGAGGCTCCTGTGACTAAGAGCATGTGATTGTTTTTCTATGGTTTCTTGAATATCCAAACATATTTCGCTTTCGAATAACTTTTTATTATTTAGATTAAATACCACTTCACAATACTGTAGCAGTTCACTGTTTGTCGAAGAGCGTTCTGGATTAGATTTTGAATTAGAGTTTGTATTTGATTTTGAATTTGAGTTTGTATTTGATTTTGAATTTGAGTTTGCATTTGATTTTGAACTGGAGTTTGTATTTGATTTTGAATTTGAGTTTGTATTTGATTTTGAATTGGAGTTTGTATTTGATTTTGAATTTGAGTTTCTATTTGATTTTGAATTGGAGTTTGAATTTGATTTTTAATTTGGATTTATTTTTGTGAGAATGCTGATGACGTTTGTGTTGACAGTTTTGCCGTATGATTTTTGTTGGTCCTCTATACTAAATCTCGTACTCTGGCTGCCGCGCCGTTCAAACAAGGGTTTTCTTGGTTTTCCAAATTATTATTAATTTCTCCTGAATTATTTAGGCGTTTTTTACTTTCCCGATAAACGAATGTATATAGGAAAGTACTATAATCGTGCGAAAACTTAACTGTTGATCTAGAAGGGCTAGGAAGGTGAAAATAAGTGCAAAATCCGTTTCGTCAAAAATAATTAGCCCCATGTCCGTCCGTCCGCCCGTCCGCCCGTCCGTCCGCTTTTTTAAATCGTTAATAAAATCTGAACGGATGGTCCGATTTCCATGAAACTTTCACCATTTTGGTGTTGCATCAAATGCCAGATGGTACTAGATCTTGGGCGAAATTAATATATGGGAACACTATTTGGTAACGCTTTTTTTGTCTAAAAACAACAAAATTTTGTTCGCACGGTTCAGACTAAACTATTGGGCCAATTTCGATAAAATTTACACAGTTCATGTATTTGATCCTAACTTAGATTTGATTAGTTTTTGGGCCATATTTGACTATGGCAACACTGTCTAAAAATACATTTTGTCCAAATATGGACTATTTTTGCACTTGTTGTAAAACCGAAACTGCTCGTCCAATTTTGATGAGTTTGTGTACTAAGATCGAAATCAGAACATATTAACTTTTGAACGGACTTTATATCTGGCAATACTATTGCGCAAAACTTTTTTTTAAAAATGTTGTGGTGGAAATATAGAAACTTGCCTATTTCGGTTAGTAATAGTCGGATTTTCATGAAACTTCGAACGTACGTTTGGGATGGACCAAGTGAGAAAATAAAATATGTCTCCCTGCGGTGGGGGTTTGTGAAGGGCTAAAAAAGAAAAATTTCAATAATTCACTCAATAATGGGCAGATTTTCTTTAAACTTGGTGTGTACATTCTGGATAGGGCAAGTGAGAAGATAGAATGCATCTACCCTCGGTGGGGGTTGCGGGAGGGTTAAATAAAAAATGCCATATATTAATGAAATATAGAAACTTCCTTAATTCGGCCAATAATAGTCGATTTGTAATGAAACTTCGAACGTACGTTTGGGATGGACCAGCTGAAAAAATAAAATATGTTTCCCCTCGGTGGGGGTTGCGGGAGCGTGGTATAAAAAAAACTTAATAATTCGGTCAACAACCGGCGGATTTTAATGAAACTGCGAATGTACATTTGGGATGAGCAAACTGAAAAGATAAAATGTCTCCCCTCGATGTGGGGGGCTGAAGTAGAAAAACTTGAAGAATTCACTCAATAATGGGCGATTCTTAAAACTTAGTGCACACATTCTGGATAGGCCAACTGAAAAGATAGAATGCGAGTCCCCTCGGTGGGGATTACGGGAATGTAAAATAAAAAACCTTAATAATTCGGTTAATACTAGTCACATTTTCATGAAACTTGGAATGTACATTTAGAATAGGAGAACTGAAATGAATGTTTCCTGACATTATCGGGAAAGTTCCATAGTGGTCCGGCCGATATAGAGAAAATGTAAATTCACTACTATGGTTTGCTTTGCTCGTCTTCGCGCTTTCGGCAATTATTGATACTGTGTCCATATTTCTTGCAATAAGGACACGTTATTGCATTAGAATTTGAATTTGTACTGACACCGTTTACATTGCCAGAAAAGTTTGGTACTTGTCTTGTTTGATTTGAAAATGGTGCAGATTTACTAGCCATTTTCCTACATTCACTTATGTCATGCCCCGGAATTTTACAATTTTCACAATAATTCCTACTCGCGTTTGGTTGAAAAACTCGTTTCTCACTTTCTATTAATTTATCTTCTTCAAGTGAGAAATCTATGGCGTCTCTTAACATTTCATGTCGGCTTGATTTTATTATTAGTTTCTAATTTGATCGGAGACCTCGTTTAAAATTGTTAATAGCCACTCTCTCGTTTAATTTTCGTATGGTTTTTCCGCGTTCAACTAATTCACCTTTTGAACTGGAACTATCTAATTCGTCAGTAGGTATCCCGGCGATTGAGACTATCCTGTGTATTCCGTCGATAGAGACCAATGGGAGCGAAGCATTTGTGTCTTTCCCTCCTGTGTCTTCTATCTCTCTCTATGCGCGTGGCAGGGGCGTGTGGGAAATTGGAGTGGGAAAAGGTCTGCGGCAGTCTTTTTAGGCGACAGCGGTCTGTGGAGTGGGGGAAAAATGGCTGTTGCCACACCCCTAAAATGGGCTGGGTTTTTAAACATGGATGTCGACCAATTGTTTTAAACATGGCTGTCGACCAATTGTTTTTAAACATGGCTGTCGAACAATTGTTTTTAAACATCGCTGTCGACACATGTCAGGGCGCGGTATTTAGGACGTATTTTTTTTTACAAGCTTATTAAACCATTTGGTAATAATTTATTTTAAATTTATGGTCGGGTATAAAATTAATTTCCAAATCAGTTCGATACCCTAGAATGAAGATCCGACTCGTTGGATTTAGTCAGCGATAGGTGTTGTTGTTAAAGTCACAGAAGGTTTGGAACCAGGTGATTTTGTAGGTTTCACATTCTGTGGAAAAAACTTTAATGAAAGGGGCCCTGGCTGGGTCACTTTTAAACCAGTGAGTGAAGTTAAATTTGGCGACATCTGGGAAATGATTTCCAAAATTTTCCAAAGCAATTCCGAGGGAATAAGTACCGATACATTTTCCTTAACTGCAACTTCGGTAAAAATGCCTGTGGGAAGAGGCCGGGAACGGAAATATAATGATTTCGACGAGGAAAGTTCAAAGCGGAGAGGTGGTGTCCAAATTGAAAATAGGGACAACCTATGTTTACCGCGTGCAATAGTTGTTGCAATAGCAAGTGTGGAAAAAGTACTGATTACATTAAAATTAGAAGAAATGTGGACCAGCTGCAAACACAGACTGTAGAGAAATTATTGGCGGAAAGTCAAATTGAAATACCTACAGAAGGTGCTGGAATACCTGAGTTAACAAAATTTCAGCACCATTTAAGACTTTAAAATAACAGTCTGTCAGTATATCATCAACAAAAGTGGTACAGATGTATTGTTTGAAGGCAGTAATGACGGTAATCGAATAAATTTGCTGTACCACGACGGGCATTATAACGTGATTACCTCACTAACGGCAGCCTTTTCTTGCAGTTATTATTGTGAAATGTGTCATATAAGGTATGATGATAAAAGTCGCCATCGATGTGGTGGAACCTGCCCATGTTGTCAACAGACCCCGGCCTGTGCAAAAGGCGTTATAAATAAATATTGTGCAGCATACAATTGGTATTTTAGAGGAACTACATGTTACGAAAATCATGTTAAAATTGTTTGTGAAAAACTAAAACGGTGTATGGAATGCCTGAAACTGTGTAAAAGAGACAGAATTCACGTGTGCGGGGAAATTTTTTTTAAAAACTGTCAAAAACACGTCGCTAGTAATCAACCTGTGCTTTATAAGTCCAAATTCGAGTAAACTGGATCAAAGTGTCAATTTTTACGTGTTTTACGACCTAGAAACGCGTCAAGAAAAAGTTATAAGTGACGGGGAAGCAATAAAATTGCATGAACCGAATTTGTACATTTCTTCTAAACGATGGAATGTATGCATTAATGTGGAAGGACAATATTGTTGTGAAAAGTGCGGATATAGAGTGGAAATTTTACAACAAAGCGTCATTGAAAATTTTTTTAAATATTTATTAAATGTGCGAAAATTCCATAAACGTGTGATAGTGCTTGCGCATAATGGGCAGGCGTTTGATCACCAATTTATTTTGAATTATGTGCTCCAGAAAACAGATATCACACCGGAAGTGATCATTCGAGGTACAAAAATCATATTGATGATGATTGGGAATATAAAGTTCATAGATTCCTTGAACTACTTCCCGATGGCACTATCAAAAATACCACAAGCCTTTGGTCTGGCAGACAAATTTAACAAGGATATTTTCCACACTTATTTAATACAGTAAGTAATGAGAAATAAATCGGAAAATTGCCAGCAGTTGAATTCTATAGTCCGAATACTATGGATGTTGATGATCGAAAATGCTTTCTACAATGGTATGATGAGCACAAAAACGACGAATTCAACATGCAGCGTGATCTAATAGATTACTGCAAGAGCGATGTGGAGATTCTAGCAGAAGGGTGTCTCAAATTTCGAAGTTTGATGCTGATGGAATGTAATGTATGCCCATTCGCGGAAGCAGTAACGATAGCGTCTGCCTGTGATCTGGTATTCAGACGTAATTTCCTCCGACCTTATACAATCGGTCTAATACCAAAAACAGGCTATCGTGAAGATAAAATTGCATCGAAGGTTGCTATAAAGTCGTTGCTTTGGGAGGAAAAACAACTTAATATAAAAATCCGGCACGCGTACAACCAGAAAGAAGCTGTTATAAAGGGGGTAAAAGTTGATGGCTACTGCGGGTAGACGGGGCAAATTTTTGAATTCCACGGCTGTTATTACCACGGTATCCTGCGTGTCTTGCAAAAAATAGAGATGGTTCTCTGTATGGAGGCGGAGGCGATACATTAAATTCTCGATATGATTCAACAGTATTTAAAACTGAACGGATTCGATCGTCGGGATATGAGGTTATATAAAAGTGGGAATATGAATTCCGAAAAGAAATGTATGCTAACACGGAAATGAAAAGGTACGTGAGTAACCATTCTGTACTAGTTAGTGCTCCACTTAATCCTCGCTATGCATTTTTCGGTGGTCGTACGGGAAACGCCAGAACTTATTATAAATGTAAGTCAGGAGAAATGATTAAGTACATTGATGTATGCTCTCTCTACCCGTGGGTATGTAAAAATGGAAAATTCCCCATCGCTCACCCGAAATTATATGTTGGTAACCTGAAGTGGTCCAAGTTAAATTTAACAAAAATTGATGGTCTGATTAAATGAAAAATTGTATGTATAGCAGCCTACACTACTACACAAGCACGGTTGAAACTGTATTCATATCTGGAGAAATTGGGAGAAAGGGTATTATATTACGATACCGACTCTGTTGTATACATAAGCAGAGAGGGTGAATATGAGCCACCTGTTGGAAATTTTGTTGGAGATATGACTGATGAATTGGAGTGTTACGGCACTGGCAGTTATATTGAACAATTTGTGAGCGGAGAGCCAAAGAACTATGCATACCAGGTATTTTCAACAAGGGACAATAGTCGAAAATTGGTTTGTAAAGTAAAGGGGATTTGTTTAAATTATGAGGCGTCGAAATTAATAAATTTTGAAAGCTTGTGTGACAGAATTTTATACAACGATCGAGAAGCGGAGCCGATCAGGATTTTACAGCCTTTTCTCAGATAGAAAGAACCTGTATTGCCCTTCATCTGCACCAAGACTGCTTTTTTTAACAGGGCCTGTCGGCATCAGAACTGCTTTTTAACAGGACCTGTTCGCATTAGAACTGCTTTCAACAGGACCTGTGCGTATCAGAACTGTCCTTCAACAGGCCATGTCTGCATCAGAACCGACTTTAACAAGACCCGTCCGCATCAGAACCGATTTTAACAGAACCTGTTCGTATCAGAACTGCCGTTTAACAGGGTCAGTCCCCATTAGAACTGCTTTCAACAGGACCTGCCTATATCAGAACTGCTTTTTAACAGGACCTGTTCGCATTGAAACTGCTTTCAACAAGACCTGTCCATATCAGAACTGTCTTTCAACAGGCCATGTCTGCATCAGAACCGACTTTAACAAGACCCGTTCGCATCAGAACCGATTTCAAAAGAACCTGTCCGTATCAGAACTGCCTTTTAACAGGGCCTGTCCGCATTAGAACTGCTTTCAATAGGACCTGCCTGCATCAGAACTGCTTTTTAACAGGACCTGTTCGCAATAAAAACTGCTTTCAACAGGACCTGTCCGTATAAGAACTGTCTTTCAACAGGCCATGTCTTCATCAGAACAGACTTTAACCAGACCCGTCCGCATCAGAACCGATTTCAACGGAACCTGTCCGTATCAGAACTGCCTTTTAAGAGGGCCTGTCCCCATTAGAACTGCTTTCAACAGGACCTGTGCGTATCAGAACTGTCTTTCAACAGACCATGTCTGCATCAGAACTGACTTTAACAAGACCCTTTTGCATCAGAACCGATTACAAAAGAACCTGTCCGTATCAGAACTGCCTTTTAACAGGGCCTGTCCGCATTAGAACTGCTTTCAACAGGACCTGTCCGTATCAGAACTGTCTTTCAACAGGCCATGTCTGCATCAGAACCGACTTTAACAAGACCCGTTCGCATCAGAACCGATTTCAAAAGAACCTGTCCGTATCAGAACTGCCTTTTAACAGGGCCTGTCCGCATTAGAACTGCTTTCAACAGGACCTGCCTGTATCAGAACTGCTTTTTAACAGGACCTGTTCGCATTAAAAACTGCTTTCAACAGGACCTGTCCGTATCAGAACTGTCTTTCAACAGGCCATGTCTGCATCAGAACCGACTTTAACAAGACGCGTCCGCATCAGAACCGATTTCAACAGATCCTGTCCGTATCAGAACTGCCTTTTAAGGGGGCCTGTCACCATTAGAACTGCTTTCAACAGGACCTGCCTATATCAGAACTGCTTTTTAACAGGACCTGTTCGCATTAAAACTGCTTTCAACAGGCCATGTCTGCATCAGAACCGACTTTAACAAGACCCGTTCGCATCAGAACCGATTTCAAAAGAACCTGTCCGTATCAGAACTGCCTTTTTACAGGGCCTGTCCGCATTAGAATTGCTTTCAACAGGACTTGCCTGTATCAGAACTGCTTTTTAACAGGACCTGTTCGCATTAAAAACTGCTTTCCACAGGACCTGTCCGTATCAGAACTGTCTTTCAACAGGCCATGTCTGCATCAGAACCGACTTTAAAATGCTGTAAAAAGTAAGTCGCACTGCCCCCCCTTGTTAAAATGGCTATTAAGAATGCTACGAATTTTGTGCAAGTCGTAGTCTCCATTTTGGTATTAGTGCAAATTTACAACAGGGGCCAATTTTCGATTGTGTGTTCGAAATATTCAACAGAAATACAGCAATAGTATGTGATTTAGAGAACTGCTGATGCCCGAACCTAAATACTTTTGAGGGGCGGCATTGTCTTGCTCACAAGGTGTTAAGGATGTACCCTACAAAATGTCCACTTGCTGAAACAGTATGTAATATAATGCGATAGAAATAAAGTAGACACGATTTAAATCAGAAAATAATATTTATTCCATTTTGTTTTACAATTTTATTTATACTTAAAAATAATCTTTCTTACAGTCGCTATATATTATTTAACATTATACTTGTATTTACATATTTACACTTGAAAATAGTCTTTTTATTTAATAATGCTTGGTGTGTTTGAAGGAGGTGGAATCAAAATTTTGATGTAAATCAGAGAATAATATTTAATTATCTTATATTTTACAATTATATATATATATATACTTACAACTCTCTTACAATTAATATATGTGTAAATAAAAATAATCGTTTTTATTTAATAATGTTTGGTCTGTTGGAACCCATAGGGGATGGAATCAAAATTTTCCAAAAATTTCCTTTTTTCCGATCTCGCGTTGTATTGTTTTACCACCGGTGTTACTATAATTCGATGATCTTCTGTGCGGCGTATATTCGAAGAAATGTTCCTGATCGGCTCCGCTTCTCGATCGTTGTTTAAAATTCTGTCACGCATGCTTTCAAAATTTATTAATTTCGACGCCTCATAATTTAAACAAATTCCCTTTACTTTACAAACCAATTTTCGGCTATTGTCCCTTGTTGAAAATACCTGGTATGCATAGTTCTTTTGCCCTCCGCTCACAAATTCTTCAATATAACTACCAGTGCCGTAACACTCCAATTCATCAGTCATATCTTCAACAAAATTTCCAACAGGTGGCTCATATTCACCCTCTCTGCTTATGTATATAACAGAGTCGGTATCGTAATATAATACCCTTTCTCCCAATTTCTCCAGATATGAATACAGTTTCAACCGTGCTTGTGTAGTAGTGTAGGCTGCTATACATACGATTTTTCAGTTAATCGGACCATAAATTTTTGTTAAATTTAGCTTGGAGTACTCCAGGTTACCAACATATAATTTCGGGTGAGCGATGGGGAATTTTCCATTTTTACATACCCACGGGTAGAGAGAGCATACATCAGTGTACTTAATCATTTCTCCTGACTTACATTTATAATAAGTTCTGGCGTTTCCCGTACGACCACCGAAAAATGCATCGCGAGGATTAAGTGGAGCACTCACTAGTACAGAATGGTTACTCACGTACCTTTTCATTTCCGTGTTAGCATACATTTCTTTTCGGAATTCACATTCCCACTTTTCTATAACCTCATAGCCCGACGATCGAAGCCGTTCAGTTTTAAATACTGTTGAATCATATCGAGAATTTAATGTATCGCCTCCGCCTCCATACAGAGAACCATCTCTATTTTTTGCGAGACACGCAGGATGACCGTGGTAATAACAGCCGTGGAATTCAAAAATTTGCTCCGTCTCCCCGCAGTAGCCATCAACTTTTAGCCCCTTTATAACAGCTTCTTTCTGGTTGTACGCGTGCCGGATTTTTATATTGCGTTGTTTTTCCTCCCAAAGCAACGACTGTATAGCAATCTTCGATGCAATTTTATCTTCACGATAGCCTGTTTTTGGTATTAGACCGATTGTATAAGGTCGGAGGAAATTACGTCTGAATACCAGATCACAGGCAGACGCTATCGTTACTGCTTCCGCGAATGGGCATACATTACATTCCATCAGCATCAAACTTCGAAATTTGAGACACCCTTCTGCTAGAATCTCCACATCGCTCTTGTAGTAATCTATTAGATCACGCTGCATGTTGAATTCGTCGTTTTTGTGCTCATCATACCATTGTGGAAAGCATTTTCGATCATCAACATCCATAGTATTCGGACTATAGAATTCAACTGCTGGCAATTTTCCGATATATTTCTCATTACTTACTGTATTAAATAAGTGTGGAAAATATCCTTGTTAAATTTGTCTGCCAGACCAAAGGCTTGTGGTATTTTTGATAGTGCCATCGGGAAGTAGTTCAAGGAATCTATGAACTTTATATTCCCAATCATCATCAATATGATTTTTGTACCTCGAATGATCACTTCCGGTGTGATATCTGTTTTCTGGAGCACATAATTCAAAATAAATTGGTGATCAAACGCCTGCCCATTATGCGCAAGCACTCTCACACGTTTATGGAATTTTCGCACATTTAATAAATATTTAAAAAAAATTTCAATGACGTTTTGTTGTAAAATTTCCACTCTATATCCGCACTTTTCACAACAATATTGTCCTTCCACATTAATGCATACATTACATCGTTTAGAAAAAATGTACAAATTCGGCTCATGCAATTTTATTGCTTCCCCGTCACTTATAACTTTTTCTTGACGCGTTTCTAGGTCGTAAAACACGTAAAAATTGCCACTTTGATCCAGTTTACTCGAATTTGGACTTATAAAGCACAGGTTGATTACTAGCGACATGTTTTTGACAGTTTTTAAAAAAAATTTCCCCGCACACGTGAATTCTGTCTCTTTTACACAGTTTCAGGCATTCCATACACCGTTTTAGTTTTTCACAAACAATTTTAACATGATTTTCGTAACATGTAGTTCCTCTAAAATACCAATTGCATGCTGCACAATATTTATTTATAACACCTTTTTCACAGGCCGGGGTCTGTTGACAACATGGGCAGGTTCCACCACATCGATGGCGATTTTTATCATCATACCTTATATGACACATTTCACAATAATAACTGCAAGAAAAGGCTGCCGTTAGTGAGGTAAACACGTTATAATGCCCGTCGTGGTACAGCAAATTTATTCGATTACCGTCATTACTGCCTTCAAACAATACATCTGTACCACTTTTGTTGATGATATACTGATAGACTGTTATTTTAAAGTCTTAAATGGTGCTGAAATTTTGTTAACTCAGGTATTCCAGCACCTTCTGTAGGTATTTCAATTTGACTTTCCGCCAATAATTTCTCTACAGCCTGTGTTTGCAGCTGGTCTACATTTCTTCTAATTTTAATGTAATCAGTACTTTTTCCACGTTTGCTATTGCAACAACTATTGCACGCGGTAAACATAGGTTGTCCCTATTTTCAATTTGGACTACACCTCTCCGCTTTGCACTTTCCTCGTCGAAATCATTATATTTCCGTTCCCGGCCTCTTCCCACAGGCATTTTTACCGAAGTTTCAGTAAAGGAAAATGTATCGGTATTTATTCCCTCGGAATTGCTTTGGAAAATATTGGAAATCATTTCCCAGATGTCGCCAAATTTAACTTCACTCACTGGTTTAAAAGTGACCCAGCCAGGACCCCTTTCATTAAAGTTTTTTCCACAGAATGTGAAACCTACAAAATCACCTGCTTCCAAACCTTCTGTGGCTTTAACCACAACACCTTCTATCGCTGACTTAATCCAACGAGTCGGATCTTCATTCTCGGGTATCGAACTGATTTGGAAATTAATTTTATACCCGGTCAAATTAAACCTCCGCACAAAAACTTCCCGTTCACTAGTTATTTTAAACATTTTACTTTCGTCCGTACTATTGAAATTTATTTTAAGGAATCACTAATCTTCAGATTATTCGGCCCTTTTCTACCAAAATTTCTGATCCACTTATCCCTTTCCCACACCTGCGCTTTGACGAATGATCGCATATTATTCCCATAAACTTACATGCATTTACCACGAAAAATTATTTGTAACCAGATGTATTAATCTAATACTGCTGAAAAAAAAAATACCCATAAACATTTTCCCACCCCCACGCGACATACCACATGTGTAATGTTTAAATCATATAAAACATGTCTTTTTAAAACATCTGTTCCGACTCACATTTCACGACGTTTTTTTTTTGACCACGACCATAAGCTTAAAATTAATTATTACCAGATGGTTAAATAAGCTTGTAAAAAAAATACGTCCTAAATACCACGCCCTGACATGTGTCGACAGCGATGTTTAAAAACAATTGGTCGACAGCCATGTTTAAAAACAATTGGTCGACAGCCATATTTAAAACAATTGGTCGATATCCATGTTTAAAAACCCAGCCCATTTTAGGGGTGTGGCAACAGCCATTTTTCCCCCACTCCACAGACCAACGGCGCCGCTGTCGCCTAGAAAGACCGCCGCACCCCTTTTCCCACTCCAATTTCTCACACGCCCCTGCCACGCCCATAGAGAAAGATAGAAGACACAGGATGGAAAGACACAAATGCTTCGCTCCCATTGGTCTCTATCGACGGAATACACAGGATGGTTTCAATCGCCGGGATACCTACTTTCGTCCAATAAATTTTCTATTCGTTCAGCGTAATCTTTCACTTCTTCTCGCGGACCTTGTTGTAAATTGAACATTTCAGATTGAATAATTTGGACAGAGCGTTCTTGCGAGAATTGTTTTTCCAAAGCTAATGTTAATTCTTCCCAAGTGTCATACTCGTTATATCGTAGTATAACGTTGTAAGCACGTCCAGTTTATTTGGATTTAATGAAATCTAAAAATTCTAATTTAGAATTGTCATCTGTTGCTCGTGAATATTGTATTGCAGCAACTTGCAAAAACCAGTGCAACTTTTTGTTATCCCCATCAAACTCAGGAATTAACTTAATGGCATTGCCTAAGTTGAAAATGCTAAGAGCCATTTTTAATGGTGTAGACTGAACTGTTTCTGAATTTGAAGCACTTGAAGAGGAAAACATTTCTTCGTTTGTATTTGATGACTCAGAATCGGAAGAATTTTCTAAGTTTTTTCCTTTTGGGTTTGAACTTTCCGCGGTACCTTTTTCCGTCTCTTAAACCAAGAGTTCTTTGGACATTAATTCGAGTCTTAAAATTCACACAACCGACAATAACTGACGTAACTTTTTTTTATTTTAAATAAGGAAAGATTGACACAATAAGTCGTCTGAATTACAGATGCAGGTAGGTATTATTATTATATATGTATATTTATATTATGTTATATTATATTTTATTTATTATATATGTATATTTAATATATACATATATAATAAATTTTTTTTTTCACTTTCACTAAAATTTTTTTTTTCTAATAATAGTAATAAATTCTTAACTTACGTTAATTTCATCTTTGATATTGCTTTGCTGTAGATTTTGTTGAATATAGTTGAGAATATTTGTTGTAGACGAATATAGTTGAGTTGAGTAGAATCTTTGTTGTAGACGAATATAGTTGAGTTTAGTAGAATCTTTGTTGTAGACGAATATAGTTGTGTTGAGTAGAATATTTGTTGTAGACGAGTATAGTTGAGTTGAGTAGCACATTTGTTGTAGACGAATATAGTTGAGTTGAGTAGAATCTTTGTTGTAGACGAATATAGTTGAGTTTAGTAGAATCTTTGTTGTAGACGAATATAGTTGAGTTGAGTAGAATATTTGTTGTAGACGAGTATAGTTGAGTTGAGTAGAATCTTTGTTGTAGACGAATATAGTTGCCCACCATATAATTAACGCACTTCAATTTTATTTTTATAATTCTCTTTGTTGTTGTTGTTTCTTCTTTTTTTTTTACAACCGTATATTTTTTTTTTATTTTAAACATTTTCTTATCTTTTTTTTTTGATATTAAAATTTCTTAACTTTTCATTACATATTTTTTTAAAAATTCTTTTAATAATTTAATTGAAAGGATCCACAACTTGTGGAATCCTACCGCTGCCGCCAGAAAATGTTGTGTTATCTTTTAGGTGCAATTTCACTTT